>VWYI01036152.1:43964-75502 GCA_013399455.1 Anthoscopus minutus | reverse complement strand
GGGGCGATCGCGGTGCACCGGGCACGGCGGCCACCGCGGGGATCCTCCCACGGTGTCCCCAGGTCTTCCCCGGCGGGAGCGGCGCGGCCCGGGGCTGCTCCCACCGGGCGCTCCCGGAGGCGGTTCCCGGCCCGGGGCTGCCCCTCTCGGGGATCGCTCGATGCGGGGTCCGGCTCCTGCCCTGCCCCTCTGGGGGGTCGGTTCCTTGTCTCCCCTCTCGGGGTCTCTCCTTGCGGTTCCCGGGCTGCCCCTCTCGGGGGTCGCTCGCTGCGGCTCCCGGCGGTGTCTCCGGGCCTTGCGGTGCCGCTGCTCGGAGCGGTCTCACGGAGCCGCTTTCCCGGGCCACATTGGCGGAGCACGTGGAGCCGGAGCTCCCGGCACCGGGCGCGCGGGTGATCCCGCTGAGAGCCGGCAGTGCCCAGCTCGGCTCGCAGGGAGCTGAGGCGGCCGAGAGCCACAGGTGGGAAAGGAGCCCGGGGCCCTTCAGGGGCTGGGAGGCGCCGTGCGATGTTCTGGTGTCCTCATGGACAAGGTCTTTGCTTTGAAATGCTTTTCCTGGAAATGATTCCCAGTCCCGGGATCTCCCAGCAGCTGGGGAGGTGCTGGTTTGGAGGGGTCCAGAGGATCTGTGTTGATGGAAAGGTGGATTTGTTGGGTTTTTTCCAGTGTTTCCAGCCCTGGAACTTTAAATCCTCCCAGGGATTTTGTTTCTGGCACCTGTAGGAATTTGGGCTGAGGGTCAGAATTGCTTCTGTCCCCTGGCATGAGGTGTCGTAGGTGAGTTGATGTTAATTAAAATGTTAATTAAAACATCCTCAGGTCTGTTTGAAATGTGCTGGTAGAAGTTTGTTTTCCTGAGCTTCTGATGGGACTGGTGGATTGTGGGAAGGAACAGCACCAGAATCCTTGTTGCTCGTTCCTGAGCTCTTTGGCTTTTGAAGAATTTAAAATTCCTGGCTTCCAGTTTGGCGTCCTGGCTCAAACCTGACATGGGCTCCACCTCCCTCCCTTCTTCCCTGTGGTGGTTCCTAATCCTGGGAGCTGATTTACCTCTGCCTAATCCCACTGACCTGTTGCTGCAGGGATCCTCTAAGGCCAGCATGGATCAGCTCAGGGACACAAGAGCTTTTCCATGAGCTCTGTTCCTGGAATACTTTTGTGATTCTGCAGTGTTGACAAAAAGTGTTGGAAAGAACAGGGTGGATTTTTGGCTGACATGCAGCAAAACAGGTCCAGAGTGGGAATTCCAGACAGCTGTAGTCCCTGGAAACTGTGGACTAAAGATCTGGGGTTCTGCTGATTCCTGGAGTGGGGAGTACTCAGTCTCAGAGGAATTGTTTGTTCCTGGTGGTTGTCACTGGTTGTCTGCTCTGGCTGGAGGAGGGGTTGGAAGGAGCTGCAGATCCCTGAAAGTGTCCAAGGCCAGATTGGACGGACCCTGCTGGGATGTGGAAGGTGGGGTGGAACTGGATGAGCTTTAAAATCCCTTCCAACCCAAACCATTCCAGGATCCCCTGATTAGAGGGGCCTGGTGAACTGACCTGGATGGGAAGGAAGCTGCTGTGCTGGTGGATGAATTCCTGAGGGAGAAGCAGCCCCTCGGGCTGGGAGCTGCCTGGGAGCAGTGGGGAATATCCAGGTCCAGCCCCTCCTTCCAGCTGTTCCGCAGGACCCCTGGTGCTGGCTGTGACACCGGATCCCCCGTTGGAATCGAGTTCCCCTTTTAGCAGTGCTGCCATTTGTGTTGCTAAATTTAAGGTCATGGCAGTGCTGCTATTCCAAACCCCTGGTTTTGAGGGGGGGAAGGTGCCTAAATCACCGCTCCCAGCCCCGCTCTCTCTGCACCTCTGCAGTTCACTTCACCTCATTATCTCATTGAATATTAAATTAGAGCCAGATCAGTGCTCATTTCAATAAACTGATTGGTTTTTAATTGTTTTCAAGGAGGAGGTGGCTGCCCCAGGTACAACACTGAGGGATCTGTGTCCAGACTTTCAGAGCAGCTTTGGGACCTCTTCTCCCACCTCATTCACTCCAGTGCAACAGGTTTGGGTCACTCAGTGAGTTATTCCCAAGTAATTTGGAGCTGGAGGTGCAGCCAGAGGCAGGGAACACAGCTTGGCACCTTGAAGACTTTTCAAAAGGCTTTTTTTTTTGGCTAAAGAGAAACTTAATAAACTGATCTTGCCAATATTCAGGGCTGCTGGTGCTTCCCCTGAATTCCTGTGCCAAGGTGCTTTTCTGGCCTTAAATTCTTTCCAAATATCCATTTGTGGCTGGATCCAAAGGCTCCAGCAGAGGTTGAAACCCATGTTAAAATGCTTTAGTGCCTGTTGGGATGATCCTGAGCCTCTCACCATGCCTGCAGGGGCAGAACTCACAGCAGATTCATTGCCTGAGGGAACAAACAGCAGGAGATGTTGGTGTCTCTGTATTTGTGGCAGCCCTGGCTGGGAGGGGAATGTTGGGAGGAAACAAATGTATGGGACAGGTGGATTCAGCTCCTGCCTTGGTCTGAATCTTTCCTTTAAGGATGGATTTTGGAAGTGTCTGTTGGTGCTTGGTAAGGACTTGGAGAGATCAGAGACCTCCAGGTGCCTGGAGTGTGTCTGAAGGAGGACAGTGGAGCCTGGGAGGGGCTGGAGCAGCAGGAAGAGGGTCTGGAGAACTTCTGAGTGACATCTAGGGACATCTAGCCTGGAGAAAAGGAGGCTCAGGGGTGACCTCCTGCCTCTCCACAGCTCCCTGACAGGAGGGGGCAGCCAGGTGGGGCTTGGCCCTGCTCCCAGGGAACAGGGACAGGACAAGGGGAAATGGCCTCAAGTTGCACCAGGGGAGGGTTGTGTTGGACATCAGGAGGAATTTTTCCATGGAAAGGTTGGTCAGGTATTGGAAGGGGCTGCCCAGGGAGGTTTGGAGTCCCCATCCCTGGTGTGTCTGGGGAAGGCCTGGATGTGGCACTCAGGGCTCTGGTGGGAATTGGTCCCAGCTTGGACTTGATGGTCTGGCAGGGCTTTCCCAACATCAGTGATTCCACAGTTCTGAGGAGCAAGTGGCAGACCTGATGGTGCTTGATAATGCTTGGCCACTCTTTCCATGAACAAATCCCTCCTGATGTTCATCCTTGAGCTCCCCTGGCACAGCCTGAGGCCGTTTCCTCTTTTTCTGGTGTTCCCTGGGAGCAGAGCCCGACCCCACCCAGCTCCGCTCTCCCCTCGGAGGTGTGGGGTGAAAATTCCCTCCTGAGCCTCCTTTTCTCCAGGCTGAGCCCAGTCCCAGCCCCTCAGGACTTCTCCAGACCCTTCTCCTGCTGCTCCAGCCCATTCCCAGCCCCTCAGGAGTTTTCCAGACCCTTCTCCTGCTGCTCCAGCCCTTTCCCAGCCCCTCAGGAGTTTTCCAGACCCTTCTCCTGCTGCTCCAGCCCCCCAGTGTCTCTGTGGCTGTGAGGGAGGGCCCAGAGCTGCACCCAGCACTGGAGGGGTCTCAGCAGTGCCAGCCCTGGGGGACAATCCCTGCCCTGGGGACAGCCCAGGTGCCACCCTGGGCACACCTGGGCTTGTGTCCAGCTGCTGGCACCAGCACCCCCAGGGCCTTTCCCAGTTTCCAGCCCCTCTGCCCCCAACCTGGAGTGTTCCACAGCATTGCTGTGACCCAAATGCAGAACCCAACACTTGGCTTTGTTGTACTCAAGGGCCTGAATGAGTTTCCCTTCCCTCCAACCCTTCTCCATCTTTCCTTGCACCTTGAATCCCGTGAGCTGGGAGCCATCTCTGCCTGGGTTTCAGGCCGGGTGAGGGATGTGGGCACAGGCTGGAGCCTTCCTTGTGCCCATCAGCACCAGGATTCCCCTGGGATTGTGGATCCAGGGGTTCCTGGGAAGGGCAGTTCCATTCCAGTCCGGGAGCACGAGCTGTCTGTGCCGCAGGCTGAGTCACCGCTGCTTCCCGGAGAATTTCTCTTCCCGGAGAATTTCGGGGATGATTGAGTGTGGGCAGGCCCAGCCCACTCATCAGAGCAGCTCTGTTAAGGTTTTTTAATGAAGTTTTAAAATTTTTGCTCTTGCTTTGACATCTTTTTTCTTTGAGGAATTCATTTCTCCTGAGCTGAGTTTAGACACAAAATCCACTTTGTTTGGGAAGGTGTTATCCTGGGAGCTGACCTCTCTTGGGGAGGCTTCAGGCAGGAATTTCCGTGGGGAAATGGGATCTTGTGCTGCCTGCTTCCCTGTGTTCAAAGAACCAGGAGCTTTGAGCCCCATCCTGTTGGGATTTGACCCTGGATGGGGGAAAAGTGGGGAGCATGGAAAAGGAAGATCCAGAATGTGGGGAATGCTGAGGTGTTTGTGTCCTGCCTCTGTGACTGGCTTGGTTTCTCCAGCCTCAGCCTGCTCTCTCCATTTAAAGATGTTTGTATCTCAACATTTTGGGGTTTTTTCCCCAGCTCTCCCCCAGGTTGGCTTCAGGCAGGGACATGGGATTTATGGAAGCAATTGTTCTCCTTGGCACTGCCTGGATGGAAATGAACCCCTCACTCTGAGGCTGTTCAAGGCATGATCCCAACAGCACAGAGCATTCCAGAACAAGGGCAAAAACCCTAAATTCCTGCTGGGATGTGGCTGGGAGGATTCAGCAGCAGATTTGCTGGTTAGAGCAACTGCCTTTTACCAGGGAATTTTGGAATCCAAGGATGCTTTGGCTTGGGAGAGACCTTAAAGCTCATCTCATTCCAACCCCTTCTCATCTTTATGGGTATTCCCAGCTTCTGAACAGTCTGGGGATGGATTCTGTGTGGATTCTGGATTGCAGGAGTCTTGTCTTGCCACTAGTGGGAGCGTTGGGAGCTTCTCCTCCATCTCCTCACTGACCAGCAGCTTTTTTGGGAGTTTTGGTGTCCTGTCAGAGTCCTTTCACAGTAGCTGCTGTCATGTCTTCCCTAAATTTATTTTCATGTTCGTTGGCAAAACTCAGAAATATTTATGGGAAGCCTCTAAGTCCAGAGTTACTAGGTTTTTAATTACCTACTCATGATACAGTTTTATTTTTCCTTATAAAAACTCACTCTGTATCTTCTTATTAGTGGCAGTTTTCTGTCTCACAAGTCCTTGGGAAGATGGGATCGTTGCTCATGAGGAAGCAGGGAAAAATCTGTGTCTTTCTGGAGCTATTTTTGAAGCTGAGAGAGGAGGGGAGAACTCAGCCATCTGGCAAAGTATTGCTGCAAAACCTGGAAAACCCATTTTTTCCTTTAGAGCATCCCGGTGGCAAACTGGGATAAAGGGGCTGTACCTTTGACTGGGGCTAATTAATAATTAATAGGGAATGGGAAGTGTTTTGTACAGGTGGAAAGAGCTGGTAATGATCTTCCTACATCCTTTCTGTGTTCTAACTCCCACCACAAAAATACAGGTGACACCTACACTCTTGAGAGAGTTGGATATTTTAGGGTAGCACAAAGTTGGGTTGCTTTGGGGTTTTTTTAGGATGCAGGAAGGGTGATGGAATCCTGAGGCAACAGTTTTCTGCTTGTTGCCTGGCTGGGAGTGGTGTTTGTGTGATGATATTTGAATGGGTTTGATAGCTATATTGTGTAATTCTACATTATCTATATTTTGGTATCATTTGAGGTAGAAGTGTTGGGACAGTTGTGGTGTTATGGGTGATGAATGGAAGTGCCTGGGTTGCTGGCAGCTGGATTTGGCTGTACCCACCTCCATCCTTCCTCCTGCTGGGCCTCATTTTTTGGGTCTTTGCCTCCTTGCAGGGCTCTGATCCAGGACAGGATCCAGCCTGGACTGCTGCTGCTGTGTAGACAATAATGGGGTGAAATTCCCAGGGAAAAGCGGTCAGGGTTTGGAGCAGGCTGCTGGCACCCCTGGTGCTCCCATTCCTGCCACCCCTCTCCTTCCCTCCATTCCTCTGGAGCGGTGCACGGTCTATTTTTAAATCTTGCTGGGCTCTGTATTGCGGCATTTCTCTTGCTGAATTATTTATCAGGGATTGGAGCTGAATGGAGTGTGCTACGTTTTCCCTGCTTGCTGCTGCCCACGTGTCTGTCTTGAGCCATTGACGGATTTGGTTCATGTCAAACCATGCCAGGCCTGGCTCAGACAGGGGCTGGAGGGCTCGAGGGGTCACAGGCCAGGCCTGGACCCTCTGGATCTGCAGGTGTTTGATGCTGGGACAGACAGAAAGGGAGTGGTTGCCATGATAATGAATCCATAGCTGAGCCAGATTTGAATGAAAAGGCCCTTTTTAAAATAGAAAACGGAATTAAAATTCTTTGTACTGCCTGGAGAATGGTTCCAGCCATTCACCTCGGAGCACGTGCCGAGGAAAACACGGAATCGATCAGAGTGTGGCATGGAGGGCTTGGGAAGGTCCTTGAGTTGCTGTGTGGTTCTGTGGTGTCTGTGCAAGTGTTCTGTGTCCTCGCTGATCCCTGTGCTGGCGGCTACCTGGCAGCACCTGACGTTGAGTCACACCAGGCAGCCTCTCCAGCTCCAGCTCCTCCCTGCAGTCCATGTGCTCCTCGTGTCCTTGGAAGCAGATGCTGTCTGGAGCGTGGTTCTACCTGTGCATCCCAGGAATTAATGCTGGGAATGGCAGCTGCTGGATCCTGAGCAAGGTCAGGTCCATCCTAAAGAAATCTGAGATTTCAGCTCCTTGTGGATTTTCCTCTCCCTCATCCCCGCGGTGCTGTGGGGGCTGAGATGTGAGGCTGTCTCAGATTTGGGGCTTTCCCCCTTTCCAAGGGGACAGGGAGTTCTCTGCTCCAGGTGGGTACTTGGATGCATGGAATTCCCTTGGCAAAGCTCTTCTCCCTTTCCAGCCACTGTCTGTCTCTGGGAGATCCCAGTCCTGGCTGCTGCTGGGGACTTGCAGCAGTGCCACCCCACTGGTTTAGTGGCACAAGTCCTGACTTTTCCCTCTTCCAGTGGAACTCAGCCACTTCCTAACTGCCATGTCTCCTCTCCATGGGAGCTGGGGTGGCAGACAGAGCCTGGGCTCATCCATACGTGTCTGCCAGGGAAGGAGGGAATGTCTTCTTGCTTTTCCCTTTGTTTTCTCCTCGCTGTGACTGTTGGGCACTGGCAGCTTCCCTGGCAGCCGGGAGCACCGGCAGTACCTGGAACTGCTGCATCTTTCCCGTCCTCGCTTCCCCTGACCCAGTTTCACTGTGTGGCTGCAATTCCAGAGCTGAGGGCTCTCAGTTTGAGAGACAGGAACTACTCTGTGGGACTTTGTCCAGGCTGCTGGGGCTGATTCACTCTTCTTCCTCCTCCTTGTCCTCCATCCATGTGGGATTTGCTGTCTCCCATGTAGGAGAGGGATGCAGCTCAGGAAATCCCCTCACACACACTGTGCTCCCTGAGGATGAAACTCTGCTGGCTTGCAGTGATGGACAGGGATTTTGGGAAGAGCTGGATGAGCCTGCAGGAGGCTGCACCTGTGCTGTCTGGGGCAGGTACTCGTGTACTGGGGCTGGAAGCTTTCACATTCCAAAATCTGCTGAATCCACCTGTCCAAATGCCCAAATGCAGGCTCTCAGAGAGCTGCTTTTCTTTAACTACAGGCAGGCAGTGGGGCCTCGACAGAGGGTCTGAAGCTGATGGGATGTTCTTTGAGAACAGGCAGATCTGGAAGAAGGGAGGAGCAGCATTCAGAGTTTTCTCCTTGTACAGCCACTGCAGGGCTCCAGCACCCATCCTCAGTGATCCTGAGGCTGCCTCTGACCACGGCGAAAATAAAGCTGTGGCTTCACTTGGTTTGGGGGAGTTTGAAGGCTCTGCGGGGAGCAGTGATCCTTGCCCTGGGAATGCTTCCTCTGCCTCTTTCTCTCACTTCTTCACTTGGAAAATATTTCCTTCAAAATACCTGCTTCAGAGCTCAGAACTCCAGGTTTCACACTCCAGAGACCTGTTCCTGGGAGCCAGGAATACCAAACCCCTGAATGGATTAAAGAGGGGTAAAAGCTGGTGCTGAGCTGTTGGGCTGGTGCCTGGATCCTGCTGGTGGGGCTGCCACAGGGAGTCACTCTGAGCACACAGTGCCAGCCACAGCTCCAGCCCAGCTCCTGCTGAGCAACCCCGGGGCTGCTGCAGCCGCTGCCGCTGGAGCTCCTGGGCAGCAGCAGAAGCCGAGCTCAGCTGAGGCCCCTGGTCCTCCTTAGACTGAGCTCAGCTGAGGCCCCTGGTCCTCCTTAGACTGAGCTCAGCTGAGGCCGCTGGTCCTCCTTAGACTGAGCTCAGCTGAGGCCCCTGGTCCTCCTTAGACTGAGCTCAGCTGAGGCCCCTCATCCTCCTCACTCCACTCAGACAGTGGTGCCCATTTCTCAAAGAGCCTGTGAGGTCATGGTTTGGTTTTCTTGTCCAGGTACCTTCATTGTAAAAGTTCTTTGCAGAATTGAGAGGAAAAAAACTTGAAGTGGCAGACATAAAAGGAACTTGGATCCTTTGGATCTGTCTTCCTTGCATCTTTTGATGGGAAAATCTTGTGCAATGTCCCTGGAGCCTTTGCACTCCAAGGTGTTGATCAAGACCTGCAATCAAACATTGCAGGTGACTTTTGTCTTCTTATCCCTCCTAGCTCCTTTGTCTCCCATTTTCCATCCATGGGATATGGAGAGGAGACTTCAATTGCCAGATCTGGGCTGGAAAACTCCTTTCTGGAGAAAATTTAAACAAGTGAAAAGTTTCAAACTACTCTGGGGCTGTTTGCATTTCTTGTTTTCTGTCTCTCCATATTTAATCACTGATAAATGAGCAAGAAAAAGAAATAACTGAATAGAAATGAAGCCATTACCAAAGCAACCCCTTGGAAGAGTTATGGCAGCAGTGACAGGAGTGGAGCAAGGCTGGCTGTGACTTACCTGGGCAGGTGTGAGGTGTTTTGCTGGGTGTCTTCCATGCATGTGAATCCTTCTGGAGGCTGCTGATGCCTTGGGAAGTATTTGCTATCCCTTTTTTTATGGAATCATGGAATATTCTGAGTTGGAAGGGATCCTGAAGGATCATTGATCCCAGCTTCTGGCCCTGCACAGACATCCCAACAATCCCACGCTGTGATACACATCCCAGCCTGCTCCCACATCCCTGGCAGCGCTGTCCAAAAGCTCCTGGAGCTCTGGCAGCCTCGGGGCCGAGCCCGTTCTCTGGGGAGCCTGGGCAGTGCCCAGCACCCTCTGGGGGAAGAACCTTTTCCTGAACTCCAGCCTGACACAGCTCCAGCCATTCCCCGGGGTCACAGAGAGCACAAATTGGAGCTGCCCCTCCTGTGAAGCTGCAGTCCCCGAGGAGCCTTCCCCAGCTGAAGAAGCCAAGTGCCCTCAGCTGCTCCTTGTGCAACTCCTCCAGACCATTCCCCATTCCTGTGTCCCTCCTTCAAACACTCTCCAGTATCTTTAGCCCTTTTTCACACTGCGGGGCCCAGGCTGCGCCCAGGACTGGAGGTGAGGCTGCCCCAGAGCAGAGTGGGACAGTGCCCTGCCTCACTGCCCAGTGATGCTGGACCTGGTGCCCCCAGGACCTGGTGACCCTCCTGGCTGCAGGACACGCTGCTGGCTCAGATCCAGCTCCCCGTCCATCAGAACCCCCAGCTCCCTCCCCGTGTGGCTCCGGGGCTGGCAGGGGACGGATGCTGCGTCTTCAGCGGCGTCTGGGGCTGCGCGGAGGCAGCTCCATTGAAGATTTGCAGGAGAGCAGGAGGGGGGTGTGGATGTGGCTGTTGGCAGAGCTGTGCTGACATCCCTGGGAACAGCTGGGATCTGCTCTGCTGCCGAGCTGCTCGTCAGAGCCCCGAGCTCGCCGGAGCAGCCGCAAAGATCGCGAGCGGTTTTCAGTTTTTATTTGGGAGAGCTGGCGGGGGCTTCCCGGGAGCAAGATTATCCTGGCAGAATTCCTCTTGAACTGGTCATGGCCATGGAGTCTCCGTTGAAACTGGGAAACAGCTGACGTGCTCAGAGTGCAGAACCACCACGGTGAGTTTATTTTTAGAATGAGGTTTTAATTATTTGGCGTTTGAGAAAAGAAAGATCAATCAGACTTTTCTTTTCTCCTCCGTGCTGCAAAATGCAATATAAATGTGGGTGAATATTTCAAGGATGGGGACCTGGCAATGTCCCTCTCCTGCTGGTAAGTGCCAGGATTTCTGCTGCTGGATGGGGTTAATTTAAAATGGAGCTGGACTAAATGAACATTTGGCTCTGGGATCCCAGTGAGGACTTGGGAGTGTGAGATGAGCTCTCCCCTTCCTCCCTTTGTGCTGCCGGGGATGCACCTATGGAGAGAGGGAATCCCCGGTCGGCATCCTGTGCTCTGCCATGTCATTAAGGAGTTCCCCTGACAGCATCATGGAATCTCCTTGTGCTCTGAGCGTCTGCAGCTTGCTCCTGGGTAATTCCTGTTGTTTTACAAAGGCAGAACCTTCCCAACTCTTTTGTTGGGTTATATTTTAATGGATTTACTTGTCTGAAGCTGGCTAGTTGGTGGGGAATGTTGGCTACTCAGTTGGCTTCATGCCATGTGACGTTTTCGGGGTGGCTTATGCAATTTGGTGTTCTGTAGGACGGTGCTGGTGTTCATATTAACCCCATTTTAAAATTAATTTAAACCCCTCACTAAATTTGGTTTAGTGGAATCAGGAGGTTGGATTGACTTTTCCCCCTCCTCACACATGTTCATGGTCCAGTTTTACCCAGCACCCGAGAAGTTACGCTCTCTTCGTTGCAGATTTAGTGCTGAGAGCTGGGTTTTTTGGGGATTGAGGTGTGGTTATTGCACTTTGGGATCTCAGGATCTCTCTGTCTGCTCCTCAGACTTCACACTCAATCCCAACTTCTGCTGGCAGCCAACAAATGAAGTTGAGTTTTTCCTTCGAATCATTATTTCCCCTTTTTGTTTAATGTTCAAATCCATTTCTGGGTCCCCCCCGGCTCAGTGTGCCATGAGATGAGTGGCTCTGTGTCCTCTGCCAGCATGGGGAAAAGCAGGAGCTGCAGCTGGAGTGCAGGAGGAAGGATACAGATAGCATTCCTGCCTTTTGCCTTTCTCCCATGGAGGTTTTCTGGGAGCTGGGATGCTTTGGGCTGATAAAGTTTGGGGATGCGCTTTGTCAGCTGAGGAAGGTGAGGGAATTCCTTGTTCCCTCATCCAGATTTTTAATGCTGCTGCTCCTGCCTGGCACAGGCTCAGCACAGGAGCAGGTGCCAGCAGGAGAAGAGTTCTCCATGTTTTCCTGGTCGGTACCTCTGGTGCCTCATTACAGGTGGGCTCAGGCAGAAGGAATTCTGCTTGGGGTTCTCTGAAAAAATCAGGAGCTGTGCCGGGGATTTCTGCTGAACCATGGAAGGGTTAACAGAAATCCCTGCTCAGTGCTGTCCTATTGCATCCTGACACTGTGGAAAGTAGGTGGATTATTCCTTGCTCGCTTTTCAGGAAACCCCTGTGGTGGACAGCCCTCGTTAATTGTTGCTGGGAAACTGCTTTGACGTCACCGGAGCAGTTCCCTGCTCTTTGGATGGATACAGGAATAGCTCGTGATGAGGAAGTGGGAAGTGGTGTGAAATGGAGCAGGGAGCTCTGTCAGGGGATTCTCAGCCTGCATTTCTTTCCTCTCTCCCATAGTTCTGCCCAGGAACACTCAGGAGCTGTCCACAAACCTTCAGTGCTGCATTGGGAGCAGCACTTCCTTCTCCAGGATGCCCTTCGTTCTCCAGGGCTGTGGCACTGGTGATCATTCACTTTTTAATGTGTTTGAAGTTATTTTGGTGCTGGTTTTGGGCTTTTTCCTCCCTCAGAATTTGGAAAGGAAGGGTGAGAAGGTTATTGCTTAGCCTAAAGTAGCTCCCAAAAGTCCAAGGATAAGAGAACAGCAGGATCACTGTTACCTTTCTTTCTAACATCAAATCAGTAATGTCCTTTCTCCTACCTGGGGGAGAGCAGGGCTGAGAGTGGCCTCTGGTGCTGGGTGCTGCAGGCTCAGACAACTTGGAATTAAAACTGTTTGATCCCACTTTCCTTAGGGAAATGTTCCTTAGGACCATTTAATTCCTGGGGTGTTTGTGCAGTTGGTTCTTTTCTCCCAGTGTTAACCTGTCAGTGTCTGGGAGATGTGGCACAGGATAATTGTAGCAGGATTTCTCTTGTGTTTCCTTTTCCACACATGGAAATTAGATTTAAGCAAAGTTTTCCCATCCAGGTCAGAGTATTTAAGAGATTTTTGTACACAGAAATGCTGGAGAGCAGCAGAGAACAGCTGGGACTGTGGCTCAGGTGTGCCCAGGTGGGACATGAGAGGGTTTTCTGAAAGGGGAGGAAAGTGAAAAACAGGATCTGAATGTGGAATCATGGAATGGTTTGAGTGGGAAGGGACCTTAAAGCTCATCTCATTCCACCCCTTTGCCATGGAGGGGCACCTCCCACTAAACCAGGCTGCTCCAACCTGGCCTTGGACGCTGCCAGGATCCAGGGGCAGCCACAGCTTCTCTGGGCACCCTGTGCCAGGGCCTCCCCACCCTCACAGGCAGGAATTTCTTCCTAAAATAAGAAATATCAGTGTTTATAAAACTTATATCCACCTTTATGTGATTCCTGAGTATCACTTGGAAGTTATTTTGGCAGGCCTGGTCACGCTCCTGGAATAGAGTGAGAACAAGCTGACACCTCTCCTGAGTTTAGTCCTTGTCTTGATGGAGGGAGGTAACAAAATGTCAGAGTATTTTATTCCCCCTGAAACGATGTTGTGCCTTGAGATGTTTTCTACAAGGAAACCTCCCAGTTCTCCAGAATTCCCTTCGACTCACCTGCATTTCCTGTCTCCTTGTTCATATAAGGTTATTTCCCCACTTTTCACCTGGAGTCAAACCCTTCTGTCTGCATCATAATTTCACAATTTGATGTCATGTGGGGGTGGAGATGAGGATTTAAAGCAATGACTAAGCACGGGGACTGTGCAGGCAGGGACGTCCGGCCTCCTGTGGGGAATCTTGCTGAGTTTTGGAGGAACTGTAAGGGAGGGAGGAATTCAATCCCTCTCCAACTGATAATAAGGAATTAGGAGAGAATTCAGAAGGAGTGACTTTGAATTTGGAGTTTATGAGTGTTGCTGGTCTTGGGGTTTCTCACTAAACCAGCTACTTGTCCTTGTAGGAGCCATTACCTGACTGGGAGCAGGAGGGGAGTGAGCTCCAAAGGCTCTTTACCTGTCGGAATTCCAGCTGAGCCTGCAGACTTTTCCCGGGCTGCTGGTGCTGCCCCAGGCAGCTGTGCTGGTGCAGTGATGTTTTACCTGACTGGAGCTCAGGATGGAGCCATTTCGGGAGCTTTTCTCACATTAACAATCCCATCCATCCCAGCCTCTTGTTGCACCTGGCAGCTGCCCGAGTGCCAGGATTGTCCCAGCCGCTCTTTTCTGGCCGAGAAGGAGCCACTGGGATGATCCCTGGCCATGGAGAGGGCCCGGCAGAGCCCGAGGGGCTTCGTGCCTGGAATCTCAGCCCCCTCCCCACCCCACCGCCTCCACTTTTCCCTGTGCGGAGCCTTTTCCGCAGCCTCTGCCGCGCTGGGGAGGGGGGACCTGAGTCACCCCCGCCCCGTTGCTCCTGGCGACAGGGCCCCGTTGCCATGGAGCTCGGCTCCCCATTGGCTGCCGGGCAGCCAATCAGCGAATTGCTCGCCAGAGCATCACTGGTACCCAGCGGGAGGGCGGTGGGTGGTGGGTGCTGCTGCCCCCGGACGGGGCAGAGGGGAACGCTGGGGAAAGCACGGCATGATTTGGGCTGGGAAGGGTCATAAAGGCCATTCTGTGCCACCCCTGCCACGGACATGGCCCTGTTGAATGGCCCATGGGCTGGGTCTGGGAAAGCCAAACCAGAGCTGGTTAACAGCCAAGGGAAATGGTGGGAAGGGAGGCAGGAGACTTGTCTTGGAAGGCAGGTGGGAATGCTGAAGCACTGACACTGTTTTCTGTGGCCATGGCTTGGGCAGGTGCTGGGAAGGTGAAGCCCAGCTGGAATATCCTGATTTGCAAGGCACCCCAAGGATCACTCAGTCCAACTCCCAGCCCTGCACAGACACCTCAGCAATCCCACTCTGTTCCTAGGAGTGTTGTCTCAACATTCCTGGAGCTCTGGCAGCCTTGGGGCCATGCCCATTCCCTGGAGAGCCTGGTCAGTGCCCCACCATCCTCTGAGGGAAAACCTTTTTCTGATATCCAGCCTAAACCTCCAGTGACACAGCTGCATCCGTTCCCTTGAGTCCTGGGTCACCAGAGAGCAGAGATTGGTGCTCATGAGGAAGTTGCACATTGGGATGACCAAGCCAAGCTGCTCCTTCCAGACCCTTCTCTGTCTCCATGTCCTTATTTTGGATGCTCTCCAATGGCTTTAGATCCTCATACTGTGGCACCCAAAACTGCCCCCACAGGAGTGGAGGTGAGGCTGTTCCAGAGCACAGCAGGACAATCCCTCCTTCAGCTCCTGTTTCCTTAGCCCTGAAACCTGAGAGAGAGAGGCTGAGGCACCTCAGATCCGTCCATCCCCACCTCAGACCCGTCCATCCCCACCTCAGACCCGTCCATCCCCACCTCAGACCCCTCCATCCCCACCTCAGACCCCTCCATCCCACTCCAGCACTGGAGCTGTGTGTGGGCAGCTGCACCCAGCAGCCACGTCTCCTTTGCACCCTCATTTAGCTCAGGAGCAGGTCTGTTCCCTGAGAAACAGGCCAGGAAGAGAGTTTATTTAGCAGGAGCTTCCTGCCTTTTCCAGATCTGCTGCTGGATCCATCTGAGCTGGAAATGCAGAACTTTCTTGCTTTTATTCCCTGCCCAACCGGGAGCTGCTGCTGCTGCTGCATTCCCGGGGCTCAGCAGCTGCAAACTGCGGGTGGCAAGAAGGCAGCAGAGGTGGAATTCCATGTTCCTTTCTGGAGTGAGGAGGAGGATTTAAATGTGTCCCAACTCCCTGGCCCTTGGCCAGCATTCCCAGTATGCCCAGTCACTGCTGTCACTGGCCCAGTTGCTTTGCCAAATCCCCATCCCCAAACCAAAACAGCAACAACACCTCCCCCACCTCCTTCCTTCCACTTTCTCCCACCTTTGCTCCATCCTCTTTCCTGACACAGATTTTTGTGTTGCATCTGTGTAATTTTTCCTCTCCCCCGAGGCCCAGCTCAATCCCACCCACCCCCCTGAGTCCTCTGAACTTCCTCCCTCTCCACAAGCCCTGTCTGTCACCGTCACTCGTGTCTGCCACCCCCTCGCTGCGTCCCACGGCTGCCCGAGGGAGCGGGGCTGATTCATTCATCCTGCAAGGAATCCTCCTCTGGAAAGCAGCAGTGCCCAGATCTTCCCCGGATTCTGCATGCAGGGAAATGTCCTGGAGGCTGCCTGGCAGGGACGGAAGCTGGAACAGGAGGGGGCAGCTGATAAATGTCAGTTCTGTGGCTCTGGGTTGTATTTTCTGGGAAATCTGATCATATTCCCTGTGTGATGCTGAAGTTACATGGCAGCACGTCGAGAGAAGATCCTGTTATCCTTCTTAAATCTGGCTGTGGTGTTTGGCTTGGGGGGGAAAGCTTGTTAGAGGGTGGGTGGTGCAAAGGGAATGAGCTGTACAAAACCTGCTCCTTTATTTGAGTGTCATGTGTGCAGTTCTGGTGCTGCCTCCTCCCTCCCTTCCCCAAATCTGCTCCAGATCTTCTTGGAATGTTTAAGCCCCCATCCTGTGCACCAGCCTGGAGCAGTCTCCTGCAGTATGGAGTGTTTTGGGGTGGGGAGAGGCAGAGTTTACCACCTTCACCCCTGCACAATCCTCCCACGAATGAGGCACATCAGGCAAAGTGTTCCCTTTTCCCTTCCTGACCTAATTCCTGTTGGAGCAGCGTGGGATTCCCTCGTGTGGGGCTTGTCAGCCTGTGCAGCATCCCTGGGAACACCACTGCTGGATCTCAGCCTGCTGGGGTGAGGACAGGCCCCTGCAGCTGGAGGATGGATGCTTTCCCTGCACCTTTTTCCCACGAATTTTCTGGGATATTTCCCACCCACTTAAGGTGCTGCTCAGCCTTGAGTTCAGTAACTTTTCCCTTTCCTGGTTGTCCTGGTTTTCCTGAGCCTCACTCATGGCCAGCCTTGAGCAGGGGGTGATGGAATATGGGAAGCTGAGGTGGCCAAGCTGCCTCCCTGTGCCAGTCCTGTCCCACTGGATCTGGTGTCTCCAGCCACCCCAGGGCACCTGCCCTCCATGTCTTAACAAATTTGTTAAAACCCCCATAACGAATCCATGGAATGGAGGCAGTTCATTGCATTCTCCTGCTTTCTGTGTCTGGAACCAATTCCAGTAACTGCATGAATGTCAAATACACATTCTGTGTTCAGCAGCTCCACAAATTCAAGGGTAATAGTCCAGGAATATCAGCTGTTCCTGTGCAGAGTTGGGAGTTAATAAATCTCTGTGAGTTTTGACTCTGTTTCAGCCACATTCTGCCAAAGGAATTGAAAATGAGTTGTTAAACAGATGTGTTTTCTGGTACAAGGGGTTTTGTTTGAGCCTCTCTCTGATTTGGGCTCCCCTTTTCTTTTTGGAAATTTGTCTCTCCAGAGGTGTTTCCTGGTGCCACATCCCTCCACAGCCACGTGGAGCTGGTTTAGTCCTTGCTCAGACTCTGAGACCTTCTCTGAATGACTGAAATCATAAAATCATGGAATGGGTTGGGAGGGACCTTAAATCTCATCGGGTTCCACCCTTGCCATGGGCAGGGACCCCTTCCACTATCCCAGGGTGCTCCAAGCCCCATCCAGCCTTGGACACTTCCAGGGATCCAGGGGCAGCCACAGCTTCCTCACAGGGACAAATTCCTTCCCAATATCCCACCTGTCCCTGCCCTCTGGCAGTGAGAAGCCTTTCCCCTTGTCCTGGCGCTCCAGTTCCTGATGAGCTGTAGGGGCAGGGCTGATGTTTTGATTCCAGGTAATAAATTTGGAATTAACTCTTAATTTGATGAGCAGGTTCTGGCTGAGGCTCTCAGCACACCAAAGCACAGGCACTGCCCTGTCCAGGCTCCACTCTAATCCAGAGCTGCTTCCAGGGGCTCCATCTTGTACCATGCCTGTATCTTGCTAATCAAAAGGAAGCAATTAAATGCAACTTTATCAGTAATTTTTGTCTTAATGTGTAATTTGAGTCCCACTTGTCCTGAAGTATCTGATCAGAAGGAGATATTAGGGTTACCTTATCTCACAGAGCATATTTTTAGTACAAGGCTATTTTCTCACTGAAGATTTGACTGATTACAAAAAGAACTGGGCTGGGATTTGGGGAAATGCAGATTTTTGGTGGTGGTTTGCTCTGGGGCAGAGCAAAGCTCTGGCTGCTGGAATTTTTATTTCACCTGTGTGATATTTGCTGGTTTGGAGCTGCTCTCAGTCTCTCTCCCTCACTCACCTGTCTCAGGACCTCTGTTTTACCTCAGGGACTTTGTCCAGCCCTGGTGGCTCCAAAATCCTGGTGAGAACCAGGGAGCTCCTGCCAGGCGTGCTCGAGCTGGGGCTGCACCCAGGGGTTTAGTGGGTGGGCTTGATCCAAGTGCTTGGTTTGGGATCTGTGCACCAGGTAAGTTCCAAGGAAGTTCCAGCCTTTGTGTGCAAGAATTTGTGTCCAGAGAGAAGCTCTGAGCACCCCCTGACCTGTCCTGTCCCCTGTCCTGCAGGTGCCCGTCGCTGCGTCGGAGGGCTCTGAAGATGTCCAACAGCAACACGGCACAGGAGTCCCTGGAAATTATGAAGGAATCAGAAAAAAAGGTGGTTGAGGAATCTGTGAACAAAACCAAATATGTATCCAGGTCACCAAGCAAGGAGGAGGTGGAGAAGGATGGAGGGGAGGAGGTCAGCGTGCGCCAGGAATCTCAGGTGAGTGTGGGCAGGGAGAGCTGGGCCCTCAGCTGCTGGTTCCCATCCCTTCCCAAAGGATCCAGAGCCTATTCCCCCTTTTTCACAGGGACACCAAGCTGTGCAGGCTGCTCCCTTCTTCTTTAGCTGGCTCTGTCCTGGCCAGAGTGATTGAAATATTCCCTGAGCCTGGGAGTGGAATACCTGAAATATTCCTTGGGGGACACTCGTGCTCCGTCCCCAGGTTCTGGTGCCAGGGCTGTCACCTCCCTCTTACTCCTTTCTTTGATCTAAGGATGAGTTAATGACTTCAGGTCAAGTGAAGGCATCCAGGGAGAGCTTGGTTTCAGGAATGCTGCTTGATTATTGCTTTGCTTCAGTTAAAAATAGGACAGGAATGTTTTGGGATTTCATTTCAATAAATGACAAAAAGCTCTGTGGGAGCTCCATTGCAGGTGCTGGCACTCATTCTCTGCTCTCCTGCCACCTGTGCTTGTGGCTCCTGGTGGAGCTTGAAGCAGTTCCCACCCTCAGCTGCCTGCTGGATGTTGCTGCCATTCCAGCTGTGGGCTGGCACATCTGCCAGATGTGCTCACAGCTGCACAGGCAGACCCAGAGCTGTGCAGGGAGAGCCTGACTGGGCACTTTGGAATGGAATGGGGGAGATTTCTGGGCTTGGAGAGCAGCAGCATCTCTGTCATGATCCCCTCTTGTGTCTCAGGAATGGCAGAAAACTCCCAGGTTCAGCTTCTTCCCTTTTCTCTCTCCACAGAAGCGAACATCAGGTCACGGCCACGCCAGGAAAAGAGCCAAGGTAGGAGTTCTGCTGCCATCCCAGTTTCCTCTGGGCTGTTCTCAGCTGAGTCCTGATCCCAGCCTTAGGATGCTGCTCCTGAGCCTTTCCTGTCTCTGGAAGCCACGTGCAGCAGATGATGGTTCAGGATTTCCATGTGCTGGAGCACCAGTGCTCCTTTCTAACTGGATAAAGGCTGGAATTGCTCTGTCTGAAAGTCAGGGAGGGCAGGAATTAAGGCAGGGAATTTCCCACCTAAAATTTGGTTTGAAAGCTGAAGAAATAAAATAACTCATTGTTCAGGGATTCCAAGTCATTGTATAACTCTGTGTATTGAGGAGAATATCCCTCTTATTGAGCAGTTTAATTGGGAATGGCTGCACAGGTGCCTTGGGAATGCAGCTGCAGGAGCTCAACTGTGAGTTTTGGCTGTGTTGTAACCACCCCCTTTTTATTTTACCTTTTCCAGTCTAACTCAAAGCTTAAACTGGTCAGGAGTTTGGCTGTGTGTGAGGAATCCTCGGGCCCCTTCGTGGATGGGCTGCTGGAGTCTCAGGTAGGCCCAGAATGAGACAAATTTAGGAGTGTGGAAGCCCAGGAAGTCCATGTTCTGCTAGCAGTGATCAATGTCTTGCTCTCCTGTGCCTTGAGGAGCAAAGAAATTCTCACAAGAGGTGGCTGAGACCTTCCTGTGGTGCTTTTCTCAGCCACTGGCATCTCCTGCCATGGCTGTGGCTCAGGGAATGCCTGAGGGACTCCATCCTCCTTTGTTTCACCCCAGGACATCATCCAGCTACATGTGAGCTGCCCCTCTGACAAGGAAGAGGAGAAATCCACAAAAGATGGGGTGGAGAAAGAAGAAAAAGACAAGAATAAAGAAAAAACACCAAGGAAGATGCTGTCTCGAGGTCAGGTGCTGGTTTGAACTGGGCAGGTGCTGCTGCCCTGCTCTGGGAATCCTTTGGAAGTGGGGCAGGTGTTGGACAGGTGGATGATTGTCTCTGCTGCTGCTGCTGTGCAGGACTGTGGGGTTGATAACATCAGGGAGTCCTGGAATAGTTTAGGTGGGAAGTGAGCTTAAATCTCATCCAGTTCCACCCCTGCCATAGGCAGGGACAGCTTCCACTGTCCCAGGCTGCTCCAAGCCCTGTCCAACCTGGCCTTGGGCACTTCCAGAGATGGTTCATCCACATCCTTTCAGCTAGAGCATGGGGAAGGGGAGGGATTCTCCAGGCTGACACATTCCCAACAGACTGGCAGGTTCCTGGGGTATAAAAATGGCTAAAAGAGACACATTGGATCTGGGGAACAAATTCCACCCAAAATCCCTGTAGGACAGATCCACACTGGTGCTGATTTGGTTTCACTGGTTTATTCTGCAATTGTTTTTAAATTAAAAAGGGTGTTGGAAAGGGGGAAACACTGGCCCCAGGAATCCCCAGGAGCAGGGAATCCCAGAGCCTGCAGGATTTAAGGATTATAAGGCAGAAACTGCTTGGATCAAAGTACGGAGGATACACCTGCAAGGATGTGCTGTGACAGCAAGGAGTGTCTGGAGCGTGGTCCCTGGGGTGCTCTTGGGACCAAACCCCTCCCTCCTCCCTCTCTCTGTCACCCTCCTGACAGGGCCTTGGAGTGCTTTGTCCTGGGTGTGCTGGTCCTGCTGTCCTGGGAAAAGGGGGCTTAATCCCTGGGTTAGACTGGGAAATGTGGGAACAGCATCCTCATGCACACAGAGACACAGCCCTCCTTCTCCTCCTCCTCCTCCTTCTCCTCCTCCTTCTCCTCCTCCTTCTCCTTCTCCTTCTCTTTCTCCTTCTCCTTCTCCTTCTCCTTCTCCTTCTCCTTCTCCTTCTCCTTCTCCTTCTCCTTCTCCTTCTCCTTCTCCTTCTCCTTCTCCTTCTCCTTCTCCTTCTCCTTCTCCTTCTCCTTCTCCTTCTCCTTCTCCTTCTCCTTCTCCTTCTCCTTCTCCTTCTCCTTCTCCTTCTCCTTCTCCTTCTCCTTCTCCTTCTCCTTCTCCTTCTCCTTCTCCTTCTCCTTCTCCTTCTCCTTCTCCTTCTCCTTCTCCTTCTCCTTCTCCTTCTCCTTCTCCTTCTCCTTCTCCTTCTCCTTCTCCTTCTCCTTCTCCTTCTCCTTCTCCTTCTCCTTCTCCTTCTCCTTCTCCTTCTCCTTCTCCTTCTCCTTCTCCTTCTCCTTCTCCTTCTCCTTCTCCTTCTCCTTCTCCTTCTCCTTCTCCTTCTCCTTCTCCTTCTCCTTCTCCTTCTCCTTCTCCTTCTCCTTCTCCTTCTCCTTCTCCTTCTCCTTCTCCTTCTCCTTCTCCTTCTCCTTCTCCTTCTCCTTCTCCTTCTCCTTCTCCTTCTCCTTCTCCTTCTCCTTCTCCTTCTCCTTCTCCTTCTCCTTCTCCTTCTCCTTCTCCTTCTCCTTCTCCTTCTCCTTCTCCTCCTCCTTCTCCTCCTTCTCCTCCTTCTCCTCCTTCTCCTCCTTCTCCTCCTTCTCCTCCTTCTCCTCCTTCTCCTCCTTCTCCTCCTTCTCCTCCTTCTCCTCCTTCTCCTCCTTCTCCTCCTTCTCCTCCTTCTCCTCCTTCTCCTCCTTCTCCTCCTTCTCCTTCTCCTCCTCCTTCTCCTCCTTCTCCTCCTTCTCCTCCTTCCCCTTTCCCCTTCCCTCTGTGCTGTCTCAGTGGTTTGTTAATTTGTTCTGCTGCCATGGTTGTTTTTTTTTCAGATTCCAGCCAGGAATATACAGACTCCACTGGAATAGATTTGCATGAATTTTTAGTAAATACACTGAAAAAAAACCCACGGTAGGTCCTGGTCAGTAAAACAACTCCCTGTGGGGTCTGTGTGTCCCTGTCTTTGGGCATTCCTATATCCTGGGGGATTGCAGCACTTCCAGACAGTGCCTGCAAGTGTTTTTGTGTTTTCCTCTTCAGAATTCCAAGAGTTACCAGAGCTAGGATGATGTAGAAGCTAGAAGCACAACTGTAATTTTATATCCTGTTTAATTCCAAACGTGGAATTGTGTGTGATGGAGGAGAGAAGAACAAATAATCTGTTTGGATGCAAAGAAATAATTCTGATTGCTTTTCTATAAATGATTGTCAAGTGTCAGCCTGTGAAGGAGCTGCTGCGGGAATAATCAGTGGGATTGAGGGAAAGGCTGGCAAGGGAATAGCAAAGTTGGAATCTCCAGCAGTGGAGCTTCCAGCAGAGCAAGGATTCAGGCTTTCCAAAGCCAAATACTGTGAGCAAAACAGCCTTACTGGAAAAAAATCTGGTGTTCAATTTAGTATATTTGAAAAGCGGGGAGTTTTTCAGCCCATTCTGTTAATATATGAAATCAGAGTCACCTGCTTCTGTGACTTTTCCTGCTGCAGGAGAGGGGTTGGGAGCAGGGAATGCTGTTCCACTGTCCCTAAAGTGGCCTTTTTCTTTCTTTTTTCCTGACAGTGATAGAATGATGCTGCTCAAGTTGGAACAGGAGATTCTGGAGTTCATTAGTGATAACAAGTAAGTGATCATCGAGCTTGTGTCAAGCAAAAGAGGTTTGTATGGAGAGTTCAGGAATTTGGGCTCCCAGAGGAGAGGGAGCACGCTGCTGAGGAGGCTGTTCCCTTGTACATCCTGACATGACTGCCTGGGGCTCCAACCCTGTCCCCCTCTTCCCAGCAATCAGTTCAAGAAGTTCCCCCAGATGACCTCGTACCACCGGATGCTGCTCCACCGGGTCGCGGCCTATTTTGGGATGGATCACAACGTGGATCAGACTGGGAAGGCTGTGATCATCAACAAGACCAGTAACACACGAATGTAAGGTCCCTTCCCCTTCCCCCTCCCCTTCCCTGAGCTTCCCTTCCCTTCCCTTCCCTTCCCTGAGCTTCCCTGAGCTTCCCTTCCCAAACCTTCCCGAACCTTTCCAAACCTTCCCTTCCCAAACCTTCCCTACCCAAACCTTCCCAAACCTTCCCAAACCTTCCCTTCCCTGAACTTCCCTGAGCTTCCCTGAGCTTCCCTGAGCTTCCCTTCCCAAACCTTCCCGAACCTTCCCTTCCCAAACCTTCCCAAACCTTCCCTTCCCAAACCTTCCCTTCCCTGAACTTCCCTGAGCTTCCCTTCCCTGAGCTTCCCTGAACTTCTTTTTCCCTTCTCCTTTTTCCTTTCCCCACATCCCCACATGATCCCCAGGAATGCTTTGTAGCAGGATGGGTTCCACACCACATTTTATTTTTTGCCTCATAAGAAGTATCAGAGTCATGGAATAAAGGAATAGGGAAGAATCTTTTCCTTCCAGCCCTCGCTGCCTCTCCATAGTTCCTGGAGAAGGGACAGGAGCTCTTGTTGCTATCAGCCAGAGCTGAAATTTCACATAACAAAACATCTTGGCATGCTCTGGGCCTGTTTTTTCCCTCCTGACAAGGGCTGGTTTTCTTGCAGCCCCGAGCAGAGATTCTCTGAGCACATCAAGGACGAGAAGAACGCAGAGTTCCCACAGAGGTTTATCCTAAAACGAGATGACACCAGCATGGATCGGGATGATAACCAGGTGAGGGGTGGCAGTGGGGCACCTGCAGCCTTTGGGAAAGTCAGATGTGACTGGTCACAGGACAAGAACAACTCTAAAATTCTTTTGGGTTTCCTGAAGTAAGACTTAATAGAAGCTCCCACCCCACCCAAGCAGCGACATCTGAATTCCGTGAAAACTTTTCCAAATATTATGGAAATGGATGAAGAATTGGTGTGGGTTCTATGGGTGTACTTCTCCATACCCTGACATCAGCTGGGGGCTAGGCCAGGTTTTAAGGTGGAGCCTCTTGCCAAGGCTTCTTTGGGAACATCCCTCTCTTTTCCTGGGGCTTGCAGCATGTCATGCCTTCCCCCAGGGATCTCAGGGTCTTGTAGCTCCCATCTTCACAGAAACATGGAATGGTTTGTGTTGGAAAAGACCTTAAAGCTCACCCAATTTCACTCCTGCCATGGGTAGGGACACCTTCCATTATCCCAGATTGCTCCAAGCCCCGTCCAGCCTGGCCTTGGACACTGCCAGGGATGGGGCAGCCCCAGCCTCTCTGGGCACCCTGTGCCAGGGCATCCCCACTCTCACAGGGGGGAATTTTTTCCCATTTGAGCCCAGAGCCACATCACCCCAGCACTGTCCTGTGCTGTGGGACCTGTTCCTGAATTCCAGTCAGGATGAGGATGAGGTCATTGCAGTCAATCCTGGTTTTTGGTTTCCTTTTGGTGGCACTCAGGATGTGCATGGAGCACAGAACCCATGAGGGAGCAGGAGCACTGGCACATGCTCCCAAGAATGACCTTTAGCTTCTCCCTCTGGGACCAGACTGTTGGTGATATTCCTGATCTCTAGCTCAGGCAGAGCTTGGGCAGGGTGGTTGTGCTTGGGAATGTCCAGGGATGAACATCCTGGCACCTCTGGGAGGTTCCTCCCTGGATTTGGGTGTCCCAAAGGCAGAGGCTGGATCACTGCATCCAGACACCACATAAGGCACATCCTACCCAAAATTCCCAGCAGCTGACTGCTCCCGCTGGCAACTGCTGACCCCTGAGCTGTGTTTGTCCCTTCAGATCAGACTCCCCTTGCAGGATGGGAGAAGGAGCAAATCCATAGAAGAACGAGAGGAGGAATATCAGCGGGTCAGGGAGCGGATATTTGCACGAGAGGTAAGTTTGGAGCACTCACCTGCCAGGATCCTCCTGCAGCTTTGGGGCAGAAGGCCTTGAATATGCCAAGAGGTCAGAGCGTTGCCTTTTCTACCAATTTCCCAGAATTTTGGGGATGTGCCAGTGAATTCCAGCTCCCAACAAAGATGTCTGAGATACAGGGGTGGAGGAGCCACACCTGCACCCTCCAATCTGCTCCTTCCCTAAAATTTCCAGGGGAATGGATGCAGTCCTGTTCCTTTCTGCCCAAAAGATTCTAAGTTTATGCAGTGGCATTTTTGGGGTGATCAGAAAAACATTTCCTGCCCCAAAGGGAGCAGCAGCTGCATCTCCCAGTTCCTTCCCAGTGCTGCAGCTTCCACCTCCTGACCCAGCAGTGCATGGCTCTGCCTTTCCAGGAGGAATTTAGGCCTTTCTAGGAGGAATTTGGGCAGGGTGTTTATTGTGTGTCTCATGAAGTGTCCAGCTTGGTTATTGCTTCCTGAAATCCCTGCTCTGTGCTTGGAGCAGTGTCCCATACTCTCATCTGGCTCAGAGGCTGCTCCAGGGCCACTCCCAGCTGGAGTCAGCTCCAAATGCTGCATTTGGGACATAAAACCCCTTTGTATGCCTGGCCTTGATTGTCACATGGACAGAGGTACCACCAAAGCTGCCTCAGTGGAGGAGGGAGCTGAGGACTCAGATTTGAGAGATCTCAGGATCTCAGTGATCAGGAAAGGGCCTGGATGGAGGTCACAGGGAGCTGGTGTGCAGGAGGCTCAACACCACACCTCAACACCCTCTGTGTCCCAGCCCCACCCTTTGGAATCACCTGGATTTGTTCTTTCAGAGTTACTAAGTCTCCCTTTCCTTTCCTCCCCATCTCCATGTTCCTGCTTCCAGTCTGGCCAGAACGGATACCTCACGGACAGCAGGTGAGTGCTGCCCTGCAGCCCCTGGAGGTGTCTCCAAAGCTCTGCATGACTCTAAAATGGTGCTTTTCCCTCAGCAGACTCTCCACGGAATGCTTTGCCTGTAGCTCTCACAGACAGAGGCAGCTTTGTAGCGATCTCTGTGTGATTTATTTTGTGCCATGTCCTGCTGAACCCCCTGTGCGCAGCTGCTCCTGGAGTTACTGAAGGTGTTTTCTTTGCAACACCAATTTTGAGTCCTTTTTTGGCTGATTCAGTTAAAAAGGAGGGTAGGAATGGCAGAGAGGAATTCCAGCAGTTTTCAAACCATTCCACCTCTTGTTCCCCAAAAGGATAGGAAATCCCTGCCCTTACAGTGCCGGGATAGCATTAGGATCAGGCAGGGTTATCCCTAATCCCTGATTATCAGGGCTGGATGACTTAATGGTGACACTGAAGTGTCTCAGGCTCCATCTCAGCCACAGGAGCTGCTGAGGGCACTGGGAACATGTTTGAGCTGCATTTTCTTGTTAAGCAGTTTTCCCATGGATGAAAGGACTGGAGTGAGGCTGGTGAGTCACCCGGCACAGCCCTGGCTGCTGAGGTGTGGGGACAAAGAACAGGGTGAAAAGGGACAGAGCCTCATCCCTGCTGTGCTCTGCTCTCCCAGCCAGAGCTCTGGGATGGGGCAGCTCTGTATGGGACAGGACAGGAGGATCTGAGCCAGGCAGGAGCAGCTTTGTCCCTCTCCTTGGGCTGTCCCCTGCCTCACCAGGCTGTCCTGGAAAATGTGGTGTCCTCAGCACAGTCACAGGGGCTGTGTCTGGGGTCTGCCTGCGTCAGGGCTGCTCAGGACAGCAAGGACAGTTCTCAGATCTGTGGGGTTGGAGTAAAACTCCCCCAGAATGGAGCAAAAACCCGGTTGCTGATGCAGCTGCAGCTAGGGCTGTGTTCAGAGCTTCTCTGCCTGGGAGCCCTGAGGAGCTCAGTTAATCTGCTTTGGGGTTGCCCTGGATGAGAGATGGGAGAGGGCCTCAGGACGATTTTGAGCTCTCTAGGGACGTAACCATTGTACTCTTTTTTCCAAGAGATGCATTTTTGGCTCCCACACGCTCCCAGCAGCCCAGGACATCACCTCAGGAGTTCCTTCCAAGCCTCTTTTTTCTGAGCCAGGCTCAGCAGCTCTTCCTCCCCAGGGAAAGCCCAGGAACCCATTCCCAGCCTTCCACCCTTAACTGGGCTGATGAACCAGGCTCACTGCCTGGGGTGATGTGCTGATATCCCATGAAGTCCTGCTGTGGCCAGAGCTGGCCTGGGCTAAGGGAGGGTGCTCAGTGAGGGCACAGCTCTGGGACTAATGATATCCCAGAATCCTGGAATGGTTTGGGTTGCAAGGGACTTTAAAATTCATCCCTTTCCATCTCCCTGCCTTGGGCAGAGACACCTTCCACTATCCCAGGGTGCTCCAAGCCCTGTCCAGCCTGGCCTTGAACACTTTCAGGGATGGGGCAGCCACAACTTTGAGTAAACAGGCCCAGCTGGGCAGAAATCCTCAGCAGGGCTGGGGTGGGAAGTCCAAGATCTCCATCAGCTTTGTCTCCAGCTCCCTGTTCTGAGACAGGGAGGTCTTCAGCACAGCGTGTTTTTCTGACCCACTGGGGTCTCTTCCAGGCTGAGGAAGGGGCCAGGAGCTGCCTATCACCAGCTGGGTCAGCACAAAAAGCTGAGGTTTTTGCTGTCAGGCTCCCCCTGCGCCGCCCACAAGGGTCCCAAACCCAGCTGCTGACTGTCCCACCACCCTGCACTGGGTGTGGCAGTGCAGCACCAGCAGCTCTGCCGCTCTCCCTTCACTGGAGCCCAGTTTGACTCCTCTGGTCTCTGCAGGGGCAACCGGGACGGGCTGAGCCGAGCCTCGGGCAGCCGCCAGAGCAGCACCGAGAGCGAGATCAAATCCCTGGAGCCGCGGCCCTGGAGCAGCACGGACTCGGACGGCTCCATCCGCAGCCTGCGGCCGCCTGTCACCAAAGCCAGCAGCTTCAGTGGCATCTCCATCCTGACCCGGGGGGACAGCGTGGGGAGCAGCAAGGGCAGCACTGCCAGCAGGACCTCACGGGCAGGTACGGTGCTGCTTCCAGGCAGGTGCCACCTGGCAGACAGGCTTTGGGTTTGGGAACTGGAGCTCTTTCCCTGCCAAAGGACACAGGCAGACAGGTTTTGGGTTTGGGAACTGGGGTTCTTTCCNTGCCAAAGGACACAGGCAGACAGGTTTTGGATTGGAGAACTGAGGCTTGTCATGCTCTGGTTAAAACAGGGCATGAGTGGCACCAGAATCTCAGTACCCTGGCATGGAAGTGCCATCTGCTTGTGGTACCTGGTTGTGCCACCTGGTTCATCACCCACTTCTTTAGAACTCACCATCACCTTTCCCATCCCTTCAGCAGAGTTACCTGGGGCAAAGGACAGAGTTTGCTCCCAGCCCCTGCTACTCAAGCTCCCAGTTTGTGTTTTCTCTTTTCTGCTGTGCCTCAAGTTGCCATTCCCTTCTTCTCTCAAAATCTCTCCCAAACCTGAGGATCCTCAGGATGAAATTCCTGGCACTGTGTTTTGTTTTCCAGGGAGGAGGGCCAGGAAAATTGTCACCCATTAGTCTCATCAGACATGCAGTTACCTTTTCAAGGACTCTGTAATTGGGATCTGCCCACAATGTTCTTTCTCAGTGATTCACTGAACTCCTGGGAGCAAACAGCAGGCTTGAACTCCAGAGCTGCTGGGAGCTGAGGGGAAATTTGGCTGAAGCCAAGAGGAATTAGGATCCTAAGTGCCTCTGCTGCTTCAGCTCAGTCCTTCCCTGACCATCCAGGTACCACAGAGCATGGCCCATGCACAGGGGGTGTTTCCCTGGGGTGTCACAGGTGTCCTGTTCTGGCAGCAGCTTCCCAAGGGATGTGTGTGCAGGTGGGCACATCCAGGACACCTCCCCTCAGCCAGGGAGGAGCAGAATCCTTTCTTTCCAGCCATCTGCTTGGTTGAAGCACCTGAAAGGTGTCTGTGGAAGAGGCAGCCCAGGTTTTGCTCTATTTAAGCTGTGGGGTAGCTGTGTGGTATCAGTGAGCAGAACCTGGTGCTATTCTCTGTCCCCACTGGTCAGTCCCAAACTCTTGGGAACCATCATTTTTGTGGGCAGGAGAGGCAGATTGGTGCTTGTAGGCAATGACAAGAATCCTTTCAGGGCTGGATTCCAGCTGCCAGCCTGGCTTTGAAACCACACCTTCATCTCCCAGTTTAGAGGTGCCCACGGATCCTGTTCCCATCCCCAGGCCTGTGCTCACTCTGGGAGTTGCAGCCACCTCCAGGACTGATTCATGGAGTGCTGGGAGCACCTGAAGATCTGTCCCAGCATGTGCTGAGCAGAGTGAGAGCAAAGCTGCTTTTTGGCTCTTCCTGTAATTTTCTCTCCAGGTCCCCCCTGGGATTAGAACAGTGCTTTCCAGGCTTTATGTAATGGCAAGTGATTAGAAACATCTTGGGGGAAAGGGAAAAAAAATGCAAAGGAATTGTCACTTGAGGGGTAAAAACCACCAAGCCCACCTTCTTCCTTATCCTCATGTTTATTCCATGGGGGTGGAAGTGCTTGGGACTCAGGGGCTCTTTTCCCATCCAGTCCCTGAGCAGCTGGCAGTGGAATATTCCCTCCTTTGCAGTGTGTGGCTGCTGACAGAGCTCCTCAGCAGAATCCCTGGAGATCAGCTGTGGAAATGTGGGAGATCAGAGGCAGAATTGGTTAAACAGCAGCTACTGGGCATTGAGCAATAGTTGCACAACCCTTTTATTTCTGGAAGTAAGACTGGAATACTGAGGAGATACTTCCCAGCTGGGTGCCAGCAGTGTGGATCCTGCTCCTTCACAGCTTTTTCTGCCATGGGAAGGGATTGCTTTCAGCCTGCCATCTCCCAGCCTTTTCCTGGGAGAAAAGGGGCCCTGGCAGCCTGTGGAATGGGATCCCCCCACTCCCCTCTGCTCCAGGCAGATCACAACAGTGTTGGTGTCCAGGTGGGGCTGTGCCCAGAGCTGAGCTGGGGCTGGGAGCAGCTCTCCAGCTCCTTCCCACAGACTCTGAGCTGGCCCAGGTGTACCTGGCAGCTCCCTGTTTTGGACATCCCTGGTGAAGAGCCTCCACCAGGCAGATGCTGCTGTTGGCAGCCAGGTTCCTCTTTCCTTCCTGCATATGAGGCAGAGGAGGAGATCCCAGGACCAGCTTGGAGGATCAGTGTGTGCCCCTGGCCGGGGAGAGGAGGGAGATCCAACCCTCTGGAGTGTCAGCACCTTGCTGTGCTACGAGCAGAGACAAACTCCAGCTGTTTATCCCTGTTGCAGCTCCAGTGGTGACAGCATCCCCTCATGCTTTTCTCCTGGATCCCAGCCCTCCACGCCTCTCTGTGTTCCAGGTTTGGTGCTAGGTGCCCCTGAGGGCTGCAGCCAGTCCCCATCCTCGCAGCCTGGCCGTGGCCTCCTGCCCTGCACGGCCCCGCAGCCGCCGCCGCAGCCGCCCCCGCCGGCCCCCGGCCTCCCCCCAGCCCAGCAGCAGCCGGCCATGAGCAGCCCCATGATGTCCCAGGTGAGTCCCACAGGGCACAGCTAGGGGGGGAAGGCAAGGCCAGAAGAATCCCGGGGTGCTCTGGGCTCACACCTGGGTTTGGGGGTCCCCACATTTGCTGTCTCTCTGTGGCAGAGCAGGAGAAGTTTGGGCTTTGCTGTGCCTGAGTGGTTCTGTGGGATATCCCACCTTCCCAGCTCTGCTGGGCCAGCAGCCCCCCTGGAAAAGGGTCTGTAGCTCTTGGATGAGTGGCAGACTGGAAGCAGTTTCCCTCAGGACCATCCTGAATGGGTGTTGGATTTGAGCTCCCCAGGACTGGACTTCTGAAGTCCTGGGGGAAGGCAGACCTGGGTGTGTTCTCCAGACCATCCCTCCCTGAGTTAAAGCCGAGGGATGTTCCATGTCCCACAGCCTGCTGGGCTGTTTCCAGGGCTGGAACCCTCCAGGAAGCACCCATGGGTGACATTCCTGTGTACTTGTCCTGCTGCTGAGGCTGTGACCAAGCCCAGCCCAGACCAGTCCTGCTGCAGGAGTGGGGATGGGGTAGGAACCATCCCAGTGTGGGGTTAGGGGTGCAAATTCATGTGGTGTGGGGGTTCCATTCCTGTCCCACGTTGGTGCTGGATCTCAGCCTGCCCAGGGGAGATCTCCATAGGGATCCCTTGGCATCACCTTGGGCTCGCTCTGGAGCTCAAAGAGCTACTGGAGTTACACTGGAGGGGTTCAAGGTGCAGCAGGGCAGGGAGATTGCTAGATAGTCATACCAAGGCTCCCTTTTCCATGAGAAGTTGGACCAGGTGTTTTTCTGAGGTCCCTTCCAACCTGGGCTGTTCCATGACTCTCAGTGTTTTCAGTAGAGTCGACTGAGAGCAGGGAGGAACCTCCTGGAAAATTTTACTGCAGGTAACAGGAGCAGCTTCTTGCTGGCTGTTCCCAGCTGTAAGAGAGGGGGGAGCTGGGAGTTCTTGGCCCTGGAGTGGCTCCAGGGTTATGGATGTTTGTGGAGGGTTCTGGGCCTCTAGGAATGAGCTGTTTTCCTGGAGCTGGAATAGTGGAGTCCCTGAGTGGGATCTCATGCAGGATGACTGGATTGTGCTGGGGTTTCAGTTTGTATCTTCTGCTGTCTCATCCAAGGGTTTAGATCCTGGAAAAACTGATTTCAGGTGCTTGACTGTTCTGGAAATGCACCATCCCCATGTCCATGTCCCTTCTGTGTCACCAGAGGTCAGTTCAAAGGATAAAACTCCCCATCCAGTGCTGACCATCACTGTGTCAGTGCCCAAAGCACGGTGTGTGAGTTTTAGTGAGGGGTTGTCAATAAAGCAGGTGCTGCAGGTGACAAAGTTGGGGTCCCTGTGGAAGGTGAGTGTACAGGAATGGCCAAGGAGCCCTGTAGGGAATGCTGGAAACAGGAGAGACACGAGAGTTGTGCTGGGACACGTGGCTCTGCTGCTGCTGCTGGCCCTGGTGAACTTGTGTCACTCTTCCTGCCAGGCCTGCCACTCCCCCCCAGTTCCACAGAGCCTCTGGCTGGGCTGTGTCTGATGGGATGGATGCTGCCCTGGAATGGTTTCTGTGTTCCCAACCCCCTGCAACACCCCTCTGTGTTTGCAGTTGGCTCACTTGACTAACCTTGTTGTTCCTTCTTTCTCTCCTTCCTTCCTTCCTTCCTTCCTTCCTTCCCTCCTTCCTTCCTTCCTTCCTTCC
>VWYI01036152.1:7636-20267 GCA_013399455.1 Anthoscopus minutus | reverse complement strand
CCCAGTGCTCACCACTCTCCCCGATATCAGGGTCACCCCAGGGAAGGCTGGAAGGAGCGGAGAGCGCCGGGGCTCAGGATCTGGTCCCCAGTCTCCCTCTCCCTCCTCCCATGGCCATGTCCCCGGGCCGGGATGTCCCGACCCGCCCCGTCCCTCCCAGCCCGGCCGCAGACGCCTCCCTCGCCTCCTGCCCACCCCTCCATCCTCGGCCGGACCTCGGAACCCGCCGCCACCTCCGGACCGATCCCACCCTGGCCATGAAGGGTTCCCTGCGTGGAGGAATGTTCTCCCGGCATGTCAAACGGCACCCCGGAGTGAGTCACGCAGCCCCCCATTCCTCCAGGGACCCCCCATCCCTCTCCTCCCAGGGACCCCGCACAGCCCCCATCCCTCAGGCTTGTCCTTGTCCATCTTTCCCCACGTGCCTGGAGCCCCTGGGCTTCCTCACCTCCTCCTCCCTCCATCCCATCATCCCATTCCCCATTCCTCCTCTTCTGTGTCCTTCCTCAGCCTCCTCTTCCTCCCACTTCCCAAAGCCCTCCTCAGCCCCGCGTTATTCTGACTTCCCCTCCCCGCTGTCCTCCCGCTCTCAGAGCACCCTCCGGGTGAGCCAGGGGTCCCGAGGATCCCCATCCCTCATTCACCAAGGGTAGGTGAGACCACTCTGTTCTTCCCACCCCATCCCCTCCACCCAGCGCTGGTGAGGGGCCGGGGCTCCTTCACTGAACCCGGCCGGGGCACCTCAACCCTTACCCACACCCCAACAGGCTCAGGTGGCTGAAGGGACCTTCCCTGTGTCCCTCCCCACCCGCTACCCCTGTCTGGGGACATCATGATGGAAATGAAGCCCCGTCCCCACTCACCTCAGCAGCCCCAGGTCTGTCCCTGTCACCCCTCAAAATGTCCAGCTGAGGGCTTTGGGTGAAAAATGTCTCAACCCTGGGGCTGGGCACTGCCGGGGGGGTGCCAGCACCGTGGGCACAGGAGGTCAGGACCCCCAGGGTGCTCCCCACATCCTTGGATGGGCGGCACAGGCCGAGGCTCCTGCGTGATCCTCACTGCAGAGCGGAGCCATTTGGGGTCTTTCTGTTCCTGCCGCAGTTTACCCAACTGAGGAGCCGTGAGTGACTTGGGGGGCACAAAGAAGACCCCAAACTGGAGGCATAAAGGCATGGGGGGTCCTGAGTGCTTGTACGCAGCCGGGGTTGCTGCTGGTAGAGGTTTTTGGGGCAATTTTTGTGGTGTCACCCGCTCCATGCGGCGTCATCCACCCACCCATCCATCCCATGCGCGGCCGGGCAGCTGCAGCCGCGCTTCACCCGGCGATGGATCCTGCGCCGCAGCGTGCCCGGCTGCCTGGCAGTGATGGATGTCCCAGCCACGCCGCCCAGCACCGCGGCCGTGAGGCACAGCAGCGCTGGCAGGACCAGAACCCGCTGGCACGGCTCGGTGGGCACCGAGCGGGCACCGGGCAGCGGCTGGCACTGCCCCCACTGCCCACGCACCCCGTGCCTGGGGGAAATCGGGCTCCACCGCTGGCACCTGCGGCTTGGCAGCCTCCTCCTGCCCCTAATTCTTCCCAGCCATTAATTACCCAGACGGTGTCGGCAGCAGATGGTGAGACGGCCCCGCTGCCCCGAATCCTCTCCAGCAGCCACAGCAATTCCCGGCGCTGCGGAGGGTTCTTGATTCGCCAGCGCTTGGGCAGCGGCTGCTGCCAGCTCCTGCTGGCACTTGGTGCCAAGGACCATCATCCGCTGATGGCCCTGACCTCCCGGATGGGCGCTGGCATCTGCCGGGAGCTCCATCATTCCAGCCTGGCTTGGGCATGGCACTGCCGAGCAGGAGCTGAGCCATACTGGGAGCACTGGGAGAGAACCGGGAGGGTCTGGCGGGGAGACGAGGCTGGGCTGGGGGACACATCTGTGTTTTCCCCGCTTCCCCGTGCATGGAGGCGCTTGGCGGCGAGCACACGTGTTGGACTGACCCTTCCCATCAATATTCTCCAGTCGTGGCCCCCCCTGCCCCATGTCATCGCAGTGGGGAAACTGAGTCATGGAGCGGAGGGCGTTCATTTCGGGGGCAGTTTCTCCGAGCTGCGGCTGCCGAGCAGAGCTGCGAGCAGAGCCAGGCGCTGGCGGTGCAGCTAGGCGCGGATCCGGCGGCACCGCTCCCGTCACTGGGCAGGACGCGGTTCCCTCCAGGGGCACGGGCTGGCGCCGCTCTCATTACGCTCCCCGCGTCCTCCCCGGCGCGGGGGCCGCGGCAATTTGGGGGAGGTCAAAGCCGCCTCGGCTCGGCTCCGATTGAGGCCGCGTCGCTCCGGGCGCTGGGGGATTGGCAGCGTGAGCGGAGATGAGGAGATGGAGCCAAGGTGCGATGGGAGCCGCCGTGGGCGGGGAGCGGGGGGTGAGGGAACCTGCAGGACGGATGTGGCGGGGCTGGGGTCACTGAACGCCCCCCAGGACCCGCTCTGGACCCCCGGCTGCTCAGCCCCAGTGTGTCCCAGTCCATCCCAGTAAGAGGAACAGAACCTCCGTGTCTCGTGCTCCATCCCGAGAGGGTGCAGAGCCTGGGGGGCTGTGGGGGGGACAGGGACCCTGTCCAGGGTCACAGCGTGGCTCGGGGACAAAGCTTGCCCAGAGCCGAGTACCTCAGGGAGGAACCATGAGCCAAGGCTCAGCCCTGAGTGGAGTCACTGGGAACACTGGGAATGCTGGAAATGGGGTGCTCAGCACCGAATCCTTCGGGAAAGAACCATAAGCTGATGTTCACTCTGACCGGGGGCACTGGGAACACTGGGAACGCCTGGAATGGGGTGCCCAGGACCGAATCCTTCAGGGAGGAGCCATAACCTGAGGCTCAGCCCTGAGAGGGAACACTGGGAATGCCGGGGATGGGGTCCCCAGGTCCTCAGTGGCGCCAGCGCTGGGCAGCCACAGGCAGAGGGGAAGTGATTTCTCATTCCAAATCCAATTCCTCTCCAACACGAGCCGATTTTTCTCTCCCTCTTTTAATTCAGTCACTCAAGCTGACAGCTACACTGTGTACTGCAGCCCGGCTACAGGATTGCTCTGCCATATTCCCCCTGTAAATCTCCCAGCGTGTCAGCTCTCCCTTTCACTCTCCAGTCCGCCTGATAAATATTCATTTTATTGGGGTATTTTTCATTTCTCTCTCTCTCTCTCTGCAGCTCGTTCCCCTCATTGGCTTCATCAGTGTGGGCCTGGGCAGCGCAGTCCTGTACCTGCTGCGGCTGGCGCTGTACAGCCCAGACGTCAGGTAGGGCTTGAGCTGCCCCGGGCACCCCCAGGCTCTCACCCCACACCCCCAGAGCATGGGGGGCTCAGCCCAGGTGTGGTAGCAGGTGCTGGGGTGCCCAAACACACCTTTATGGAGAATGATGGGGAAAAAATGTGGGTGCAGAGGTGCTCAGAGGACAGGAGGGAAGTTGGGGGGTTGTGTCCCATCTCCCTGATTTGGGGGGATGGGAGAAGGGCCCCTCCTGCCCTCTTAGCCAGGTAAGAGCTGAATGGAGCTGATGGGCAAGGGGCAAGGGCGTGGGGAGGGTGGAGGGGAATGGGAAATGCGTGGGATGGATGGTGGAGGAGGGAAGGGGAGAGGGAGGGAGGGACAGACAAACTCAGCAGGGAGGGATGAGCAGAGGGAGAGGTGTAAGGATGGATGGAGGGACGGATGGGTGTGGGGAGGTTGGATGGATGGATGGATGAAGGGACAGGGAGGAGGGAGGGACAAAACCAGTGGGGAAGAATGAGCAAAGAGCCAGCTGTGAGATGGATGGATGGATGGATGGATGTGGGATGGATGGATGGATGGATGGATGGATGGATGGATGGATGGATGGATGGATGGATGGATGTGGGATGGATGGATGGATGGATGGATGGGTGGAAAGGGCTGTGGAATCACAAAGGGTGGATGGGCAGCACAGTTCCACCTGCTGGGGTGCCCAGGCTGCTTCTCCCATATCCCCACCACACTCCCCCTGCCTCGTTTGTAATTGTTTGCTCCCGGTAAAACCACTCATGGATTTAATCTGGCACCAGATGAGCTCAGCTCCACAATTAGCAGATCCAGACACCTTGGCTTGGAGACTGGGAGCGCAGAGGGGGCTGTTTGGGAGGGAATAACAGCCCCCCGCACCCCCCAAACCCATTAATGCCATTAAACAGCTCCAGGGGGGCTGTGTTTGCAGCACGGCTCCCCCGTCCATCCCCCAAAACACACACATACATCTTCCCAGATGGAAAATTCTGCTCTTGGCCAGCACCAGCGGATGGGGGGGGACGGAAGAAGGGGGGGCCAACATGAGCTGCTCTCTCCAGGGACCCCATCCCACGGCTCCGCTGGCCTCCCACAGCCCCTCCCGGGACAGGATGGGACATGTCCAGTTTGGCAAGGCTTCAAGCAGAACTGGGGAGGGTGGTGTTTGGGCTGGGGGCGCATTGGGGGGGCTACAATGGGGTGGGGGGCCACTCCCCCACTCCACTGATGTCCTTGTCACCCCTCGCAGCTGGGACCGGAAGAATAATCCTGAGCCCTGGAATAAGCTGAGCCCCACAGACCAGTATAAAGTGAGCACTGGGTGAACTGGGGAGGGCTGGCAGTGTGGGGTTGGGGGGGAGGCAGCCACATTTAGGGCAAAACTGCATTTTTCACAGGAAGGGGAAAGGGGGATCAGTCCTGGAGCCCCCCAAATCCTTGTGCTCGAACTGGGGGAAGGGGGTCTGTGTGACACCAGGGCCAGGCTGCAGTGACACTGAACGGGGAGGCCACGACCCTCCCTGACCTCCCTGCCTCCCTTCTCCAGTTCCTGGCAGTTTCCACTGACTACAAGAACCTCAAGAAGGACCGTCCCAGCTTCTGAGCCACCTCTGGGACATGCTGGGGTGGAGGGGGAGCCCCTCACAGCCCCTACTGTTCCCCAGCACCCCCAAACTGCGTGGTCGTGTCCCCCCTCCCAATAAACCACATCCCTGCGGGTGCCCCTGCGCCCTCGCCTTGTGCCTGCACTAAAACTCATAGCACAGGAATAAATTATGGGGGGGAGCAGCAAACTGGATTCTTTATGGTTTCCCAGAGCCATTAACGTGGGAGATTTTCTCACCCCCTCAGGGAGGGCTGGGGCAGGGGGGGCTCACATCCCGCTGGAAGCAGGACAAGCCCCCGGCTGCTGTTTCCGCTCTCTCACGCTCCACAATCCCCTCTGGAGAAGGGAAAGAGCTGGGAGGGGTGGAGGGGTCACCCCCACACGTGTGAGCCATGTCCTGGATGCGTGTGCACCCTCTTGAATACGTGACGCAGGGCAGGGTCTGGCTGGTGCCCACCCGGGCAGAAAGAGGGTGGGAAAGGATCCCAGGCTATCCCCTCACTGTACCCCACGTGTCCTGGGGCTCAGCATCACCCCCTGCTCTCAGAGCCCACTGGGAGAAGCACCAGGACAGGGGCACTGAGGCACGAGAGCCCTGGCTCTCCTGGCATGGTGCTGAGGGGCTGCAGGGACCTGTCCCCAACGTCCCCCTGCCTCTCAGCACAGCACCCACAACACCTCCAGGCTCTGCCCCCACTTTTATTAGCAACCCCTCCCCATAGAAAAGTGCAAGATGAGGCTGGAACAAGCAGTGCCCCCCACCCCAAGCAGGGTCTGGGGGATCTCTGTACCCTAACACTGAGAGCAGGGCGGGCGCACGCCGCCCCCACCCTGGGGACGCAGCACCCCAAGGTGATAACGGGGGAGAAGGGGAGGGGGAAAGGCAGAGGGTGGGTCTCAGCCTCTCCTTGCCCCCTCCAGTGACCCCAGCCTGGCTGGAGGGGTGCCCCCCACTCAGTGGTCGCTGAAGCCGGGCATGGGGAAGGCACGAGCGAAGGTCTCGACGCGCTGGCGAAGGTCGCCCAGGCGCCGCTGCGTCTCCGGGTCCTGCAGCAGGAAAGTCTTGAAGTCCTGGAGCTTACCTGGGGGTGGGAGGGGGCAGGTGAGGAAGGTGGGGCTCCAGGGCAGCCCCATCCCTTCCCAGGCACCACAGCAGGAGCTGGCATTACAAGGGGAGAAGGGCTGAGGGGCACCCAGGGAGGGGGAAACGGGGAGAGGGGTCCCCCAGAGCTCACTGGTTTTGCTCTTGACGTCCAGGGCCAGCGCGATGCCCTCGTCAATGAACTCCACGACCTTCTGGAAATCCTCCTCACGCAAGTGGCGGGAGGTCAGCGCAGGGGCACCTGGGGACAGATCCCATCAGGGACAGGAGCACTGCAGGGGCACCAGCCCTCCAGGGAACTCCCTGAGTCCCAGCCCTCCAGGGAACTCCCTGAGCCCCAGCCCTCCAGGAAACTCCTGGAGCCCCAGACCCCAAAAAGGAGCTCCCTAAGTCCCAGCCCTCTAGGGAACTCCCTGAGCCCCAGCCCTCCAGAGAGCTCCCAGAGTCCCAGCTCCCCAAAGGAGCTCCCTGAATCCCAGCCCTTCAAGGAGCTCCCTGAGCCCCAGACCTCCAAAGGAGCTCCCTGAGTCCCAGCCCTCCCCAGGGGATCCCCAAGCTCCGGTCCCCATGAGGACCTGCCTCCTTTCCCAGCCAAAACAAGCTCTGAATTCCCACTTGGGAGTCCTCAGAGCAGGGTGAAACAGAGTGGGGTCGCTGTGGCTTCCAACCCAGGGACTCTCAGCCCAGGGCTGGCCCCTTGCCAGGGCCTGTCCCTCACCGAGGCGCAGCCCCCCCGGTGTCAGGGCGCTCCTGTCCCCCGGGCACGTGTTCTTGTTGGCGGTGATGGAGACGAGCTCCAGCACCCGCTCTGCCCGTGCCCCGTCGATGCCCTTGGGCCGCAGGTCCACCAGCACCAGGTGATTGTCGGTGCCACCTGGGGAGCAAAGCAGAGGGGTGAGCACCCTGAGCACCCCCATGCTGGTTTACCCTGACATGCAGGGTGGTCTATGCTGGCCAACACCCTTCTTTTTTTTTTTTTTTTTTTCCTTTGGTTTTATGAATGAAGCAGAGGAATTTCTTTTTCGGTCTTCAGAGGTTGTTAATTGTTTCTTATCGTAAGTTCTGAGCCAAAGATGGTACAGGCTCTGCTGTCTTACAAACACGAGGTGAATCTGCCCACAAGGAGACAAAATGTCCTCTTCGATACAAACAATCCAATTATTTAACACTACGTATTCTAAATGTATATTGTTATTATTTTACTACCAACACTTAGTTATCTATCTATTCATATAACATGGCACTGTGGCTAATTCTATCCAATAAGACTGTGCTCTCCACACTACAGAAAACGAAGTGAAGGAGAAGGGAAACTGAGGCAACTCCCACAATCCTACATCTTGAACCCTCACTTACACCCATAGTATATAAAACCTAAAGAATACATCTTCCACTAAATGGTAACTACTAACTACACTGCTATCTAATTCACACACTCGTTGTTTCCAACCCATCTAAAAGCTTTGGAAGTTTTCTCCATGAATGGAAGTTGAAAGGAGTGCTTTCCTGAGGGTCAGGAGATCTCAGGACAGGCACAGAAAAATTCCCTGTATCCTGGGTTCCCACATCCCCAAACCCCCTGCATATGGGAATCAGGGACACAGGGAATTTTTCTCTGCCTGTCCTGAGATCTCCTGACCCTCAGGGAAGTTCTCCTTTTAACCTCTGTCCATGGGAAAAGCTTCCAAGGCTTCTTAATAGCCCAGAAGCAACCAGAGTGTGAATTAGGTAGCAGTGCAGTTGGCAGTTGTTGCTTGGTGGAAGATGTGTATTTTGGGTTTTATATAGTATGAATGTAAGTGAGGGTTCAAGATGGAGGATTGTAGGCATTGCCTCAGTTTCCCTTCTTCTTCTTCACTTACACCATGTTCTTCAGTGCTGAAAGCACAATGTAATTGGACAGAATTAGCCACAGTGCTGATGTTACATGAACAGACAAATAAGCAGTTATTGGTAGTAAAGTAACAACAATAGATGTTTAGAATACGTAAAGTTAAATAATTGGTTTGCTTGTTTGGTATAGAAGAGGACGTTTTGTCTTCTTGAAGAGGGATTTGCCTCGTGTTTCCAAAGGGTGCAGAGCCTGTATCACCCTTGGCTCAGAACAGATGATAAGAAATAATAAATAAGCTCCGAAGACTGAACAATAAGTTCCTTTGCCTCATTTAAAAGTGCAGCTAACACTTTTTGGGTTCCAAAGCTAAAGCAAGTCCCGTGTCAGAGGTGAACCCAGCACCTGCACACCCCACTGTGCTGGCGTGAGGGCGAGCAGAGCCACTTGTCCCCAGCACAGCTCACCCCTCCTTGTCCCCAGAGCAGCAGGGCTGGAACATTACCTGACACCAGGGTGTACCCTCGCTGCAGCAGCGCCTGGGCCATGGCCTTGGCGTTCCTCAGCACCTGCTGGCAGTACTCCCGGAACGCTGGGGAGCTGGCCTGGGATTGGGGACACGCCATCAGCACAGGGGGACAGGTCACCCCCTGCCCCAAGCCCCCCAGCTCAGCACAGACCTGTTTGAGGGCCACAGCCACAGCAGCAATGGCGTGGTTGTGGGGTCCCCCTTGCAGGGAGGGGAACACGGAGAAGTTGATCCTGTCCTCCAGGTCGTACAGTGTCTCCTTGCCCGTCTTCTTATCCACGGAGCGCACGCCCTTGCGGTAGAAGATCAATCCCGACCTGGTGGCAAGAGCTGCTGTCACCTCTCCTCCCCAGGGGACACCACCTCCCACAGGCTCCATCATCCCCACGGCCACAGCCCCATTGCAGGGGTCTCACCTGGCACCGCGCAGGGTCTTGTGCGTGGTGCTGGTGACCACGTCCGCGTGCTCGAAGGGCGAGGGGATGGCCTTGGCTGCCACCAGCCCGCTGATGTGGGCCATGTCTGCCAGCAGGTAGGCCTTGACCTCCTCGCACACCTGGGGACACAGCGGTCACCTGCTGGCCCCTGACCCTGTCTGCAGGCCCCAGACCCCGACTGCAGGCCCCAGACCCCATCTGCAGGCCCCAGACCCTGACTGCAGGCCCCAGACCCCGACTGCAGGCCCCAGACCCCGACTGCAGGCCCCAGACCCCATCCACAGGCCCCAGACCCCGACTGCAGGCCCCAGACCCCGACCGCAGGCCCCAGACCCTGACTGCAGGCCCCAGACCCCTCCCCACGTACCCTCTTGATGCGGGCGTAGTCGATGAGCCGGGCGTAGGCGCTGGTGCCCGCAATGATCAGCCGGGGACGGAAGAGCCGCGCTGTCACCTCCAGCTGGGCATAGTCAATCAGTCCTGTGGCGGGCTGGGAGGGACAGACAGACAGACAGATTGGTCAGTCAGCCCAGGGAGAGACAGACAGGTCAGTCAGCCCAGGGACAGACAGACAGACAGGTCAACCAGCCCAGGAACAGACAGACAGATTGGTCAGTCCAGGGACAGACAGACTGATTGGTCAGTCAGTTCAGGGACAGATAGACAGGTCAGTCAGTCCAGGGTCAGACAGATGGACAGACACACAGCCCCATCAGCCAGCCCAAGGATGGACAGACAGATCATGGTCAGTCATGGCCAGCTGTGAGGGATGGACACATGGCCTGGTCAGTCAGCCCATGTGTTGGTTGCAAGGGACAGACAGACAGACAGCCACGCAGCCCAGTAATGAGCTCAGGAACAGACAAACAGAGCTTGGTCAGTCAGCCCTGGGGACAGGCAGCTCGGTCAGTCAGATGGACAGACAGCCCCAAGGCCAGCTGCAAGGGATGGGTGAACAGTCAGGCAGAGCTCATTCAGTCAACCCAGAGACAGACAGACAGACAGAGCTCCTTCAGTCAGCCTGGGGATGGACAGACAGACAGGTCAGTCAGCCCTGGGGATGGCTGTGAGGGATGGACAGACAGGAGAGCTTGGTCACTTAGTCCAGAAATGGACAGCCAGCTTGGTCATCCTGGGAATGGACAAATGGATGGACAGACAGACAGACAGCTTGTGGAGGCACCCCTCAGCCCTGAGCTCAGCACGAGCATGTCCCTTGGCACCGGGACACGTTGGGACACGGAGGGGAGGGAGGGCAGGGGTTTGACAGCACAGCTTGGACACCTCAGGGACACCTCAGGGACACCTCAGGGACACCTCAGGGACACCTCAGGGACACCTCAGGGACACCTCAGGGCTCATCCCTCGCCCACAGACCCCCCCTTCCCCAGGATCCTGCCTCCCAGCTCACATCAAGCTTGTAGGGCATTGACTCGAAGAAGATGGAGGTGGCCGAGATCCTCTTGACGTCGGTCATGTACCCGTGCGTGAGGCTGCGGGGAAGGCACGGGGTGAGGCCGGGACCCCCGGGGGGCAGCGGGCCCCACATCCCCCCCGGCTCCCCACGTACTGGCCCCCGTCGGGCAGGTCCAGCCCCATCAGGCGCTCGTGGGGCTGCAGCAGGGCCGTGTAGGCAGCGAAGTTGGCCGGGGAGCCTGAGTAGGGCTGCACGTTGACGCCCCAGCGCGCGGGGTCCAGGTCGAACGCTTCCAGCGCCCGCCGCTCGCACAGCAGCTCGATCTGATCCACCACCTCGGCCCCCCCGTAGTACCTGGGGACACAGGATGGGCTCACCAGGGGCTCCCCGCTGCCATCCCCCCGCCTGACCCCATGGCACACTTGGTGCAGAGGGCAGCCCCCACTGGGGAGCAGCCCTGGATGTCTCCTGCAGCTGAATCCCAATTCTCCCCCAGCCCACTCCCCACTTTACCTCTTCCCAGGATACCCCTCCGAGTATTTGTTGTTGAGGCAGGAGCCCAGGGCTTCCAGAGCCGCCCGGCTGCAGAAATTCTGGGGGGGGAAAGGTGGATGGGAATCAGAACAGCCAAACTCCCCCAGGCAGGGGTTTCCCCAGGCCCAACCCCACCCCTGCCCAAGCCCCCCGGTGCCCACCTCAGAGGCGATGAGCTCCAGTCCCCGGCACTGCCGATCCTTCTCCTTCTGCACCAGGCTCCACATCTCGGGGTCGCTCTCAGCCAGGCTCTCCTGCCCCGTCCACCCAGGGACGTGCCCGGGGGCAGCGGTGGCAGCAGCAGGGCCGTGCTGTGCCCGCTGGCTGCCGGTGCCCACCCAGCCCCCCCATCGCTGCAGGGTCTGCACAGAGAGGGGGGGACAGGCTGTGACCCCTGGAGCCCCTCTAGCTCATCCCAGGACCTGCAGGTGACAGTGGCAGGAGCAACACCCCCATGTTCTGTCTCCAGTCACCGGTGTCACCCCACAAGGAGGGTGCATGGGGGACCCCAAGGACCCCACAGGGCACATGGGGACTCCTCCATGGGCCCTTGAAAGCTGGAGTCCCCCTAAACCTCAACACAGGGCACATGGGGACCCCTCCAAGGTTCTCACAGGGCACAAGGGGACCCCCAAGACACATGGGCACCCCCAAAGGACTCCCCAGGGCACATGGGGACCTCACAAGCTACATGGGGACCCTCCCAAGGCCTCCACGGGGTACGTTAGGATCCCCTGAGAGTCCCCACAAGGCACACCGGGACACCTGAAGACACCTGGGGATCCTCCCCAAGTGCCCCCTAAGGCACATGGGGATCCCCGCCAAGCTCAGGTGTGCAGATGGATTCTCACCCATGGGACCCCCCCTCGTTGTACGGGGTGCTGCCGGGGGGTGGCTGTGGGGGGACACCCGCGGGGTCTCACCGTCTCAGCCCGGTGCCCCCCGGTGCCCGGTGCTGGGTGATGTAACCGCCGCCGCCCCATTGCATCACCCGCGGGGCCGCGGGCACCGGGCAGGGGCCAAGGCCGGTGGCGGCGGCTGTCCCGGCCCCGGGGACTTTGGGACGGACGCAAAGTCCGCGGGGCGGGGTGGGGGGGCCGGGGTGGGGAACACACGACACCGGGGTGGGGGTCCCGGTGCCCAGCCGGGGGCGAGGAGGAGCGGCGGGATGGAGTTGAGACCCCCGGGGGCGATGGAGGTTGGAGGAAGGGGTACACAGGGGGAGAACGACGGGGCACCGGGACACCCCTCCCGCTATCGGGGACCGGGACCCCCCAGTGGGGACCGAGACATGCCGGGGACCGGGACCCCTGCGAGCACCGGGGGCTGCACCACACTGTGGGCACCGAGACCCCTGCGAGCACTGGAAGTCCCCCGGGGACCGGGACCCCTCTGGGCTCCGGGACACCCCCTCCGGACACCGGGACTTCCCCTGCACCGGGGCCCCACTGGGTGTCCCGATCCCCCCCCCGGTACCGAGACTGCTCCCCCGGGCACCGGGACCCCCGTGAGCACCGGGAGACACCAGGGGCCGGAGCGCCCGGAGCGCACCGGGGGATGCGGGAACCGGGGATCCTTACCGGGGACACCTCCCGGGAACCGGGGACCCCCCACCCCGAGGACCGGGCCCCTCTCCAGCCCCGAGGCTCACCCTGCCCAGGCGGAGCGGCCACATCTCGGTCCGCGCTGCACGTGGGTCCCGGCCGGGTCCCGGCCCCGGTCCCGGTCCCGGTCCCGGCCCCCGCCTGGCCCCGCCCCCACGCGCGAGCCGCCGGGAGGGCGGAGCCACCGGAGCCGTGGAGGCCGACGGGAAACTGGAGGTCCGAGACCTCCCCCACCCCCCCCAGCCGGGGTCAGCCCGATCCCTGCCCCCCCATCACTAATCCTGGG
>VWYI01036151.1:373-30638 GCA_013399455.1 Anthoscopus minutus | reverse complement strand
GTAGTAGTAGTAGTAGTAGTAGTAGTAAGGGAAGCTAAAAGAGACAATGTGTTAAGTACTGAATAGGGTGAAGGCTCTAAGCAATTTAAAATATATATATTGAAGTCAGGTAGACAGATACAGCTAAATACTGATTAAATAAATTGCAAAAAGTCACTAAGTATAAAGGTCAGAGAGATAGTTGTCCATATTTAGAAGAATATAGGAAGACACATTCACTCCACCTGATGCAGATAGAATTTACCGGGAGAAAGTGAGGGAAAGTATGTTAAAAAGAAACATATTTCAGCTCAGATCATTGAGCTCACAGTTCTCCCAAATCATAACATTAAATAAATTAGCTGCACTAGCAAGACCAAGAATTGTGTTAATGTTTGGCAAACACTGGAAAAATACTAAAGAGTTGAAAGACTAAAATGGAAACAAAGAATGACACAAATAGGAGTAATCTAAGAGTGAAAAAATAATAAGTTGTATAAATAAAGCAATGGATAAAAAGCTACAGGAAAGTTTTATGGCAGCAAGGCCCTGTCCAATACAATAATTTTCTTCATTTAAATGAAATTACATATTTGAATAAGGATATGTGTGCTGACATAACACCTAGATTTTCCCAAGACATTTTCTACAGAGACATGCAGCATGCATTTTTAAGTATTTTATATAAAGAATTAAGTGGTAATTTAAGCCTTTTCTTCTTAATCTTGCATGTTTCAAAAGATGATTCTTTATAAAGGCAAAGGCAAGATATTATTATTAAATAGTCAAAATTACCTTATTAAATGGTCTCAATTCAGTAAAAAGTGTTTTCATACATTCAGAGGCAAGGCAATAATTCAGAGTTTCAGTGATAAAAATTATATCAGCAGGAGGCAAAATCTGTCTTTGAAAGTAAAGATCTGAACAAAACTTGATATCAACATTTATGACTAGCAGAAGAAAAATTCTGTAATGGCAAAAACATTTCTGTGGTAATTCAGTATAGACAAGGAAAACAGAATAGGCAGATCCTCGCTTTACACAGTATTAGTAAAATACACTTGTATGCCTATTTCAAATACAGATACAGGAGAAAAAAACTCAAGAAAAGTTAACAAATGAGCCAGGAGGCATTAAAAAATAAATAAATAAACCACATTAAAAGAGAAGGTTGGCACATTACTTGATCTCTGTGCTTTGAAAGGCACTTAAGCATGGTAGAGGCACATTACTAAAAACCTTTTCAGTCTTATTTACAATAAATAAATAAATAAATAAATAAATAAATAAATAAATAAATAAATAAAAGGCTAGAGAGTGAAGCTAAAAAAGTGCAGTTTTTAAAACCAAGTACAGTTTCCCGGCAGTGATGGCAGTTACTCTGGAGATAGGGAAGGAACTATTCACCTTGAAGTGATTGCTTTTGAAGTTAAGTATGGTATTAAAGGAAAAGAAAAAAAACCTGTTTAAGCACAGTTTCAAAAAGAAACCTTAGTGCCCCTGTGCATGTGGTTTGAACTGGATAAACATGGAGATGGCAGCAAAGCTCAAAATTTGTGAGTTTTGGAAATTTTCTGTCCTGTTTTTTCCTCCTTTGTCATGGGAAGAAGAAAATTACCTACAATAATGAACCTGGAATCTCTTGATCAAGGTATTCACTTCAAGTGAACCTCATCTCTCAGGATCTCAGCTAATCAATTCCAATAATTAAGTAGATTTTTTTCCTCCTAGGCACAGCTGATCACACATGCTGCTGTTCCTTCAGGGTTTTTGTTTCTGCTGAGCTATAGCTGGTGATGATACATGGAACAGTGAGGCCAGGTATGTGTCTTGTCCACATCATTGAGCGTTTAAGAGCTGTCACATCCAGGCTTGGGACATATTCCTTCTAAGTAGGTTGACATTTTTTTCCCTATACACTCACCTATTGAATAGGACATTGGTTCTATGTCAGGATTATCAAAGCAGCTCTTTATCATTGCAGGAATTAGGACAATGACATCTTGGTCATTCCTGTTCCCTGCCAAATCACGGGTCACCTAAGGACTGGTACAGTTTGCTGTAAGTACAGTCACTTGTCATCTATAAGGGGATCTCCATGAAATTTAATATCCTGCAAAAAATCCAAATGACCTAGTCAACATTTTTGGCCTTCTCTTTCATTAGGAAAAAAAAAATAAAAGGAAAAGAGATAGATACATAAAAACTGAAGTATTTGATATAAGAATTATTTATGTGTAGGATGATTACTATTTGTGCACTTTGCAACAGTGTTCAAATAACTGTGATAAACGCTTTCCAGTTTTAGTGTTTATGGGCTTTCGTATACATAGAAGAGATGTGCAGTACCAAAACATATTTCATTCTTGCTAATAACAAAAGCATAAAAAGATCTAGTGACTGGAAACTAAAGTGCATCATTTTCAATCTTGACATTAAGATGAAGTTCCTAGCAGTGAGGTTAATTAATCATTGAACTAACTTACGAAATAAGTAGTAGAGACATCAGTGTTTACTACTGCTCTAAAATGAGGTTATATAAATTCCTAAATGGCATATTTTTAAACTTAAGTCTGCTGGGGAGGGCTGTGGTCATGGTTTTCCTTTGTCCTTGGTGTTTGTGAGGTTTTTGCCTTGCCTCATCCATTTACCGCCTCCAAAAGCAGGTGAAGGCAGAAGTGGACAGGATGGAAGAATGGACAGTGTTGTCAATCCTTCTAGTTGTGAAGAGGCAAAGGATACATTGGGAATGTGTACATGACTGAATACTGATACAATATTAAGATCCCACGGTATCAGGCATATTTTATCTGTAGAGAAGGATTTTCTCCTCCTGAGCTTGGAATTTAAATAGACAGGCAAAGACTTGGGAGAGGTTACAGATTTCTGAAGTGAATATCTGAATGTGCCATTTTAAAGCCATCAATTACTGATTGAGAGTCTTGATATTTCATTTAAGAATTCTGTAGAGGGGGGATTTGCTAAGGCAGGAAAAGAAAATATCAGACTTGATCACAGAAACCAAAAAGAGGATAAGAATGTGAAGAGGGAGCTAGACTAAATTAGGAAGACCTTTAAATGAATGCTGCAGAAAGAGGGTTGAAGGCAGACCTGCTAGGTGTAGTGTCACTGCCTTCATTGTTTTTAAACTTCTGTCTTCCCGAATTTAATGTGTTCCTGTCTGAGCTCATCCTAGCTGGTGATGCTGATTAGGCCTTGAACCCCTGAAGTGGGTAAAATTGTCCAGTGTGAGGAAAGGTGGCGTGGTCCTCCTCAGCTCTCTGCTTTCTCCAGGTGCAGGACAAGCATGAGTTTCTTTCTAATAGTTGTCCTCACTCTTTGAATTGGAAAAAATGTTAAGTTCTGCAGACATATAGCTTGCAACAGGAAAGTGACTTCACTTATTCAATACCACGAAGTACATTCAAGACATTTTACCTTTGTTTGCAGCAGAGTTTCTGGAAACTGTGTTGCCATGGAAATGTGATTTGCTAATCTCCTCTAAGAGTGTGTGCTTGGGGAGAGCTAGTGAGCTGCGACTTTATTTCTGCCTAACAAATAGGGTTCCAAACACAGCATAATATATATATAGTATAGATGAAGCTATCAGAAAGTCCATAGTTGTTTTTCTGATATCAGTATGATTTCAAGGAAAGGAAAGGTATTGGAGTCATAATGGCCAGTTTCCAGACAATGACTGGAATCCTCTACATCACTTGGGAATCAGGCAGGAACTGAAGGTCTCTATTCCTTTTTGAAGACAATTACTCAATACAGGAGTAGCACAAGCTCATCGTTAGGAGCCTGAGTCTCTTTTTCACCACTGCAGCAAACAAACTATCTTGAGGTAATCTGTGTTTACAAAGGCAGGCACGTTTGAGCATAAACTAAATGACAAATACTGATGATGCTTCCTTTGAGAGCCTGTGTGGAAGAATCCCTTGGGTCTATGAAAAAGGGAAAGGTTTGATCCTGTTAGTGTTCTGAAAAAACAGACCTCTATGCATAAACTATGCGGGATTATTTTAATATGGGGCATGTAGGATTCTTCCACAAATAGTCTACCTCCTTCCATTTACCCAGTTAACAAAATCAACTAAGATGCTAAGGCAAAGCTATAGAATGGCTCTAAATAATCTCTGCAAACTCTTTCAAAAACACTCCAGTCTTTTGCCAGGGATGCAAACTTTCATTTTGCAGAAGAATTATTTTCATTCTTTCAGATAACTATTCAGTAGACATTGTGAAATTCATATTGCAGAATGCAATATAGTTAGTCATCAGGACTCTTGGTGTCTTTAGACAGTTGAGTTTCTGCTTGGAGCTGCCGTCCTCAGCTTTTGGTTCCTCTAAAATCTCTCTTTTTAAATCCTTAACCTTTCCAGTTTGCAAGCTTTTATTTAGCTTTAAATCCTTTTTACTGTAATGTAAGCAGAACATCATGGTATACTTCCTTACTGGGAATCTCTCAGACCCTTTCTGAAAAGCTGAATTTAAATGGTGTGACTCTTGGGGATATCCCATGCAGGGCAAGGAGCTGGACTCAATGATCCTTGTGGATCCATTCCATCTCATCACATTCTGTGATTCTGTGAAATTACTATTTTTGTCTCCTTCATAGCATTTGGGAGTTCTCTTGGCAGACATAGAACACAGCATAATGCACAGCCGTGTAAAATAAAAAATCATAGATTTCCCTAAGTATTTTGTTTATATTTTTCTTGTTTCTTAAATTGATTTGTGCTTCTTTTACAAAATTCAATTGTTACATGTCCTGATTCATGCTGGTTTATACCTTTCTATAATAAAGATATTAAACATGTAAAATAATTTTCATCAGTTTTCAGTAGTTTTCTTTTTAACAGAAGGACTTCTGTTTTTCAAACACCCTTAATAATGTCATTGTCATTATCTCACATATATCTCTAGGTTAAACCTACAGAGTGTTAAATCAGCTGGTGGGTAGCTGACATAGAAATTCAGGGATATGAGCCTCATGCACAAAGATACTGACAAGCAGCACACTCGGCTGCCCATATATTCTGCAGATTGTAGACCTCAAGGTACAGTTTTACTTGGAAAAGTGAGAGTAAAAATTAGGAGGTAAATCTCCATGCTGGTTGTGTTTTTCTTCAACCAGTAACTCCTGCAGGCCATACCAGATTTCTCCACGTTCCTGATCAATAGTGCATGCACCATATGGCACTTGCAGTGATCAGGGAGAGCCCACTCTGTTGTGTGAGATATATGCATTCACAGATGCTCCTCATTTCTTCCATCTTTATTTATAATAGAGCCAAAAGTTTATCTGAATTGCCTCATGCAAATGAGCAATTAATACGACTTTAGGCACTGAGCCTACAATAAACCATTCTACCATGCATCAGCAGAAAAATGAAACAATGGTGTGAATTTGGTACCCGTTTTTTCTCTATCTTCCCTGAGAGAAAAGTGACATCTTGAATGTGCCTAATATAAGATATAGAACATGGATTAAAAGTACAGTTTATTCAGATGCATTTCTATACTCTGCACCTAGAGGCATGGACAAATCCGTTGCTAAAACTGTAACATTTGCTTGAGTGAAAGCCTGCACTAGTTCTATGCCAACTTCAGAGCAACTATAAAGACTTGGGGATTCAGGAATGTCAGTCAGCTTGCCCACTGTATACTGTCAGACAAACTCATCTGCTCAAACACAGGCAGTGCCTTAAGGGTATGGTAAGAATTAAATCAGCAGATTGACCAGTGTTGCTTATCTTTTTCAACCTGATGCTTTTCCCACAACTTTTTCTGGGACCAGAAAAATGTTTCATCAAGTTTCATCATTTCTGCTTATTGAGGTATGCTGTTTTGGGCTCACCAGAGGAATATTCCATACCATATGACATAAAGCTCAGGGAGAATCTGAGCATAAAGTGCCAGGGAGAACATTGGTGAGAGGTACACTGCCAAGGGACTGACTGGGCATTTGTAGGTTGCTGTTGATCAATTCCTATCATTTGCATCACTTGCCTTTCTTTGGTTTTATTTCTCTGTCTTCTTTACCTTTTAATTGCAAGTTAGATTTGGTGCTGCTGTTATTGTTATTATTATATTATTTTTATGTCATTTCAAATTTTAAACTTTTTATCTCAGTGTATGAGCTTTCTCCAGTTCTCTTCCCCCAGCTTGCCGGGTCAGGGAGTGACTGAGTGATTGCTTGGTGCTTAGCTGCTGACTAGGTTTAAAACACAGCAGGAGGGGAAAGATGAACTTAAAGAGAGCAGGGAGGTTCTTAAAGGAAATATTTTAAGGTGACAGTGGAGTAGCTGATAACACATTATTTGATTATGGACCAGAGCTAATTCTGGCACTCGTCCTAGCACTCCTATACCCAAAGGTGCCAGCTTATGCCAATACATTATTTATCAACCATGTGAAATGACAGGGATGTAAAAGAGCAGACCATGTTGACTCAAAATGATTGGGAGAGTGAGAAAATTCCTCAGTCAGCTCTAAGGCACTCCAAAGGCAAACAGAAAGGCTGCAAGAGGGATATGAAAGATAACTTGCATTCTAGGGCTTCCCTAGCATGCAAAAAGTAGATTATACTGACATTTCTACACTTTTCTCCAAGTCCATTCATAATAAATATTTAAAAGCAAGAAAAAAAGTATTCAAGAAACAAACCCTGAAGGAAAGAGATGGCTTCATAATTCATCATAGGATTATATCTTGCATGCACAAGACGTGCACTCTGAATGTGAATTGACAGTAGTATCTTGCCAAATACAATGCACAGTTGAAGAAGGGTGATACTGAAAAACAATTTGTGTTGAGTTTAGAAAAAAAACATTGTTTCTTTTAATGGTCAGTAAAATTCACTATGTTTCCTTACTTTTTTCCTTTTTTTCTTCCTGAGTGCAGAAATGGTTTCCTCTCTCTTGTCAAAGACATCAGAATGTTCTAAGACTGTGTAGCCCATCCTATTGAAAATAGACGGAAAGAAAATGCTTTACTGGTAGGTGAGTTACTTATACAAAATCAAATCAATACTTCTTCAAATATTTGCTAATTCACAAGGTAATTTCTCTTCTACTTCCTTTCAAAGAGAACTTTTGTTACTGAAGGATTTGTGCCTTGCAATGTAGCAATCGATAACTTCCAGGTACCCGCTTTCAAATTAAAGCTAATTTCCATGGTTGAAAACTTGGGGTGGTTTTCTGCTTGGTTAAGTACAGAACCTAATGTAACCCCCAATCGAAATTAAACCATCAAAATCAGCAAGTGGAAAAAGGCTAGGAGATAGCCTTTTGGACTTATTAATGGTGATATATTCAGGCAGAACACCAGCACTTCAGAGGACATAAATAGTTTTTTCTATCAGCCTTCAGAGCAGGGAAACCTAGGGAGATTCCTATGCTGCATTTTGGAATTAATGAAGGATCAACCTGATTAATAAAGGATCAACTGAAACAATGTTATAAGTGGAAGGTGATCACGGTAAATAGAAGTAGAATAAAACCAGCAAATGACCAATGTTAGATGATATTCACCCACAAGTCTCAACAGAACTCAAGGATGAAATAGTACAACTAGAGATCTACCATGTATCTCATCTGCTCCTGGCATCTGAAGGTTTGACAGTGGCAAATATTGCGACAGTCTTTGAAAACAACACTTCAGAGGAACCTAGGGACATGCAGACCTCTAAGCCTGAATGCAAATGAATGAACTGTTAACACTGACTCAGACCTGAATAAATGGAAGCTACCTGAGAAGAATCCATACTCTTTCCACAAATGGAGGTTCATGATATGAAGTCTTTCTTTTAAGAGGTCAAAACCCTTGTGGGCAAGGATTATATATATATATATATATATATATATACATAAATATATATATATATACTCAGCATGTACTGCTTGGACTCCCAAATGGCTTTTCAGAAGGTGTTGTGCAAAGCACTTTTGGAGAAAACAGAAAATAAAGTAAATATCAGTAAATAGATGGTTGAAATTAGGAAGAAGCAGTTAAAAGAAATAATTAAATGTTGCATACAGGACAATTCCCAGTGGTTTTCCGCAATGGCTAGAACTTGTATCTGAGTTACATGACCATGAAGGTAGTGAAAAGTTACATGATCATGTTTGCACACAATAAAGGAATTCACAGGTCAAGATGTGAGGACTTAGAGCACAGTTTCCTGTTTCCTTTCCAAACACTTACCACAGAAGGACTTTGCCATGAGATACACACAGGATGGAATGACAGGATGGCATTGACTTCAGGCCTGGTGGAGGAATATCTGGTTATCACATCCTGGAAATGCTCCTGGAAAAGAATTCCCATTGTGGCAAACTCTGTAAAGAGCAACTTCTCATATGCATATCACTGGTGAAACAAAGATCACCCCAAGTTATGGGACAGACAGAATCTGTGACTACCAAAGCCCCTCCCCTGAATAAGCCTCCATGGATACCTGGAGCTTGGACTGTAAGTTTAGGCACCACAGAGGTAAATGGAGGTAAAATAAAGGTGGTACTCTTGTCCAGGTGTTACCTCAGACCAAGGGGAGGTAAACAAAGCTGAAGGAGAAGAATGTGAACTGATAATGGACAAGGAAAGCCAGCACAGCAACTGGGCTGAAATCAGCTCAACTGAGTAAAAGGTAATTCTGGCAGGGGGAGGAAGGTCACAGCCCACCTACTCAAGGAATCCACTGATTCAAAAGAAGAGAAAGACTGAGCATGGAGCCAATTAGCAATAGAAGTGAGGTGATCATTCAACCACTAGAATGAGACAATGGGCATTAATTCTTTTGTTTGCGACAATGTCTAGTGAAAAGTTTTGAATGACCTTAAGAATTTGAACCACCATTACCAAGAAGCCTAGGGTAAAGAAAGACCAGTGAGACACCACTGGATCCAAGGGTGGTGACTATCTTCTGCTTGATTTCTCTCTGTGTCTCTCTCCCCCTAAACTTCTTTCTATTTCTTTCTATCTTTCTACCTCACATTTACTGTTAAATAAAATTTGTATTACTGATTTGGCATGTGGTCTTATTTGCACCTTGATTTGGGAAGAGGCATCTCTCACTAGTAGGATCTTTACGCAAGGCAGTAAGTATGAGGGCTGATTGTGAAGAAATGCATCCTTTTCTGAAAAAAAAGACTGACTGATAAAATAGCAGATGAAATTTTGAAAGAGAATTTGTTCTTTTAGTATGTAGTGTAAAACAAACCTAGCTTCACACATCAAATTATAGGGTCTGCGCTGTCTGTTGCCATTGGAGTAAGCCTTTGTGTTTGTGAGAAATGAAAATATCAGCTCTGCTTGCTACAAGTGGAAAAATTAATCATATATTTGACTTTATGAGGAAATGAATGAAGAAATAAAGAGCATAATTAGGCCTCTGTACAAAATCACAGTTCACGCACACTCCCATTGAAGTGCACAATTTTTGTCTCCTCAAAAATGACACAGAAAAGTTGACAAAGGTCACAGAAGCACCCGTAATGGATACAATGCAACAATTTTCTTAGAAGGACTAAGAAATTACTTTGAAGGAAAAGATGAAAATCATGAAGATGTAGAGACTATAGGTAGGGATTTACTGCTCTCTATTTTTTCTTGTACAAAAAATAGGGCCACCACATGAAATCAACAGAGGCCAGTCTCAGAATAAGCAAGAGGTGTTTCACATTGGGGTGGGGGCAGGAGGGAGAGCAGGGGGCAGACCTGTGGGATTGTTTAGCAGGGGAATTTTGGAGGCAAAAGGTTTATATATGTTCAGAGTACACTGGACAAACATTTTGATGGGAGATCCAGTAAATGTTAGTAGGGAAACATTCAGCTTCAGACTCAAAAAATCCTCTGAGCTGGAAATATGCAGAAGCTAGGGGAAAGCGTAATTTATGTTCTTAACCTGCCATCCATTTATAGGCATGTGTTTACACATGCTTCTACTATGGAACCATAAGAGATAATTTAGAGGGGGGCAAGATTAGACACAGCTTGAAGCTATTGGCATAACAATACCACAGGTTTTTGTTTCTTTAGTCAAAAGCAAGCACTGACATACTTTAGATATGGTTTGTGTACCTGATTCTAATATAATTTGGTAGGAAACATCAGACAGCTTTGTAAGACCTTATTGTTTTACAGTTTCATGGCTACACTTTCCTGCATGCATTCATTTATGACAGGCTGAACTCGTCTCACCTATCTGAAGCAATCTGAAAGTGTTTTTTCTGAACTGATACCCAGATTCTCTGGGTGAGAAAATGGGAACTCCAGAGAATGAGTCATTCTGTCTTAAAATAGATGTTGAAGAACTTGTCAGAAAGTGTAAGTCTTGTTAAGTTAAAAAAACTCAAAAATGCCAAAACAAAAACTACCTTAAACAGCCCCATTTCTATACTACTCTAGCTAATGGTAATTCTAATTAGAGAATTTGAAGTTATATATACTGCCTAGGGTCATGTAATCACCACAGATCACCTGAAAGAAACAATGAAATCAAAAGATTTCTGGCTGCCAAGAATTTGTTCATCTGGCTTGAAAAGTCTGTCTCTGTGTATGTATATCAGACATCTAAGTGACAGCCACAGGAAAGCTGTTCTTGGTGTCTGTAGCTAACAGTAGCTAGCCAACAGTGAAGTTCTATTTCTACAAGTGCTCACAACCATGACAAAGGTCTTAAAATCTAAACTAAGATTTTAAATACCTTTGGAAATTATACTTACACAAGTGAACCAGGTATTTCAGCATACATTTAAGTCCCAGTGGACCTGAATTGAGTAAGAAAGCAAGGTGCATTGCTGATGTGTCTTAAGACTTCGAGGATATAACACACAGTGAGAATTTAAACTCAGCATTATCACTCATTTCATTGCTCACAAATAGAGTGCAATAGCATTGATAGCACACTGCATTTATACAAGAATATCAATACCACTGTAGCTAAATACCTCTTTTACCTAAAAAGCATTATTTTCCAAAGGTTATAGTCCATTTCTGAAATTTTGTCTCCATTTACAGCCTGACACCCAAGGATTTGGAAGACAGGACTAGTACGTGAAGATATTGCTCATTTTTTCACTTATTTTTAAACTCTAAGTGTAGCATATCCAGTTGTATATCATTACAATTTGTCTGCAAGCTTAAATACCTAAAGGATGATTCAAAGCATGCTTATATCTAAGAATAGATGTAAATCATTAGATGCTTTGCAGTATCCCTCTTGGATTCCAAGAACAAATTTAGGATACCAATACCTCATCAGATATGTGCTATTACTGTATAGATGTCTGCTCCAACACAAAAAATCTTACACAGCATTTGGTGCCCAGGTCACCATGCAAGATGTTCCTGATATTTGTTGAAAACTATATTACTGGCTTGCGGTACACAAACAAAACCTTCTGTTGAGCCAGTGAAAGCAATCAGTAGGCAAGTCACTGCTCTCTTGTTTACAGGCAGGCAGCCCAGAACCAAAGGAAAGAAGAGTTTCCCTTGGTCAAGGAGGATTGGGTCAGAGCTTGACATCCAAAAGTCCACAGAGCCCTAATGAGGTGCATCCACAAGTGCTGAGAGACACCTGACAGCACCGTAGATAGGGTGCTCATAGTCATCTTTGAAAGGTTGTGGTTCCTTTGAAAGGAGAGGTCCCTGAGAACTGGAAGAAAGCAAATGTCACCTCAGTCTTCAATAAGGGCAAGAAGGAGGACCCAGGGAACTACTGACCCATCATCCTCACCTCAGTCCCTGGAAAGTTGATGGAGTGCCTCATGCTAAAGGCCATCTCTATCCACATGGATGACAAGAAGGTGATCAGGAATAGTCAGCATGGATTCACTAAAGGTAAGTCATGCTTGACCAACATGATTGCTTTCTACAGTGAAACAACTACCTGGATGAATGAGGGGAGAGCAGTGAATATTGTCTATCTCAACTTCAGCAAGGCTTTCAACACTGTCTCTCACAACATACTCGTAGGCAAAGTCAGAAAGTGTGGACTGGATGAGTGGACAGAGAGGTGAATTGAGAACTGTCTGGATGACAGGTCCCAGAGGGTTACACAGGGTCTTGTTGGAAGCCTGTGACTAGGGGGGACCCCAAGGTTTAATATCCAGTGTCCTGGTGGACACCAAACTGTCCAAGGGTCAGCAGAGTGTCCTCGTGACCAAGAAGGCCAATGGTGTCCTGGGGTGCACTGGGAAGGGCATTGCCAGCAGGCTGAGGGAGGGGATCCTGCCCCTCTGCTCAGCCCTGGTGAGGCACATCAGGAGTGCTGTGTCCAGCTCTGGGCTCCTCTGGACAAGGGAGACATGGAGCTCCTGGAGCAGGTCCAGTGGAGGGCAACAAAAATGGTTGAGGGACTGAAACATTTTTACATGGAAAGGCTGAGGCAACTGGACTTGTTCAGCCTTGAGAAGAGATTCCTGAGAGGAGACCACATCAATGCCTGTAAGTATCTGTAGGGAGGGTGTCAAGAGGGTGAATCCAGGCTCTTTTCAGAGGTGCCAAGCAATAGGACAAGAGGCAATGGGCAGAAACAGGTGCGCAGGAAGTTCCATCTGAATATGAGGAAGAACTTCTTTATTGTGCAGATGACTGAGCACAGGAACAGCTAGCCTAGAGATGACATGAAGTCTCCCTCATTGGAGAGATTCAAGAACTATCTGGACACAATCCTGTGCAATGTGTTCCAGGATGACCTGGAGAAGAGAGCTTAGACCAGATCACCCACTATACTCCCTTCAAACCTGACCCATTCTTGGATTTTTCTAACAGTCAAAAAAGTGAAATTTTCACAGTAGCTTCCTGACTTGTATGCAAATCAGTTAAGACAAATGTGTAGAAACTTTAATTTGGCTTTTTCTGTGAAGAATTAACATTTATTTTCAAATATAGCTAATACACAAAATAAAATTCAGGGTTCACCCCTCAATGGGGCAATAGGTCAAGAAAAGTCTGAAAATATAATATTTTTGCATGTCAGTATCAAGCAGCAGCTTCTTGAATTTGTGGTTTCTAGCCTCTTAGCAGTCAGTGCTTGCACAGATTTTTATGAGGTATTGGTACAGCTATCACAGATAACAAAACAAATCAATTGAGAATAGAAAGCAATCATCAAAACACTAATGAAAAATTCTGTAGTCTGTGGTCCCAACAGTTTATGTAAGATTTAATTCTGAATATTTATGCAAGCAGCATCAAATACAAATTGAAAGAGAGCAAGTCCCATAGATGCAAAGCTGACTGTAAAGGCCGGTAGCATTCAGTGCTGCTGAACAGATATATTCTGCTTTTAAAAAGTCAGCAACAAAATCTGACACATGGAAAATCCATGTGACTCAACATTTGCTCAGAAACGAAAAGAACCACACATGGAAGCTTGTTTCCCCGGCAACTCTGAATCTCTGGGAATATATCCCAAAGAATTATGTTTCTTAAAGTCTTTTACAAGAGAAACTATTGTTATGCAATGGTAAGATACAGAATGCTTTTCTGCTTGATCTTAATTAGATAATTACCCCAGTTTTGTCCCAAATGCTCTCCAGATTATTTAGGTGGGAATTATTCCCTTATGGGTTTCACAGGTTCTTCCAACTTTTCCAAAATTTTTAGTAGATTTTTGTGTAATTTTGTCTAGTTTTGGCAGGATAGAATTACCCTCCTCCCATTCTCTCTCCTATGTATTTTTTTCATTTCTCCAGAAAACATGTATTGTAGAAATCTCTGATGGCGATGATACTATATGAGTCATAGTTCCATTAGACCTGGTTTAAAGGATCCTCTGAGAATATTTTGTCTCATAGCTCCAGTGTGACCATGCTTTTCCCAAAGGAAAATATATGACTAAGCACTATAAAAAATCAAATCACTCAAAGAAACTGTATTTGTTGCTTAAGCACGGGGAGGAGGGTGATCCGGCAGATAAGAACATGTTCTTTTAAAGTTTACTTTTCTAGGCAAAATTTTGCTTGAAGGCTGTCCTGTCATTGGCAAACAGCACTTATAAGCCAGTTCTTGTTGAAAACTTAGGTGGATGTACACACACAAGCACAGAGTACCTCTCCAATATAGTCCAAGTGCACCAAATCTGACTTGCCTGCAGAAGACCTGATCAGCAACACCCTATGTGTATCTGAGAACACTTATCCTAGACAATACTAGCAACATAAATGGACAGATCAGAAATGCAGGTTGTTCATCCAGAATGAGAACATGTTTCTGATGAAAACACTGCTGTTGTAGGTTAACACTGGCAGGCAGATAAACGCCACACAGTCACTGGATCACTTCCCTTGCCACTCCCGTTGGGAGAGGGCAAACAAAGTGCCTTGGTGCTGTCAGCAAAAGCACTGGTCAGCAAAAGCTAGAGCGTTAGTGTTACACGGCACTGTTGGTCAAAAACCTAAAACCCAGCACCAGATGAGCTGCTATGAAGAAAACTAAATAGTGGTTAAAAAAAAAAAAGTAGCAGAAGCTAAGGAGTAGCCAGGACCACTACAATGATGAATAATAGATCATTAATCAGTAGAAGTCTTATTTAACCAAAAAAGAACAGCGTGTGTCCCACTTCCAGGCTATCTGCTTCTGTAATGTTGCATGAGCTATTCTGTATTTGAATGGTTCAGCATTAACTGGTTTAAGGGGTTTTCAACAGGTGGAGGTTGGCAGGACATCTATAAGTATTTTTAAATTATTTTTGCCTATGAAAGACACTCTACTGTAGTGATTGGAAAGAATGTTTGTGGAAAATTTGATTAATGACACATTGGTTTGGTAAAGAACCAGGTTATTCTTCCATTACAGAAAATAGCTCTTGTTTTTGAGATTTATCCGATCAAAAGCACAGAAATAAATAAAATAGTTACAATTTTGAGTAGTCAAAATAAATCCTTGCAAGCTAGCAATGGGGCAATAATCCCTCTCATGAACTATATGTAGAAATTGCTGTAAAGAATATATAATTGAAAAATGAAGGGAAAGAGCAATCTTTTGTATTTTGTGAAGATAAATTAACATTTTTATGGTGCTATATATTTTCTACATGGAATTCTCCCAAGACCACCAATGCAATTTTCATAGTGAAGTAAAATTAAAGGGTAGTTGCTTTCTTTTCCATTAAAGCAAAAAAAAATTCTTTATTTTCTGCTTAAATGCTTAAATGCATTCTCATTTTACCATAGCCTATCTAGACTGAATACTGCATAAGTAGCGTCATGTTTGTAAAGACTGAATCATGGCTACTTGCTCACCAATATATCTGATCTGATAATCCTCTAAGGCAATCTCTACCTTTAAATGAAGTAACTTAATATTTTCTGTGTTAACAAAGATATGTCTGAGGAGTAGATACTTACATGAGCTTTTTAAATAAAATGCATTTTTTAAAATATATCTATAAATACTACTTCTATACAATACTTTTTTTACCTTTTTGTTGTTGTTTATTTGGGGTTTTTTGGTAGTTATATTTTGGTTTTGGTTTGGTTTGGTTTTTTTCATAAAATATTGGTTGCCATCATTAAAATAGCAGTTCTTCCATTCAGGTTTCTATATTATTCAGTCAAAAAGTGTCATAGTGCCCAGAAATCAAACATGGTGGAAGTTAATGATCTTGGATGGCACACATCTAACCTCACAGAAAAATTAAATTTTAAGTGCTGTAAATATAACATTTTTTTCCTCATCTCTTTTGAGTAAATATCAGCTTTAATTGTGTTTTGCAAGATAAATAAAATTTGGATTTTAGGGTATATGTACCGCTGTGGCTGCTGTGGGTATAATAAACACTGAAACTGAATAAGTGGGCAGCAAGGTCCCCAGAAAGCAATGTGGGCACTGACTAAATCAGTTCTGGAAGCTGTGTGTCCCATTTTCACAGCACCATATCATATCTAATATCCCTACATTTTGATGCAACTACATTAAGCTCATACCTTTTTCTGAGCATGTGCAGGTAAATGTTCAGCTGCTCTGTATGGGCTTATCCCTGGAACATCTACAGTTTGAAAAATTCAACAGGACATTCATTTTCTCCATGTAGGCATCTTAAAATTATTCTTTGGGAATGGAGAATAATTTATCCATTTCTCATATACTGTCATGGCCCTTTTGAGCTTCTTAATATCATTTGGACTCACCTTACCCAAACATCAGTAACAACAGAGGGCACTGCACACTATTTAAGGACTTTTTATTCTGATATTCAGTTTAAGGAAGGAATTTCTTTTCTTTTTAATATTGTATTTTGGAGGAGTTATCTGTATAAAATAGCTTGATTTTGAAAATTTAATTTTCTACATAACTGTGCTAGATTATCCATATTTCATAAAAGCAGAGATATTGCAATGGCATTTGAAGAAAAAGTCATGGTGGGTGGTAAGCAAGGATTTTTGATATTTTATATTGGCCTTTTCTTATGAGCACATACGTCTCATAGACTTCAAATATTAAATTTGATGTGATTACAGAACAGCATTGCAAATTATTGTGCCCTAGTTGTCTGATGTAGGAGACAAAACCAAAAATTTTCAGTTTCTGTTGAAAAAATTATTTTAATTTCTTCTTTCCAGGATATCAAGCCCTTTTTGACATGCATTTTTTAAATTTCGGCTCTTGTCGAGGATTGTGTATTTTTTGCATAGATATGTGCTGTGCTTGTCTTGTGACTTAAAAGGAGAAATATGTTTGGTAGGTAGATCTGAGATGCAAGAATAAAAGATGGCATTTCAAAAATCCACCTGTTTTAAAGGTCCAGCATTATTAAATAAACATAAAATTGTCAATTAACAGTCATACTTTCCTGAAATGCAAATTATCACTGAACATTAACACAAACTGAATAATTTTAAGATGATCAAACTTTATATCAATGATACATTTCTAAATAGTTATTTGAGATTTTTAAGAGAAGGTCAAAAGCTGTCTATTTAAGCAGTTCATTAATAGAGTCAAAAAGATGAGTAGGTGGTTCTTAAGCATTGCTTTCAAGCCACAGTCAGATTTCAAGCCACAGTAAGATTAGGGAGCACATGTATTCTCTGTAAAATCCATGTAAGATCAGCTATAATAAATAATTAATATGTCATAAACAAAGGCATAAAGTAGCTTTTTACATATTGCATAATCAACTCACATGCATTTATTTTTCTCTTTAGCTCTATAAATCATCTAAACATAGTGTTCTGCAATAGACTCAGGTTATTTTATAATATATTTTACAGGTACAGGGCAATGCAATCATAGCAGGAAAAACATGTTTGAGGTAATTGCCTTATAGTGCAGGAGTTTGAATTTCTCACTTAAATAGATGAGATCTGGGCAGCTCTGCTTTGCTTTACAGTAACATTCCAGTATTACTAGCTTTTGTTATAGAAACAAATGCACAAGGTGTGAATAGATTTGAGTACTCTTAGGTTTGTTGTTTCAACATGTAAATACAAAGAAGCTCAAACAGAAAAAAAAATGATGTGCCTGATAACCTTCCTTAAGCATGACACCAGTGCCTTATATTAGGTTGCTATTTTCAGTGGCAATGCTTATGCTGAGACAAAGTCAGTACAACAATTGCTCAACAATTGCCAGAGGCCCTGGCTACACTACATGCAGAAACTTGCAAAATTCCCATCAGGCACAGAGGTTTTTAATAATCCCTAAGACATAATGATCACATATAGTCTTTCTGAGAGAGCCATCCTTCAGGCTATGATTTTGTCATGAGTAAAGAATCAAGGTTGTTCCAGTCAGATGGATAGCATAATACTCTGCACTAAGAATTGCTATCAGATGTACAGATAGGCTTTTCCATACAAAATACTCTTTGATCTCATATCCAAGAAAACAAAATGATTCCTAGTTCAGCTACAATGTTTTACAGCACTCGACAAAGCTAATCATTACAACAGAGGTTTCTCTGTGCAAAGAATAAGCATAAGGAGAAGGAAACATACAAAACCTCTTATTGTATTTTTATCTAACGGGCATCAGTTATGTTTAAGTACTTAAACTAGCATCAAGACTTATATGTATGTCCACAGCTAATGAAGGTTAACCACTTAGCTTTCATTATGCATATTAATTTTCTCCTGAAGAAAACATCAGCTTTGTTATTTATCACTTATGTAGTTACTGCTGACTGCTGAAATCATACTACATCCATACTGCATTCTTGGAAGCATTTTCTTCAACTAGCTAGCACCAGGAATAATTTGGGAAGAACCCAGAACACTGGCATCATTGGCTGCTTGTGAAGGAACACATGCTAGAAAGGATCAAATAGTTCCCATTTTAAAGGCAGACAACTTTGAAAAGGAAAGAAATTATGTGGACCTGTTGGGGTGATTCAGAGAAGGGCCATGGAGATGCTCAGAGGTTCAGAGCACCTGTCCTATGAGGATAGGCTGAGGGAGTTGGGGCTGTTCAGCCTGGGGAAGACAAGGTTTCTGCATGACCTTAGAGTGGCTTTTCAGTAGCTAAACAGGACTTATAAAAATCAGGAGAGGAGCTTTTTAGCAGAATGTGTTGTGATACAAGGGGTAAGGGGTTTTAACTAAAGAGATTTGGCTTAGGTAAGATACAGAAATTTTTTGCAGTAAGAGTAGTGAGATGCAGGACCAGGTTGCCCAAGGTGACCAGGTGGTGGAACACTTTCCCTCCCTAGAAGTGTTCAAGGTCAAGTTAAACAGAGCTCTAAGACACTGGATCTAGTTGAAGATATTCCTGCTCATTGTAGGGAGATTGGAGTAGATGACCTTCCAATCAAAATTATTCTGTGATTCTATGATTTTTCAGGTTATATTTACTAAATGTCAAAATTATATAAAGAAATACTGAGACCACTCCATCCCTCAGTGTAAGAGAACTTTTATTTTAAAAATTTGAAAGAGCTACTGTCGAAAGCAAATCTGTCAGGCACTTCACACACTAATCACAAAAGATCCTCGCATTTTCTAGAATTAAAAATAAAATTCCAGAAAGATACTGCTCAGAGATGAATTTGCAAAATATGCCATTTATCCTGGAAAAGTTGTCACTTGTGACACATTAGAAACACACAGAGACTGTTGTGTGTTATGGGAATGGTCCCCTAATTAGTTTTGTCATTAAAATTTATTTAAAACCATTTTGTTATTGATATTTCTTAATTATTCCAGTGACATATTCAGATGCCTCCAGATGGCTTGGAGCAGGATAAATAGCACTGAGAAACTTCCCTAATAGCATCCTACTCTGATTGTTAATATCATTCATGCAATATCCAGCTTCTCAAAATTAATTTCAACATAATTAAGTGACAAAAGCCAAGAAATTCCTTTGGTGATGTTTTGGGTTTGCAAAAAGTACCTTCAACTGCAAAGATGTGCAGTCTGAAAAATCAGCAAAGTCTGAATAGAGAATAAAATTTCTAGTGGGAGATTTGGAAAGAGGCTTCCAATACATACAGATGGCTTGATTACTTATTTCCATTCTCCCATTGAAAATTTTAAAGTGATATGATACTATTTTTCTTTCAAAAAAAGTTTTCAACCAACTTGCCCAATAACGATTGTATTGAAATGTTGAACCAGATTCTATCAGGCTCATTAGTTTCTCAGCACTTACCTTAGGAAAATCTGCATCTTCATTTCAATAAAATGAAAAAACACTGATGAAAAATGTCAAGATCACATAGCTGACACACTGTATCTATCCATAACAGAAAACCACTATGTTTTTTATGAAACTGGAACCAAGTGCATCATCAGTTTCCTGTAGTATTTCTTTCTTTAAATCTAAAAGTATTTTGGATTACCTATGACAGTATTTTTAAAAACTCCCATATGATGAGGAATCTGTAAAAAATCTAAGCCTCTGTTAGGCAGACAGACTGATTTGGTCACTGATCTTTGATATGCATGCAGGTATTTTGACTAAGGCAACCGACATGAGGTAGATTTAAAATAGTACAGGCATTGTTAACCAAAATGCCTTTCTCTCAAACCTTTTCACATCTATCATTGTGTTTATACTGTGTGCCAAGATTTTCTGTGAGACAGGAAGTTTCTCAGAGTATTGAGAAATGCAATGATATACTCATTCTTGAAAAAAGCTAGCAGAGAGGTTGAGCTAAAATTTTCTTATCTGTTTCCTAGATGCTTCAAGAAATGAGTCATCTCTAAGAGGACCTGATTCTATGTCTTCCTCAAAGAAAGAAAACAGTGACCTCAAGTATCACTGTATTTGAAAGCTTTCTGGTTGAACAATTACAGTAGTCCAGCACCATTTGCTGCCTGAGCACAGAAGAGGACTTGTGAAGAGGAATTCTGTGATTCTATAACTTCTGCTCTGAGCATCTTATAAAATGATTAATTTAGGAGGAGTTTCTAAGAAAATACAGCTTGAAGAAAAAGAGGCAATATAAGGAAATGCACACCAAAGAAAGCAAATATATTTTCTGATCTAATTTTCAACCAAACACTTTGTCATTAAGACCTGTCCTGTGCATTATCTAATTTTGTTTACAACTCGACAATCTAATATTTAACTCAACACTTTCCAGGAGCTCCAACATTTCATTCTAGGAAAGGTCCCTTTTTACTGATACTGCCAACACACACTCAGTCTTCAGTTTCTTAGACATTGTTCATCTGAAATCAAGCAACCTCTTTTTTAGTTTGAGCAAGCACCTAGTATCTTGTGAGCACATAGTTCTGATGCATTGTCTAACTGTTTTTCATGTCACCTCAATACAGAATCACAGAATTACTTAGGTTGGAAAAGACCTCTAAGATTGAGTCCAGATTTTGACCGATCACCACCTTGTCAATTAGGCCATAGCACAACATGCCACCTACTGTCATTTGTTAAACACATCCAGGGATGGTGATTTCGGTAATCAAGGTTTGACCACTGAACATTGCAGAGATATGTTTTATTGCCAGCTGGGATGCATGGGGGGATATCTCCTCTAAACCACACGTACCTGTTCAGGACAGATTCCAGGTATGAATTCACACTGACCCCACAGACCCACACCTCCCTGCCCACCCATCCATGCCCTCTCTCACTTCCTGTTGGAACGAGCTGCCGCGGCTCCTGGTGGGCGCGTTCGGGCTCTAGGGATGAAGGTCGGGTCTCTGGGCAGGTGCAGGAGAGGTTTGGCTTCACTTCAGGTCAGTCTGTCCTGCTGGATGTGATCCACCTGGGCCTGGCTGGTTTTGGAGCCACAGGTTCATGCTTTGCAGATTTCTAATAATACCTAAGCCTTGTTCTACTGATTTCTTGTAATACTCCTTATCTTAATGGTTGTTTCTGGAAACTATATTACTGCATGATTTGTTACATACAGTTTCTACTTAAGCACCCTATTTCTTCCACCACCTGTTTAAGCATATTATAGGCTTCTAAAATTCTGAATTTTCAAAACCATATATGTTCTCAATTTCAATGGTGACTCTACCTCCTTCCTGGGTAGTCCATTTCAGTTCCTAACAACCCTTTCCATGGAGAAACTTTTCCTGATGTCCAACATGAACCTCTCGTCCTGTCATTTGATGTCTGGGAGAAGAAGCCAATCCCCACCTGTCTATAGCCTCCTTCCAGGCAGTGGTAGAGAGTGGCAAGTTCTCCCCGAGCCTCCTTTACTCCATACTAAACACTCCCAGCTCCCTCAGACACTTTTCACAGGACTTGTGTTCCCAAATATTCACCAGCTCTCTGTTGCCCTTCTCTGGACAGGCTCCTGCACCTCAATGTCCTTCTTCTAGCAAGGGACTCGGACCTGGACACAGGATTAGAGATGTGACTTCACCAGTGCCAAGTACAGGGAAGAACCACTTTTCTTATCCTGCTGGCCCAACTATTACTGATATATGCCAGGATGTCATCAGCTTTCTTGGCCTCCTGGGCACACACTGACTCATGTTCACTTGCTGTTGACAAGCACCCCCAGGTTATTTTCAACTGGACTGCTTTCCAGACACTCTGCCCCCAGCCTATAAAGCTGCATGGGGTTGTTGAGACCCAAGTGCAGCTCCCACTTCTTGTCCTTGCTAAATGTCATATTGCTGGCCTTGGTACTTCAATCCAGCCTGTCCAGATTCCTCTGCAGGGCCCTTCTACCCTTCAGGAGACCAACACTCCCTCTCAACTTAGTGCCATCCACAAGTTTACAGAGGGTGCACTTGATCCCTGCATCCTGATCATCAGTAAGGATATAAAACAGGACTGACCCCAATACTGCTCTCTGTGATAAACCACTGATGACCTCTTGGTGACTGGTTATAACACTCTACACCACTACTCTCTGGGCCATCTAGTCAGTTTTTAACCCAGCAAAGAGTGTACCCATCCAAGCTATCAGCTGCCTACTTTTCCTGGAGAATGCCATGGAGACAGTATCAAAGGCTTTACTGAAGTCCAGGTAGACTACATCCACAGCCTTTCTCATCCACCAGGTGGGTCTCCTGGCCATAAAAGGGAGATCAGGTTGGTCAGGTAGGACCTGCCCTTCCTAAACCCGTGCTGGCTGGGCCTGATCCCCTGGTTGCCCTGTACATGCCTTGTGACTGCACTCAACATGATCTGTTCCATATAGATACATACTTTCAAATCCGACTTCAAACACACCCTTAAAAATTAGGAATTTGCCTAAATTGAAGATTTAATTTGGCTGAATTAAATAATTTGCCTGAATATTGCATGTTGTGGCACAAAACTCAGGGAATGTATCCAAGGAATCTAGTTTTCATGAGTCTTATATATATAACATTCAGCATAAAAGGGATCCCTCAAATGCCTGAGAAGGTTCACAGATTTTAACAAAGGATGGAGAAAGACTGAATTTAACTGAATTTTAGGGAAGTAAAAAAAGGAGAGGAAAAACAGAAAAATGGACATGGATACAGTTTAATTGCAGATCTCCTATTAAAGTTCAATATGGATTCATATTGTCCCTGTAAATATATTTATATTCTACATTGGAGTGAGTTAAAAAGTGAAGACTGCTGAAGTCACACATACAAGAATGAGATATTACCTGAAATAATTTTTTTTTTATAAAAAGCAGTTAAAAGTGTAAAGTTATAAGCAGATGTGGTTTAAGTACACTGAAAGAAAAGGTAATAATTATAAGAAGGATAATTTGCATTAAGGGAAGTAGAAATAAGGGAATTTTGAAATGCTGAGTGAAGTTTATTGAAAAATGCCAAAGACTGGTAGATATTGTAACGAAAGCAGTGAATCAGCCCTGAATCAATATAAAGATGATTGTGTTAATATTGAGATATTCCAAAATGCACACAAATTACATGTTCTGGATGATTTTTAGATGTTTAGGGCACTGACCCATTTTTTACTTTTTTTCAATAATTTAATAAATAAAATAAAAATACAATGCAAGTCTGAAAAAAATAAAAGAATGGAGATATAAATCACAGCTCTCAGTAATTTTAATGACCAGATGAAGTAAAACTCCTGATGTGGAACAAGAAGCATAACAAATACAGAAAAAAAATTTGTCTTTTTTATGAAATTGAGTTTGTCTATAGCCTATGGAGCCAAAGCTATGTTTTCAGTTTCACAATGATAGTAAAATCCGTCTCAACTAAAAAGAAACATGAGAGAGGAAATCAATCAATGGTGGAAAGCACAGAACATAGTGAACACGCAGTTAAAACTCATCTGATTGCCTAAATATTTGAGGTCATCCCGACCAGCTCTAAACCCAAAGCAGAACAGTGCTATGCTCTTTTGGGTCAGGAAGACCCAGAGGAATCCACAGGCATGGAGTTTCTATATTCTCTTCTTCAAAACATTCAGGAATTCATCTGAGACCTACAAGATACAGAGACAGGGTATTAAGTCAAAGAGTGAATCAGTGGTTGAACATATTCCTTCAAGAAGCTTTAGGTAGTGACTTTTCACAGAAAGTCTTAGAATAAAATGACTGGACATTTCAGATTGGGTTTTGTGTTTATTATTTGACACACAGGCTTCAGGATTTGAGGATTTTCCCACCATGCAAATTAAAAAATATTAAACTCTACAAGATCTTATTTAAAATTTTAAACTCTGAAATACAGCTACTTATTCCACTATCTAAACTGCAACTTTTTTAAACAAAGACTATCTTTCTTCAAGAAGAACTACTGTGACACAAATTTCCTCAATATTAATGGCAAATTAATCAAATGCAGTACCTGAATTCTGGAGCATTTTATATCTTACATGTCCTCAAAGCAATGCTGAAAAAAGTTATTCCATTCAAGTATAATCTAAAAATTTGCCACTCTTTCACCAGACACCAAGAACCACAACAAACAGAAGATTTGCTTGAACAGTGGAAGATTAAAAATGGCCCCTCATCTGTCTGAAACAAAACATTGTACCAGGGAAGGAATACCAGCTGGGTAACAGGTATTTGAACTAAACATGTGGCAACCCATTCAACCTTCTCAAAACGGAGCATCTTTTCTCAGAAAGCCACAATCAACCTCTTGACTTCTAAGTATGTGAGGTGTACTGCAAAGCAGAAGAGCTAGAGCCAGATGAAAAGCCTAGAGTTTTGTAAAGAGGATAGATTCTGATTTTTCAGGGGGAAAGAAAGGATATAAAATCCACAGAAATTTATTTGGGCTTTTTTCACAGTTAGTTATTTTGAAAACATTTTTTAAAAAATCTGATTTTTTTGTGAGATATAATGGCTCAGTAATAACAGAGAATTAATGAGGCCCAGTTAGCCAGCTAAACCATGCCTCAGCTTTTAACATCCTCAGTATAAAGAATAACTATATAAAAGGGCACCTAATTAATCAAAGGTAATTCTAATAGTCAGTTGGAAATGTACCTATGCAGGCCAAGATTTGTTAACCAGTATGTCTCCCAAAAAGTTATTATGCCAGTAAAGGAAATCAAAGAGAACAAACAACTTCATTTTTTTTTACACCTTGTTTTCCTTTTATCTTTTAAAATTGTAAATATTGCAGACTTAAGCAGAGTAGGTGGGGAGATGGTTGCAAACAAAATAACATTAGGCTCAGGGTTATTTTTAATGCAGCTTTTGGAAACCACTGCCTTGCTGTTGCTGCTCTGACTTGTGTTTCCATGGAAGCAGGACTAGACATGGACACAGTCACTAGCAGATGAGGCAATTTCAACTGCCAGTTTCTGGTTCTCAGCTCTGTTTCCATGACAACCAGGGCTGGCACCCTGAAAGGGAGGTGAGGTATTTAAAATACCACAGTACTTTTAATAAATATCTGCTGCTGTACATGCACAACACAGACACCTTACATCTCCAACTACAAAAACACTGTTCAAAGTAGCAGTGAAAATACATCTTGATACCAACTACTACTATTTCCCTGGGCAGGTTACAAGGAGAAAGAACGGATGGTTTGTGAGAGCTGATTTCATCCTGATATCCAGGAGACGGGGGAAGGGTTGTTCTCTTCTTTCAAAATGAAGATGGAGATAGACAAAGATGCTGTGCTAAATACATATTATTGTTTCACAAGGAAAACACAGTATTTTTCTATATTTTGTGTCATACTGCTATAAACAATTAACCAAAGCCCTCTTGAAAAATGACAGTGTGGCAGATGTGGGACTGAACAACTTTAGATAGTTCTCAGGGTGCACAGAAATTTTGGGGCGGCAAGTGCCCTTTCCTTCGCTTAAATTTTTTACACTTTTTGAATAGCTACATACATCTTTGGTCTTGGGAAGAGATAGATGCAGTCAAGGGCCATCTTCTCCTGTCTGCACTCTTTGGAGAAAGGGTACAGAGGCATCAGTTCTTCTGGCAGCAGGTACTTATCACAAGAAACATCTGCAAACCAATTCCCATTCTTATCCTAGCTGCAGTTTGAATGTGTTCCCTTCCCTTAAACAAAGCAAAGTGCTTGAGCTAGAAAGAATAAAAAAAAAAAAAAAAAAGGGGAAAAGCCAAGTGTCTTTATCTTGCTAAGAGAAGCTTTTATATGACACCTCTGGGAATAAGGGGAGTTGTATATGTGTGTGTAAATTGCTTTATGAAAGCAGTAATACATTTTGTGTAGAGGTTGTGATGTCCTATCTCAGAAAACTGAAAACCCAAAGGGTCCATACCATTCCTGGTGCAACTTACAGGAAAAGGAAAAAGAAGGGATGACATGTTGAATAAATGTCACCTGTAATACAAGCCTGTAATACTCTAGAAACAACACTGTCACCACCATATATTGCATATACCAAGAGAAAATGGGAGAGGCTTTCTCTCAGTGATGAAGTAGAAAGTAAGTAGACAACTAATAAAATTGGAATAAAAAGCTCTAAAGCAAGTACTAAAACCAGATTATCAAAAGGCAGCACAATATTTGGTACCAGAATTAAAAGCAAAGCTGTGCTTGTGCTCCTCTGTCTTCCAGAGCTGTCTAACCATCATAATATGAGGACGACATAGGCTAGTGGAATCCAGTTTATCAGCATTCTCTCACATTGTGCAAATTTCAGATTCAGATTTGCATGATGTAAATGAAACCTACCAATGACTCTCACATGTTGAAAGCTGGTCAGATAGGTCCACAAATTAATGAACTCATGAAGTGCTTAATTCAATCTTTTATAGGTATGCACAAAATATACAGTAGTCTTTATGAAATGAATCACATTTTAACAAAGGACTTTTTGAAGATAATTGTGTCTTCAGTTGAGTTTATAGAAATACTTGCTTTATTGGGAAAGTATAAACACTTGGAAACACATGCATAATGTATTATTCAAAGAAATTGACATGTACATAAAAATTGAGGTTAAGAATGGACTTTATTCCTGCTTGAAAATTGCCATTAGAGCATTTGTAGCTGTCAGGCTGTTGCACCTACTACATAAGGCTGGTAGTCTAGTAGTGGTTAGAAAATCTACAAAGGATTCTGAAAACCTGCCAACTCAAGAACATCAAAGTATTGGGAGCATTATCAAACTTAAGAATGTAATACTTTATTTGCCCAAGAAATAAATCATTGATTATGGTTTTCCATGTCTGTACAAAGGCCCATCCTTCCCCTTGTCAGTCTCTGACATATCTTTTAGAAGGCATCATAAGTTTGAATTCCCATGCCATACCCTTGAAATATTCCAACAAATAAGCATAACAAAAAAACCAGACATGATTTTCTTTTTGTTTATGGTATTTTTAACACAGCAGAAATAATGTTTAGGATTATCAGCCCAAGCTGCAACAGCTTTCCATCATTGGGAAAAAAGATTTTTGATAGTTAGGAAAGAAATATGCAGAGAGGAAAAGTCAGAACAAAGCATTAATTTTTAGAGAATAAAAACATTGCAGGTTAGGAGCCAGGACCTTAAGAATGACAAGACTGCTGTGGAGCCAGAATTACATCGAGTAGTGCTCTCTATTAATGTTTCAAACTGCACTTGCACAAAGCCTGATGATCTTTGCATTTGCCATACAAAGATCTGTACAATGTGCAGGCAGGAAATGCATCCACAAAGAAAAGGTCAATGCCTATATCCTTAAAATAACACTCCTAGCCTTGCCTTAAGGCACAGGCATGCTGAAAGAAAGCCTTAAAGCACACTGCAAGGAAGCCATTGCTGAGTATACCAAGAAAAATATCAAATGCAATTGAGAATTCGGTGGTATGAGGAGAAGTCAAGACTACTTGGCAATGTCATTTAGGGTTAGGAGCACAGAGCATGACTTTACAACAACTCAGAAAGATCTGTGGAACAGGAGGCACAATCCATCACCATGAACAGCTTTACAGCTTTGACACAAAGCTCCAGGAAATACAGAAATGCACTGACCAGTTTTATTAGTGAAACTAGAAGGAGCAGTTCTTGCTCTCGTTTTTGCCAGGTCTCCAAACATGACAGTCAGAAAAGGTTTCCCACATGCTAAACTAAAGATAAGCTGTGTGTGACAGTTAGCTAAATTGTTTATATTGGATCAGACAGAAATCTCAGAAGCCTGAAGTGCTGCATTTGTCACATTTGCCTGTAGAAGCAGGTCCATGGAGGGCACATGAAGATGAGTCAAGCTTGAACATAAAGGAAGACAGTACCTGCTCTGAGGCAGACAGAGGGGAGATTACACAAGAGCAAGAATTTAATATTTGACTTGTGGTTTGGGTCAGAAGAGAAAAACTTGCTGGTACTTATAGTAGATTATGCTCTTACCCACAACTGATTACTTCTTCAACTTCTGAAAGGTACACCATGAGAGAAAATGTAAAGCAGTTAAAGGAATATGGGCAAGAATTTCTCTCTGTAAAGTCAGAAGAGAAAAATGATAACAAAGCTGATGTCAACTAAGCTACAGACAAATTAAATCAAATAGAAAATTATTCTGGCCATGTTGGATCACTTCAGAACATTTTTCCATGGGCCAGCTAACAAGAAACACATGGGCCAAAGGGCAGGAGACCTTTCCCTGCTCTTTCCCTGAGCAGCCTAGTGGAGAAATGCCATTCTGAACAAGAAGGTTGTCTCTGCTAATACAAAGCTGCAACTTAATCACCAAGTAGTTACACAAGACCAGAAGAAAAAGATGGTCACATCTTCAAAAACATAACTTCAGCTGATTGTAAGTTGCAAAATGGAGTTGAAATTCTGGGAAGACAAACTCCTTCATGCATTTTAAGTTAATCCTACTCAACAATATGTGAATAAGAGAGGTAGAAGGCAGATGGAAAACCAGCTGATTCCCTAAATTGAAAAAGTGGAGGACATTAAATACAAGGAAAAGAAATTAAAATAAAATAAAACAAAATGTGCAGCTACATTTGGGTTTATTGGTTATCACTGCAGTTAGAGAGAAATCAAAAATATTTCAGTTCTGTCCTGAGCTCAGGGTTGATAGGGCCACAATTAAAAGCCATAGCAATAGTAAACATTACGGTTAAACTTCTATTATGTTTCATTGTTACGCATAAGTAAGAAAATGTTTCTTTTGACTCATATGTTGTAAGTAAGCACTGTTCAGGGATCAAAAGACACCATTTTTTAACAAAACTACTCTTAGCCAAATGACTGTATAAATTTCAATATTTCATTTTTTCATTATTCTTTTAAATACCATTTTAAAATTCATATTCTTCGATTTTTGCATTCACTGAATCATAAATCGAGGAACAAGGCATTATAACTACAGTTTTTCCCAAAAGAAATGATAGAATTTTTGTTTTCTCTGTGCTGTCATAATTGAAAGAAAATGAGCAGCTGTCACGATCGCAGACAAGAAAAAGCATAGTCTCTTTATTAAGCCAGATATGTGGAATTCTACGAGTTAAAATCAACAAATTCATTCAGCAGATCTTTCGTTTCAGTAGTTTTTGCCACAAAGCAGAAACCAAGCTGCCAGCAAAGATATGTTTTTGTAATGCTTCAACTTCATGTCTCAATAAAGTACCATTTCAGTCTTTTAGGCTGTCAGTATTTTTGGTGCTATCATGCTGAAAGGATTACTGACTATTAGTCATCCAAAGAGAGCTTTAGGCCTCTTTGCTATGTAGCAATAGCTAGAAGTAGGAGCTGAGTCATGTAGCCACGTCTTCTTGCAAGATCAAAGTCCTGCAACCTAAGTTGAGTGCCTGTAAGCCCATGGCAAAATAAATAGGCTCCTTTATCAGAAAAAATAGTGGATTGGAAAATCATTATTTTCTGTCTTAATCAAAAGTAGTTTACTCAGTTGATAATGTTCAGAAGTAAAATGCTTTCCTCAAAAGAGCTTCCATACTATAGATATTAAAAGTCATGTGTATGTCTCCCCACATCAAAGTACCCTTCTTTCTCTGGTGGTTTTAAGGCAACCTCAGATGTTGCTATGCTTTATGATAGAGAACTCCCTGTAACAATGTTTCCAGAAAAAAATAATTTTCAATGAAAAAGATTAATTTCTCAGCATCCACATATTAAGTTTCTATATTTGAAATACTTAAAATTTCAATTATTCATAGTTAGAATTATTCATGTTTACTTTCTGCTTTAGAGAGTATTGCATTTTACTTCACATATTCCTCTAATTTCATAATTTATTTTAGAAACATTATCTTCAAAATTATTTTCTTCATGTTTTCAATAAAGGAATTATTTTTATAGCACTTTACTTACTTTTATCAGTTTTCAAATTTCCTTGGAATTTTGTTTTCATTCTTAACCCTCATGAACAACTTTCTTTTTAAAGAGCTTACAGTGAACAGAGTCAATCTTTTTCTGTCCATCAGTAATTTGTTCTGTCATTTCCCTGTTTACCAGAGCAGCTTTTCAAAGAGAAATTTAAGAATACGGCCTGAAAAACTGTCCA
>VWYI01036149.1:22465-219699 GCA_013399455.1 Anthoscopus minutus | reverse complement strand
GGCGGGTTCCCTCCGGTAGCCGGTAATTGCTCCTCCGGTACCGAGATGCTAACCCCTGCTATTCAACCATCCGCCCCCTGCAACCCGGCTATGCCCCTCCCTCACCCCGCATCACCCCCGGTGCCCTGAGTTCCTCTCAGTACCCCTTGTCCCTACAGTTGCACCTCCAGTGCCATGACAGCCACCCCCAGTGCATGGCCACGTCTTCCAGCACCCCATTTCTTGGCCACCCGTTTCTCCAGTACCCAGCAATTCCCCCCACTCCCTGGCCTTCCCTCTGGACCCCCTGGACCTGCCTGCTTTCCCCAATCCAGCAATTCCTTCTAACATTTGCTGTCTCCCCCCAGGCCCAGGTCCTTCTCTGCCTCCCTGAGTTGCTGATTCCTCTGCCATGGCGCTGCCACCAGGGCAGGGCACCCTGGGTATCACCCTGGGTGCCAACACTGCTCTCAGGATGAGAAATCCCTGTTGCACAAAGCGCTCGCCTAGGTTCTCTTGCAGAGTGTCCTGAGGATGGGGCTGATGAAGAGCCATGAGCATGCTGGAGCCTGCAGGGCTCACAGAAAAGCCAGGAGGGAGTAAAGGAGGTGGAGAGGCTGGAGTGAGGGCTGCTCTGGGAGCTGCAGAGCTCCAGGACGGGGATATGGGCAGGCTGGCCATGTGCTGCTGCATGGAGTAGGGAACAGCAGAAGGAGGAAGTGTGAGAAGAGCAAGAACTTGTCCACAGAGGTTTTATGAAGCCAAACTACTGGCTCAGGGGTTGGTGCAGAGCATGGTCAAGAGGACTGCAAGATCCCCACTGGCCTGAGGGGCTGGAACTCATCCTCCCCCTGCCCAAGCCCTCTGCATAGATGGCTGCCCTTGTGCTCCTGGCAGGCAGGTGAGGCCCTTTTCCCTCCTAGGTTTTGTTTTGGGTTTGTGGGTGCTCAGAACAGCTCCCACCAAGCCCTGGAGATGCTTTGGAGCTGGTGCTTTCTGGGGTGGGCTCCTTGCACTGCAACTTGTCTTTGCAATCTGTTTGGCCATTGGGATCTCTGATTGCTCTCCGAACAGGGTGGGGTTCTGTCTCTCCCTCCTGACAAGGGGGTGCAAGACAGCTGCGTCTTAGTGCCCGAGGAGGGCCCAGCACCACGGCCTCAGGGGAGTCTTCTCACATTTCCCACCCTGGGGAATCCTTTCTCCGCCAGGCATCACGGCAGGGTCAGGTGCGGGTCAGCCGGGAGCCACCTCAGGTTATCCCTCCCTGCTCCCGCCGTGCTGCTTGTCACATCACGCAGCAGCTCACTGCACCACTCCTTCTTGCAGGGCTGCTGCGGGATGGAGAGGCTGATGAATAAATCAATCCCCCTCGGTGCTGAGGCTGCAAAACTTGGATGGAAGCAGAGGAGCAGCGCCGGGGCTGGTGGCCTGACGGCCGGGGTGGCACCGCTTGTGAATTCCCCCCATGCAGCCGCCGCAGACAGAGCTGCTGCAGCCAAGTGGGCAGCCCTGATTGCCTTCTCGACATGTTTTATTTATCAAAGCGCTCAATATGCAGCTCTCTCCTGCTGTCCCACATTTTTTCCTAGATTCTCCCGCCTGGAAATGGGAGCAGCGGTTTGGAGAGGACCGTGGAGCGCTGCTGGCTCCTCCCGGGCTCAGGGGGCAGCGGCCACTTCTCCTCCCTGCTCGGCCGTGCCACTGGGCTGTCACTCAGCTGCCACTGTGCCGAGGAGAGGGGTCCCTTGCTGCGAGCGGAAGGACAGCGCTGTGCGACTGACCTTTCCCGAGCTCAGGGAGCACTTTTAAGGAGCAGCCAGGCTTTCGGTCTTGCTTCTGTGCTTTGCCAAGAGCAGCGGTGCTCCAGGCAGGTGCCAGGCGCCGCGGGCGATGCCTCCATGCATGGCAGAGGCTGGCTTTGATCCGGCCCTGGCCAAACCGTGGCCGCTGTCACTGGTCCATCCTGGTTCCTGCTCGCTTTCCTCCATCGCCTCCAGCTGCCTGTGCCAGAGGAGGAGAGGAGGGAGCTGCAGGGTGCGTTACTGCCGCCTCGCTGCTAATAAATAAGCCTCAGTAATGAGTTGGGCTCTGGCGGGCGGGCGGGCAGGTAGTGGCAGTAATCCCCCAATTACGTGGATGAGGCAGACAGTTAAGTGCAGAAAACCCACAAATAAACAAGAAGGAGAATAATAGAGGAGCAGGGAGGAGCTGGTGTCTGGGTCCCTCAGCCTTTCCCCCGGCAGTGCCAGGAGCACTCTGGGAAGTGTAGTTCTGCCTTCATCCTCTTCCGACATCCTCCTCGGGAGGGAAGGGAATCTCTAATTCTCAGCCCGTTCCTCCGGTTGCGCCGAGGCCGGGAGCCCCATGAAACACTAGGAACAGTCAGGCCTGGGAGATGTGGAGCAGGACAGGAACGCAGCTCTGAGGGGAGCCTGTGTGCACCGAGCATCCCTGCCGAGATGGGAGCCCACAGGGCTCTGAGAGAGGAAGCCCTGCCAGGCAGAGAATCCTTGGGGCTGTCTCCATGCCACCAGTGTGGGAACTGAGGGATGGAGAGGCTGCAGGGGTGAGATGGCTGCTTTGCCTTCTCACCCCTGCCGTGCACATGTGAGCATCCCTACCCTCGAGCTTAGAGAGCTTGACAGAGGGAGCACTGTGGAGGATGGAGCTGTGCAGAGACGCTGGCACAGCACAGGCTTCCTCTGGAGCCCCAGACAGACACAGAAACCTCAGTGAGAGCAAATGCCTCCCCGGCTCTATCGATCACGGCTGTGGGCTGTGCGTGCCTCGTGCTGGGCTTGCAGGGGTGATCAATACTCGTTTTTCTCCCCAGCCGTCACCTCACTAATGGGAGCCACCAGCCCTGTCACCTCCCCAGAGCTGCCCAGGAGGAGATGGCCATGGGTGGGCTGGAGTTTCACCCACTTCTCCTTTGCATTTTTAGGATAAAGGTCCCCAAGAGCTGTGGTGCTGTTGCAGCCTGGCACCGCTGAGCTGGAGGCTGCCGAGGCTGCAGGGACAGAGGACACTGGTCCCCAGCTGGCACTGGGACAGCTGTGATTAGTCATAAGCAAACATTTGGAGCAAAAGTCCACGGGCTTGTGGCGTGCTGGGAATTTGCTCCCTGCAGGGACAGGTTTCACCCTTCATGGCAGCTGGTAGTGGCTGTGCAGGTGCAATGCAGGAGGAGATGCTCGGCTCCACAGCTCTGCCTGTGCCACTGCAGGTGCTTGGGAGGATGTTCCCACCGTGTGTGGGTGGAAGAGGGAAGCCCATGATGCCAGGGGCCTGGCTGCAGTGCCAGGGGACACAGTCCCATTTTGCCTGGTGGCTGTGCTGCTGATGGCACCGCGGGGGTTTTTCCTGTGCTGGCAGCAGAGGGGGACTCATGAGAGGCATAATAATAATCCCCACGTGAAGTATAAGAAAAGAAGCTATTTCAGTATTGCCTCCTCCGCCTGGTGAGCCCACAGCCAGGCCTCTATCAGGAAAAGGAATGCAGATAAATCAGCCATTCTCCTTAGGAAGATAAGCTTATACCCTTTATGTGGCACCAAACCTTGTTGGGAAAAGGTGCTGGTTCCTGGTGAATGCTGAGGGCAGCCAGGATACAGCTTGCCCATAGTCCCAAACATTGGGCAGGAAGTGCCTGGCATAAACTCAGCTGCCTGGACCCCTGTGATGAATTTCCCAGAGAGAGCAGCAATTCCTGGAAATTTTCTTTCCTGTGTCTGTGCAGGCAGTAACTGGGAGCTGAACTCCTTCAGTGGAAGAAAAAAAAAAAGACCAAAAGGAAATAGAAGAGATTGGGGTTTTGATGTCTTTTCCTTTGAATGCAGGGGCTTGCAGAGCTGGGCAGTGATGGGTGAGGGGCTGTGGGATGGAGCACGCACACTTTACACCATATACATTTGGGAAAGCCAAGCCAGGCCTGCATGTGCCCTCTGTCCTGTTTTTGGAGGGCAGGAGCTGCCCTTCATGGCAGACTGCAGAAGATTGATGTGTTTTTGAAGCAAACCAGAGTTTTTGCCCTGAAACGGTGTGGGTGCATGTTCCGAATGCTAAGCAGCTCCTTGGAAAGCAGTTTCAAAGCACAAAGGGGAGCAGGATGGAGGAACAGAGGAGTCAGCCCTGTCCTATAGCCCCTGGAAGCCCCCTGTCCCTTCCCAAAGGTCACAACAGATAATCAAACTCATAGGAAAAACCCCCCAAGAAGTCTGGCCCGTGGTTCTGGAGGTCTGGGTGGTGGAATCCCCCCTCAAGAGGTCATAGCCTGTGTTGTGGTGGCCAAGATCCACTCCTGGAGGATCATTTTGGGAGGGCTGTGGATTTACTTTGCAGGCAGCTGTCACCTGTGGGATGCTCCGTGCTGGTGGGGCAGGAAGATGAGATGGGCACAGGACCTGTCCCAGAGGTGTCACCAGCTGGAGCCCTCCCTAATGGCTGCTCCCCCCAGCCACCCCCAAGCTCCCACAGCGTCAGCACCATCCCAAGTCCCCTTGTTGGGGTGGCACAAGAGCATCTCCTGTTCCCCCAAATTGCCACCCCATGCCCGGGGGACTTTCAGGGCAGAAGGTTGGGATCTGCACAGTCAGCCCTGAAGCGCTCTCTCCACAGATCCTCCCACCTGCCTCTGCCAACTAATGGAGGTGATTTTCACCTCCTTTCATCTGGAAAACCGCCGGCAAAAGTCATCTAACAACTTCCCTGGCAGCAGGAGCGTTGAAGAGATTTCTCTCGCGCGTTCACAGCAGGTGATTCTCCGTGCTCCTCGGAGGAGGATCGTTCTGTCTCGGGATGCAGAGCAGCACTTGGGAACCTCCGTGTCCCCGACCCGCAGCTGGGCGCTGGGATATGCAGCGGGGCCAGACATTACCCACCCTTGGCATTGCTTCTCCTCCATCCTCTCTTGTTCCTGCCCTGTGAGAGAGGTGCCCTGTGCACCTGATGGGCGATGCAAAAACAGCCGGTATCATTCCCAGACAGCAAACATCCCTGGGATGATGTGAAGAAGGGATAATAGTTCAGGACAGTGGATCCTCATGGATCCCCCCTGAACTATGCCTGAGCACAAGCTCTCCTTGTGGTGGAGATGCCTGTGAGCATCCACTGATGGCGACACCTCTGTCTGGGGATGGGAGCATCATCACAGTGAGGTGGCTGCTGATATGGGATCCTCAGGAGCTGCTGTAATCTCATTCCAGGAGCAAATCACATTCCCAGCAGCCAAGGACATGTTAGGTCTTAATAAAAATGGTAATTCCCAGCAGATTGAGTTGGGAACAGGGAAGGTGGCTGTTGCTTCCCCTTTCAAGCCTTCTCCAGTGCCTATGGGGAGTGTGGTGGTGCTGAACGAGGCAGAGGGGGCTGTGCTGAAGGATGGAGGATTTGGAAAGCAGGGGCAAAGGGGTTCTGCAAAACCCCAGCTCCTCACATCCTCTGAGATCCGGCCCCAGCTCCTTGTCTGCCTAATCCCTGCCCTGACGCTCACCCGAGCTGCCCAGCCATGAAAGCCAGAACTGTTTGTTTGCAGTTTCCTAGGAGAGAAATCACGTTAAAAAAATTAATTACACACCTGAAAACAAAATCTGGCTGCTCAAGTGCACATCAGGGATAAATGGTGTGCTCCAAATTAGACAATTTACAGCTTGGGTAAGTAATGAAGGAACCCAGCTGGGTGTGAAAGCAGAGGGGGATAGTGACCGTGGGAGAATGTGGGGTTGTTTTTCCCCCTGCTCCCCTTGTCCCCCAGTCCCTTCATCCCTCTGACCCCCTTTTCATTGCTGCTTGCTGAGAAACCCCCATTTACTCAGCCCTCCTGGCTAGAGTAGATCCTTCTGGCCCCAGCCTTGGGAGTTCAGCCGGGATTTTGGATGAGTTTGAGCCCTCTTAGAGCTCGGAGATGGGAACAGCCCCAGAGAATGGGGCAGATAATGGAGCAGAAGGATGTTCTGTGCATCCCAGGGAGAGAACAGCCGAGTTGGACATCTCCCCCCACAGCATCCCAGTGAGCAGAGGTGTCCAGCATGGGGGTCCTCGTTGCAGCCCGACCCCCCTGGCCTCCCCCAGCCCACGCTGGCCTCTGCAGTCCTCGCTGTGTGGTGTGTGGGCGGGCTGGCAGCACGCAGCCGAGGAACGGGCAGCAATCCAGGCTTGCTGGCGAGAAGAAAATAATTTCTTTGCCTTATTTTTCCTTTTACAGTGTCCCAGCCCAGCCTGAGTGTGAGGATTTAAAGGGGCTGTGTCCCAGGGCCATTGTGCCAGGTTAGTGGCAGTGGGGATGGTTGATGTGGCTGGATCTGTGTGGTGGAGCTGAGCTTCCTGAGTGGGCTGGTGCCTGTGGGTGCTTCCTGGCTTGCCTGCAGCAAAGAACCAGCTATGGGAATTTTTTGCTGCCCTGGGGCAAGTTTAAGTGTGGGCAGCACTCTTGATGGGCAAGGAGATGCCCTGTGCCCCTCACATTGCCCAGGGGGAAGCCCTGGAGCACAGCAGCATCCCAGAAACCCATAGGAATCGACCCCCTCTTCCACCCACACCCCTCCCTGCGCCCTGTGTGCTGCCCACCATCTCCGGCAAGGGCAGGATCCTCCCGAGCACCCCAGCCTGCCGACACATGATGGTGCTTGGGGATGGCAGCAGCCTCCCTTCTCCCGTCTCTGCTCGACTCCCACCTCTGCTCGGTGCCGGCTCGGAAACCAGCCAGCTAATGATGTGAGCTGCGGAGCAGATGGGGGACCTGACGCTGCACTCCCCGGCAGCGGATTAGGCATGCAAATGGATGTATAGAGACGCGGTGCCTCCTGGCCTGCATCCTCTCCACCCCCACCACGCGTATGGCGTTTCAATTCACAGCCCCCAGGCCCCCCACTCACAGCACGCCCGGCCTGGCCTGGAGCCACGCGTGGAGGGCAAGCACGGACGGACAGACGGACATGGGGTTGTGTACGGTCCATGCAGCCCTGCTTGCGTGCGGGATAGCCCCTGCTTGAGCTGCAAATCCCGCCGTGCCCCTGCACGATAGCGGCAGAGGATGAGCTGCATTGGCTGCATGGTTTCCCCCGCTGCCTTCTTGCGCTCCTTTGGCAGCATCAGGGGGTGCTGCCGTGCCCCTTTGAGAGGGAGATGCTGTGCAGAGAGGTGGGAGCAGGGCTGGGACCGTGTCTCAGGCACGGCAGCTGCCCAGCTGTGCTGACTTCAGGGGCTACAACCGGGAAGCTCTGGGATGCCAGCAAAGCTGCTCCTGCCCTGGGCAACACCATGAGGTGTCAGTTTAGGTCCTGCAATGCCCGTGACCACTTCTCAACCTAAGAAATGCTGTGAAATGTGAGCTGGCAGAAGCAGGACAGTCTGACTGAGTCCTACTCCACCTCCAAAACCTGTGGAGAGCTGGAAGGTGCAGGGAGGTTCGGGGCTTCACAATGCCTGACACAGCCACATGCCCAGGGGGGACTGAAGCTGCCCCAGCGGAGACCAGTTCAGCCGGGAGCAGAAAGGACACCCGGCTTTAGCCCATCCCCACAGCTCTAAACCCAGCCCCTCTCCACAGGGACACAAAATCTGCCCTTCCTGACGCGGGGATGAGACTGTTTCCACCTGCAGCATTGCTCCCTCAGACCCTCTGAGCCACTGCAGCAGCACCGTGCAACGCCCTTATCTCTAATGCCTGGGAGCGGGGAGGAGATTAATATTCATCACCAGGGAGCGGAGCATATGGAATATGAATAATGCTAATTGTGTCTGTATAGATTTAGCGTAAGAAGCTTCCATGCATTAAGGAGGGAGGGAATTAGTTCTCTGAACCATTTCAGACTCATTTCTGGCAAAGGAGTGTCTGCCTGCCTGCAGGTTTGGAGACAGGGGTGAGGATAAAACTTGTGTCCTGTGCCTGAGTGTGGGAAAGGCTCGGGATGCACCTTGTGCTTCCCCAAAACCAGAGTGATGGAGCAAACTCAGTCACTGCAGATGCCAAGGAGGAAAAGGGGCTGCCTGCAGATCTGTGAGCTCCACAGCCAAGGGCTGATGCAGCCAGAGACATCCCCAGGTGCCAGCACTGGAGGTGACTGTAAGCCTGCTATGCCTGGGCTGCTTTTCCATGTGTGTGGCCCCACTGGGCTCAGGTCCCTGGGGCCAAGAGTAGTGCAGAGCTGGCACTACTCCTGCCCTAGGTGAGTTTATCTGTCCCCAGGGCAGGTGCTGTGCATGTCAGGCAGGGAGCTGGCAGGAGACAGTGCCCTGTGCACTGGGGGTTGGACTGATAACGAGGTGCTGGCAGCCAGAAAACTTCATGCTTAAACATTCATCCCATTTGCCTTCTGGGGACGAGGGCTGGTGCCCCGTTTTAATGGAATCAGCTCATGGCTTTAATGAGGTGAAGAGGAGAAGGCTCATTTGCTCAGCCAGGCAGGGAGAGCAGGCTGGGCACTACAGGCCCAGGGCTTTGGCAGAGCCCCTCCAGGCCCAGATGAGTGTGCTCCCTCCTCATGAGGCATGGGCTGACACGTGGCAACATCACCTTGGTCATGGGGGACCGGTAGGAGCAGCAGGATCCCCTGCAGGGTCCCCTCCCTGCAGGGCACGGTGCTGAGCTTCCCCCTGTGCCTGCAGAGGGGTTCAGGCTGGACACCTCTCTTCTGCTATGCTCCCAGAGATGGCCTGTGGCACTTCAGAGCTCAGAAGGGGCTGGGGTCATCCCTCTCCTGCAGACTGGAGCTGGTCATGGAGATTTTGCAGCCTCAGGAGAGGATGGAAAACACCCAGGGTCTCTGGCATCCCTACAGCTGCAGTGTGAGGATGCTCCATGCCTTTCCCCATGCTCTCCAGGGCCAGCAGACGCAACTGTCTCAGGCTTGACCATTGCCCTCTTCCTCTTCTCTCTCCCCATCCCTGAGAACGTGGGATTCCTCTTGCTGCACTTTGATCTCTCCAATTTTTAGCTCGTTCTGGCTGCTTTATAGGCACTAATCCCTCTGCAGGCACCGGGGAGAATCCACCTACACTCCATGCAGTCTTAAGTCTTATTGTGTAAACAAAATCTCAAACATGAAATCCCTAATCCTTAATGGTTGGAGCCTTGGATACCTGTTCCCCCGTGTCCTGCCTGATGTAGGCTAGAAGAGGGGGAAGGTCTCTGCCATGTTTGTTCCCATCCTCAACCTCAGCACAGATTAAACATCTGTACATGCTTTTAACCTTGATTTCTTCCTTCCTGGCTGTTCACACTGTGAGCCATCCTGGCCCCCTCCCTGCTCCACTGCATTTGTTCAGTTTAGGGGATCAAACTGGGTGACATTTGGAGTTGGGATATTTAAAATGCAAATTTCCCCTGGATAGATAAGTGGAATTTGCTCCCTCTTATGAAGGGAATCTCTGGGGAGAGCCGAGCACTACGGCCAGCCTGCTCTGAATGTGAAATTCAGCCAGGGGAATCCCTGCCTCCCCCCAGCCTGGCACTTGTTGGCAAACACTGGTGCAGTAACCACCCTCATGAGCACAAAGATATCCAGATTTCCCCCAAACACAGTGAGAGGTGAGAGATGCAGGGCCAGCAGAGAAACCTGTGGTGTTTCTGGATTACAGACAGAGAGGGAGAAACCTCAATGGCCGCTGGTGTAATCCCAGAATTGATGTTTTTTTCCTCTGCACCCAGGGTGCTGCTGATGTATTTGTCACTCCCTCCCAGCTCAGAAATCAAAGCTTTCACCACTTTTCTTGCTGCAGAGGAACAAATGTGAGTCTGAGAGGGAGATTTACACTTTGCTTTCCTTTCTGGAAATGGAGCGTGATTTTCCAGTGACTACAGATGCTGGGCCTGTCCTGACGCCTTGAGAGGAGCTGCTGGGTGGGGAGAAGGAGCCCCCTTACCCATCCACCCTCCCAGCCTGCTTCAGCAAACCAGGTGGGTTTACATCCCAAAGGGTTTGGATGAGAGGGCTGCAGTCCTGTGTTTGCCCCTGTGCACTCCCATAACTGCCCCTCCTTTTGCCCCCCTCTTTCCTCCCCCTTCTTGGTGCAGGCTCCAGGTTGGGCTGATTCACCTCCTGCCATGGCTGTACTCAAAACCTGCTAAACCCCCACGAAGGGAGAAGTGGAGCATCTTTAGGGAAAAACGCTGGATTTGCTGCCAACCCCATCCAGGGTGAGAGTGCAGGCACCAGTCTGCACACGGGGGGCACGGGGGTGTGGAAATGACATCAAGGCTGGGATGGAGAGGGGCAAACTTGGGTTGAGAAGCCCTGGGAGGGCTTGGGGGAGTTCACCTGGAGCCATTCCTGTGCATCAGCTTCATCCCTGCCTGCCCTGCCCGCCCACAGTCCCCCACTCACGCAGCAACAATTTCAAGCAAAGGGAAAAACCATAAAGCAGAAGAAGTTGAGGCAGTTCTTTGAGCTGGTCGAGGGCTCCTGCAGTGACTGAGGGCTTCCCACAAACTGTGATGCACCGAGGAATACCTGGAGTGTCATAAATATACTCGGGGAATGAAGGAAAAAGGATTTGAATTTCAACTTTGGTGCATAATGTGCTTTCTCAAAAAAAAAAATAAAAAAGAGACAGCCTTCTTGGCAGGGACCAGACAACTTCACACTAAATCTCCTGCAGGAGCATGTTGCCAGTTGCAGAGATAAAACCTCAATGAAACACAATTAGTTTTCACTTGGATTAGCCAAACTCGCGTCTCTCCTCCCACCCAGACACCCCGGCAGCGGGATGGGGACCGCTCAGTGCCAGCCTCCCGTGCGCCCAGCCCTGCTGGGAACGGGACGGCTCTGCCCCGGGGGGAGGATAACTCTCTTTTCACGGCTAAGGGGAACTGACAAGTGATGAATACACGGAGCGCTGCAGGGCAGCCCCTGCCATCTCACCGAGGACGGCGGCTAATCACGGCTGGTTTGCTGCGGTTCTCGGAGGTTTGGAGGCTAGTGGGGAGCCTGGGGCAGGGTCTCCATGTTATCCCCTGCGGTCCAGCCAGCTTGGGGTTGGGGCATGGTGCTGCTGCCTCCTTCCCCAGCTCAGTCCCGAAGGAGGGAGGAGCTCGCAGAGGGGATATACTGGCGGCAAAGGTTGCTGAGAGATTTTTTTCTTTAGGCAGGGATATCTCGAATATTGTATTTTTTGCTTTTTTCTTTTTTTTTTTTTTTTTTCTTAAGGCTTATAAGATGGGAGGTTTTCTAGTCTTGGAGTTTTAGGCTTAAGCATCACTCATGGTGGCAATGTCTCACCCCTGTTTGTACATGACTCCTCGGTGTCACTCTGAGCTCAGACATGTGTCAGGCTCACTTGTGCCGCAGGCATATTTTTGGAGCAGGCTCACGCCTTCAGGCTGGGTCATGGTGCCCCAGTGCCAGGGTGGCAGGAACAGATCATGGGGGAGGTAGGAAAAATGCCTCGGAGCCATCCGTGGGACAGCAGCACTCCCCAGGTCCTGCAGGTTTTGCCCTGCTGGGAGGCAGCTGACAGAGGTACCTAGAGTTGCTGGCAGGGTTCTGAGGGGAAATCAGCCTGTTAATTAAGAGCTTAATTACCCAATAACGAATAGTGGACTTAGCTCAGCCTTGAAGCAGGCCAAGCGAGTGAAGTGCCCTCAGGGAGGGCCAGAGGAGGTGAACCGAGGGCAGGCTTTGCCTTCTGCCGTATTTGAGAATATTTGTAAGACCTGTACATGGAGAAAACAGAATCCTGCAGCCCCCTCAGTTTCTCTGTCCCTGCTGTCTCCAAGATTCCAGTGGGAGGACAGGGGTGGGGATCACTTGTCCCCACACTGTACAAGGTACCTCAGGCAAGGGGCGGACTGCAGAGTGGGCATTCCTGCAGATGGAGGAGGGAGGGGAGTTTACGAGCTGGAAAGGGAGAATAATTTCCTTGGCTTGGTGTGTTTTGCTGCAGAAAGGCGGTTTCAGCTCCAAGGGTAAGGGAAATGAAACAGAAAAATGCTTCCTATTAAGCAGAAGGGATGGAGAGCCCTGCGTAACAGTGCTGTCTGCAGGGGCTGCTGGCTCCACATCCGCAGCCAGCGCCCGGAGGGAGCCGCGCTAAGGCGGGCGGGCTGAGGGACATGGGGACGAGCTCCAGCCCTGCAGCTCCGCGCTGGGGACAGCCACATCCCGCCCCACGGACGGCGGGCAGTGCCTGCTGAGGGGGCAGCTGCGTGCTCTCCGCACAGAGATCCCTGTGGTTCCCTGGGCGGGTCCCATGGGGAGACAGGGATGTCTCAGCCCAAGGTGTGGACCGAGATGGGTTTAAGGAGCTGCCGGAGGGCGTTTGACCGATGCTTGTAGCCTGTTCTGAGTCTCCTGACTGCTGGGACATGGACAGTGCCAGCACACCTTCTTGCCCTGCCAGCAGCCTCATGGATCCAGAGAACAACCCCAGCAGAAATCCCAAACCCAGCAGGCACCCCTTGCCCAGGCCACAGCTGCTGATCTTCATCAGGGGTGATGCCTTGGGCTTTTGGGTTTTCTGTTCTGCATTGGGGTGTGGTTTTTGTTCAGGGTGCTGAGATCCTTTCACAGGGTGATGAAGACACAACAATCCTACTCCAGTTGGGACTCAAGGACACCTCTTCCAAACTTCAGGCTCAAAGTGAAACAACGTGGAAGGAACAGGGTGGGCAAATGAAGCTCCTGTGTGCAAATGGACCCAAACCTATAAAAAGAGTGGAATCTGGGGACTGGCCCCCTCCCTTTTGCCTCCATCCTTGGAGCCATCCAGACAGAGCCTGGTTTGTAACCCTGGTGCTGTCTGGGGGTGACCTCTCAATAAATATCCTTTATTCCCCTAACCCCATCTAGCCTCTGCTCCAGCTCTACCAGGCATCGGGGGATGTTCTTCCCCCTTGCTTTTAGATTTTTTTTAAAAGCCCAAACAGACCTGGCAGTTTTGTGGCAGGAAGAACAACATTCATTCTGGAGCTTTCCCAAGTAATTCATCCTCTGAGAAATTAATTATCAGCACCGAGGCTGCGTTTAATCAGCATCAGTCCCTGCGTGCACGGGGTCGGAGGGTGTTGCTGCCTCTGCCTCCAGCGTCTCTGGGTTCCTGCCGGCAGGGAGGAGATCGGCTGCTTCCCGTGGGATGGGAATTGCGAGCAAGGAGAGCAGATCCATCCGGGAGGCCCTGACAGCTGTGCAAACATCCCCGGGGTAACAGCAGCTACCAGCTATGCCCAGGGTGGGTGGAGTGACGGGGCAGCCCAGGCGCTGAGAGAGGCTCCGACGCCCGCACAGAAGCTCCAGGGTGCCCATCGGGTTGGGAGCAGGAATGTAGCTCTGGAAACAGCGCTCTGTGCCCCCCATCCTGCCCTGAGAACCTCAAACCCACGCGGGTAGCGCGCACACACGCAGGTGTGTGGCACACCGGCAAGGGGGAGGTGACAGCGTCTGTTTGCTGGGGGACACGGGGGCAGCTGTTCCAGCAGAGCTGCCTCTGGCAGCTGTTTCCCTGACAAATGGTGTTTGGTTTGGTGGAAGAGCCGTAGCGAAAGCGGTGGCGGCTGCAGGAGTGGGGAGGGGAGCGCCTGCCAGAAGGGCGCTCTGGGGGAAGAAGGAGAAAAGGACAAAAGGATGTTGGACGCGTCCCTTGGCGATGACCAGATGGCTCCTGGCAGGACCCACATCTCGCTGCCTGGCCAGGGACAGCCGGCTCTCCACAGCCAGCTCTGCCTGGTGGGGTCTTGGGCCACCAGGAGAAAGTGTGTTACTGGCGGGGGAGAGCTGAGGGTGCACTTTTTGGAGGTGAGGGTGATGAGGATGTTTTGGGGACCTCTGGGACGGCTGAGCTGCAGGTCCCTCGATGCGGGGACGTGTTTCTGTCATACTTGTGCCCTCTAGTGGCTTTGTCCTCTCCCTCTGGTCCCTTGGCCACCATCCCAGGGACGCGGCCGCGCTCCTGGTCTCATGGCCACCATCCTGCGGCGGCCGCGGTCAGCCTGTGCCTCGGGCACTGCCAGCCCTGGCCTTCTTGGAGGCGGGGAAATGCTGGGCAAGCAGGGTTTAGCTGAAGCCAGGAAGGCATCTGATGATGCCTTCCCCACGGAGATCTCCTTCACGCTGAAAGGCAGTGCTTGTCCTTGGTTTCAAGATGCTTTGGCAGTGAAATGTAATTTCTAGATTTGTGGGGAGGAAATGGGTTCCATAACCTTTCCAGAAGCTTGATTCTCCAGTCAAAACTGTTGGGTGAGTGACCCCAAAATGTATTTTATTCCAGCAAATCCAATCTTGAGATTTCCAACACAAAGTTTCTCATTTTCCACTGCTTGGGGCTGTTCTCTACCTTTCTGTTTCCTCTGTGTTTAATCACATGACAGCCTGAAAAAAAAACCCCAACACAATTTTTTTCTCATTCTACTGATGTTTCTCTTTTATCTAAAAGAAATAAAACGCTCCTTTGCCTCCGGCCCGTGGCAGCCACCGCGTCTCAGCTGTGCTCCTTGGGGACAGGATGCCCTGCGGCTGCTCCTGTCTCCTGTGTGCTTCTCTCCTTCCCTGAGTCTCCTCTCTGCAGGTTTTTGGACCTTTCCCAGAGCTGTGGTGAGGATGGGACAGGTGGTTTAGTGGAAGAAGCCCAGCCAGGCACTGTGGGTCCCTGGGGTGGCTGGTGGAGCAAGGTGAGGGTTGGGTGCCATATATAGGGCAATGTGAGCTCCTGTGTCCCCTGCAGGCACAGGGGGATGGGGATGTCCCCATGCACTTGGCAGCCAGCCCTGCCTGTGCTCCCTCCACCAGCAGGGGATATTTCCTATCTGAGAGAGCAGATGTTGCTTAGGAGCTTCCTAAGCGGTTTCTTTTCCCTCACAGAATTGCTGCTTGGCAAGAGAATTAAATTTTCTTTTGTTGTCAGTTTAGAGGAGAACAAAACCGAATGTCACCTGGAGAAATTCTTGCTGCTGCACCCCCAGGGGATGGAGCAGCTGCCTCAGGACCAGGATTAGCCCATCACTGAGAAAGCTGATGGTCCCTGATGGGATTAGACAGATGATCGATGCTGGGATTAGTTCAGTGTGGTGGCTGCGGTGACAGCAGTAACTCAGAGCAGCACCCTGCCTGTGCTTGCACGGAGCCAACCCCTCCCCAGCCCATCCCCGAGGTCCGTGGGATGGTCCCTGAGCAGTGTCAGCCCAGTGAGGAGGGGCTGGGGGCAGTGCTGCTGCAGCCAGCACTGCCACAGATGTTCTGCATTTTGGATTTCTCCCCCTTCCAGCCTTGTTAGTATTGAAATTAAAAGCAAGTGCTTGTGAATTGGTAGCTGTTCTCCAAGACCCTAATTAGCAAATCTCTTCATCCCCTGGGGCTGCAATCTAATAATCAAAAAAAAAGAAAACAAAAAAAACTAAAAAACCCAGCACCCAAACAAGCCCCAAACCTTGTTTGATGGATCGGGAGTGCTACTGGAACAGTAGGAAACTGCTCTTCCTGCTTAGTATGGTAATTAAACACTTCAATTGCAATTATTTTTGCAATTAGATAAGTCTCTAATTGTTATCATAGGTGGCAGGGGTTTGGGTGTGTGTTTGCCAGTTCTCCTCTGAGCTGGAGCGGAGCGTGGATGCTGCAGGCGGCTTGGGCCTGCTCCTGCCGGGTTTGTTTGGGGAAGACGAGCTCTCCGTGTGCTCCTCTGCAGGGACTCGGCTCCTGCTGCTCTGTAAAGCTGCTGCTGAGGCAATTTCTGAGTCTGCTCCACGGGGCTCAGCCCAGGAGTTTCATAGCTCCTTATGCCAAGGACCATGAGGGGACCTTGCCTGCCAGGGCATCACCTTGCTGGGGAGGTTTCCTTGCCCACCGATGTTTTGATGGGATTTGGCTGGGTGCTGGGAGGCACTGGGGCTGCAACACTCCCCTCTCTCAGCTTTCCTGGCTCTTTGGGAGCCAATTGCTCTCTGTAACCACTAATTAGTGGTGGAAAGGTGAAACCCACAGAAGTACCGGCGGCAGATGCTGACACTCAGCGCTGCGGTGGCTCTGGAGGTGTCGAGGACCCGGGGCAGTGAGTGGGGTGCGCTGTGCCGGGTCAGGGAGCCCGGGTGATGATGCCAGTGGGTGGTACGCGCGGTGTGGCCGGAGCTCGGGGCCGGTCCGTGCCCGCAGCAAGCAGGAGGAGTTCCGAGCCAGTGGTGCTGCCCCTCTGGGTCTGCCCCTGGGGCACAGCAAGGGTGGAGCCCTGCTCCATCAGCTCAGGGACCAGGGAGGGCTCATCTGGTTGGTCGCACAGGGTAAGATGTGCTCTAGGGAGTGCCAGCCTTGCCCAGGGCAGCTGTGCCTGTGTCTTGGGTGTTTGTGCTGTGTGTCCAGGTTCTACCCCGGCAGAGGGGTGGGGATGGGACAGCAGGGTGGAGCAGGGCTGAGAGGCTATTCCCAGGACAAAGCAGACCCACAGAAGCCAAGTATCTCATTTTCCTTCTTTCTTAAATAGCTTCTTATACTACTGATGATTTCTGCATAGGATCAAGGCAGAAACATCCTCCTTTGGGAGCCTTAGTGTGGAGCTGCTGGGGAGGCCAGAGCCTGGGGCAAACCCTGGCTGCTCAGTGTCTCCCCATGCCCAGCAGGCTCCAGAGCTTCTCTTTGCCTTGCAGTAGGGCTGGGGTGTGGTGTAAGGACAGCCCCAGGGATGGGAGGCAGCCTTGTCCCGGCATGGATGCTGAGGGACTGGCCTGTCCTGCGCACAGACATCCAGCACTCGTGGCTGCCAACATCCCCCGTGCTGAGCCCTCCTGCCATGCCACCCCCCATCTACCAGGCCCTTGCCCCCTCTGAGGGGTAGATACATCCCTAGGACACCAGGGAAAGTAGTGCCTGTGTTGCCTTTCTCCATCCTAGGCTGGTTTGCCTGGCACCAAGACTTCAAGAGCAGCCCCTTTCCCCCTCAACCCTGTGCCACTGCAGCCTGGCCCACTGCCATGGGCTGGAGGGGGCACTCCCAGCCCTGCCAAGGGCATGCTTCCTGACCCAGCTCCTCAGGCATCTCTTCCTGCTGGTGTGGGCTTGATGCTGAAAGTGTCACTGCCCAGACAGGACAGGGGAGATGTTCTTCTGCAGCTCCTCTGAGGGCTCTTCTAACACAGCACCCTCCCGGGAAGAAACCTGGGCAGGCAGAGGCCTCTCCAGCAGTGTGTGGGGATGGAGCAAATGCCACGTGCCAGAGCAGGGATCCTGCAGGGGAACACAGAGGGTGATCAGTGACTTTAGAGGATGCAGATGGGTCCATTTCCCTCCCTCTCCTGCTCCCCAGTGTAAGGGGTGCTGCATTCAGCACCTGCTGTGCCTGGGAGGGACTGTGATGTGATGCTGTGAAGATGCTCTCGGCATCCTTGACTAAATGCTGAGTGCTGGCATTTGGGCAGAGCTCATCAGCCTTGCCTCACCCCAAGACCTATCACCCAACTCCCCTCTGAACAATATCACTTTGCTTTGTGGCTTTCTCTGCCTGTTCTTCCTGCCCCTTGGGCCAGCTAGCAGTAGCAGGGCTGAGTTGTCAGAGTCGTAGCCTGACAAAGGTTGATGTTCTGGAGCTGGCAGAGCTCTGCTCCTGGGTGCTGCTTCTCCCATGCCTCTCCCTGCTGTGGGTCAGGGGATTTTTTTGGTCAGGAACATTTTGGTTGGGTGTCTTGTGGCATTTCCTGTCCCCACCCCCATGGTGCAGAGAGGAGATCTGTGGTCACACCAGGACCTCAGATCTCCTGTAAACCTCTCCCCCAGACCTGTGCTTCATTCTGCTCATTAGATCAGCAGCCTCTCAGGGGATGGCTGGCATTTTGCCTTTACCTTACAGAAACCACATGTGCCTTAGAACATATGCACTGAGATGGAAAGCATGAAGCAGAAGAGCTGGAATTGGTGTCCCCTCTGTCCCTGCTGCTGGGCAGTGACAGCAGCAGAGATGACTCTGCCTTGTGCCCACACTGCCAGGGGGTGAGTACTGTGCCTGCCCTGGTGACCTTCACTTTGTGCTCTGTGGTTTCCAGACTGGAGGGTTCACTCTGCTCCTCCTGCAGGGCAGCAGTGATACCTTCCCAAAGAACAGCACCTGCAGCCTCCAGCCCTCTGGTTTTCATTCTGCTGGTGGGCAATGGCATTTCCAGGCTTATTCACAGGGACTGCCTCTGAGAAGGGCAGGTTCATGTTGCACCCCAGAGCAGAGGGTCCCTGTACTCCCTCTCTCTCCCAGCTGTGTGTGTGGACAGACAGCACCAGCTCCTGTTATTGCTGTGACCTTGGCTAAAGTTAGAAGTGCTCAGGGTGCAGCAGGGACAAAGTGTGCCCAGCTTCCAGCACGTGAGTGACTCTATTTCCCCACTGAGGCACAGTCAATATGGAGAGCCCAGGTTATCAGCATGCAGCACTGGAGGGGAGAGCATGTGGAGGTCAGGGTGACCTTGCCTGACTCTTCCTGAGAAGAAGGGCTGCACAAAGTGGCTCTCTGGAGCTCAGAGGCATCCCCATGCATGGCAGTCGTGGCCTCCAGCCCAGCACCACTTGGAGAGAGCAGCAATGCCTGGTGCAGCATCAGCTCTTCATCTCAGGAGCCCTGCCAGCATCTCCGCCAAAGCTGCTGGCAATTTATGTGGATGTAGGCTTGCATGAAAATGAAGTGTGCTGGAAATTCTTGGTCTGAATACAGCTGCCTCTGCAGTGCATGAGGGACAGGCAGGATGCAGCATCTTCCAGGGCATCTCAGGCTGGTTCTGTAATCCCAAAATTCCAGGGCAGCCACAGAGGGGAGCCCAGCTCTGTGCACCTCCCCTGCGCTTGGGACTTGGTTGGAGAGCGACCAGTGATGGATAAAGGAGTGAGGATGCATCCCTGATGGTATCACCCTTTGCACCAGGTACCATCAGGAAGGGATGCCTGCAGCAGGAAAAATGCAGTGGATGCCACAGCAGGGAGAGCTGCCTCCTCCCTCATTTTCACCCAGTGACCCTGGCCTTGCACTCACCCTGCAGCTCTCACTTCTACTGTTGAGTTTTGCGCTGAGGAAAGCTGAGTGTTGTCCTTTCAACTTCACACACAGAAGAGGGCAGCCAGGAGTTGAAGGCTGGGAGAAGTGGGTCCTTGGGCAGCAGGCTGGCTGAGATTCACAGAAAAGCTCCAGTGCTGGAAAGGTTAAATTGCACATGAAGACAAAAATGAGAAAAAGAACAGACCAGTCTGTCAGTACCTGGCTGAGCCTGGCTTTGCTCTGTGAAACATCAGGTAGTGTCTGCCTGAGGCAGGCAGCTGGGGCAGGTATGTTGTGACTAGGACAGCAACCCTTTCCAATGGAAACTGGCTTCTCCTGATGCCTGGTGGGGAAATGGGAGCAGCTGTCTTCCCCTCGCATGTCTGCTTGGCCCTGGACTCTCTGCCCTACCTGGTCCTCACTGATGGAAACGCCCTCCAGAACCCAGGTGCTATGGAAGTCCTGTGGCTTTTGATTCCCTGCCCTGCTCCTGACTGAGACTCTAAGTGCCCTCTGAGACTGGCTGCAGGTCTCCAGTATTTCCACTCTTGTTTGTTAGGCTTTTCCCTATGCCTCATAACTGAAAAGAACATTGTTATTAAGGGCAACAGTTCAAAATTTTGCTTTCCCTTGAATGATCCCATGGAGCTTCTCTGAGCAGAGCTTTTCTGAGCTCTGGGTGTCCTTATCTGGGGGGTTATGAGTTTTTGGAGTGAGTTATGTTAGTCTTTTCCTGTTAATATGTTCAGGGCAGATGAAATCTGCAGACAGAAAGAGGGGAGAGGAACCAGCTTGGTTTGTGCTGGGGGTGAAATTGGCTGCCAGGTTTTTGGTGAACAGGTAAATCCTGTGCTCACCTGTCTTGTGTGGTATTAGTTGATGCTGATCATCTGCCAACAGCAGATCTTTTTGTATCTGACTGTGGAAAAAGAGCCTGGAAGGGGCCACATATGATCATTGGTGCATGAATGCTGTGAGGTGAGAGGGCTATGAAGAGGAAAGTAAAAGCAGGTGCTTGAGCAACTCTTATCTGATTGTGAGCAGAAACCACAGTGGTGATGCTGTGTAGGACAGGGGGGAGCTCTCTGGATTTAGAAAGGTCGAGAAACATCCCCTTGCTTGAGTGTTCCCTCTGGGGAACCAGGGGAAGAATCTTTTCTACCTGGAAAAGCTGGGAGGGTGAAAGCCGGGAAATCAGTGACCCTGCCCTCTGCCTGAGGAACAGAAACCCATTTTTCTTCCCCTTTTATCTCCCTCCAAGTCATTATTTTCCCTTTGTGGTAAGGCAGCATTTTGAGAAGACATTGACATTTATATTCTCTTCTCTCTTGGCTGTGCAGGGAAATTCTGACAGCCTGTTCCCCATTGCCAGCTCTCCTGGTTCAGCTGCAGGGCCTCAGTGCTTGAACTCCTGGTTTGCCCAGGGGCTGCACTTCTGTATGAGTAAACAGGATAGCTCTCTTGTCTCTGCATGTTTGCAGAAACTCCCCCACCACCTTAGACACATGTTTTCCATGTGTTTTTATACATAACCTACAATTTACCAAATGCTATACCTCTGGGCATTCCATTAATTCCTTGCAAACAGAAAAAGGCAGCCCCCGGACCTGCATTCTTGTATTTGTACACATTAATCCATCCCTCTGCACCTCTTTTTCTGCCCCCCCTTCCCTTGGGTAAAGTCTCTCCCATTGCTGCTCTGGGGGAGGCATGATGCTGGCTCAGCCTTTTGGGTGGCTCTGAACTTTGGTTCACCTCCCTGAGTTCTCCTTTTGGTGGCTTAAGACTGTTTCTGGGGCAGGATCAAGGGCACGTGCGGCAGCAGTGCACGAGCGCGGCTTCTTCGCCGGCACGCTGGGAACAGGGAATCAAAGGACTCCTTATCTATGGATGGAAAGTTTCTGGGCTGCTTATCAGGCGCTGCTTAGAGGTTAGATTAGTCTCAGGAGCAGCAGACTGACAGCCTGCCTCTCCGTTCTCCTTGTGCTTGGCTGAGTGAACACCTTGGAGCGAGGCAGCGAGACGCTGGCACAGCCCTGTGGGGATGTGGGTGCCCAGGGAGGGGGCTGGGGAGACAGCCTGGCACAGAAATTGCCCACTTTGCTCCCATCCTGCTCCCTCACCACACCCCTTGGTGGGGCTGACCCTCGTCACATGTTTGGGATGATGCTGAGGGAATACTTGGCTCTAACTTTACATGGTATTTGTATTTCTAAAAACCTAATTTGGGCTACTCCTGCCCCTTTACAGAGATGGGAATGGAACTTGCTGCTGGCTGAATTCACTGCTGATGCAAACTGATGGCTGAAATTCTGAGGGTGTATGGCTCCAGTGGGAAGGGAAGTGGCTGAGCTGCTCTGCAGGGAGCTGGAAACCCAGGTCTTGGCTGCTGCAGGGACTCTCAGCCTGGCTACAGGTGCTCTGACTGTGTCCCAGGACTAATTCCCATTTTCCCCTCTGCGATGGGCAGTCACCTTTCCTTGCCCCTGAAGCTGTGGTCTGTGCCCAGAATTTGCTGTCTATTTTTCACTGGGACATGGCTGATTTTGGGGAGCAGCCCCAGCAAACAGCTTCACCCCATTCTGTACAGGAAATTCTGATGGCAACTGCCCCCATTACCCAGCAAAGCCAGGGGACATTTTGTGCTCCCTGTGAACGGTGGCAGTGTCAGGGGAGGGCCAGCCATGTGGGAAGCTGGAATACCTGGAGCTGTGCTGCCAGCATGGAGGGGATGCAAGCCGGGCTTCAGCGAGCAGTGGTGCATTTCTGAGTGGCTGAATTTAGGAATGGCCTGGGCAAGGATCTCCTGCTGGGGCATCAGTTTGTTGTGTAAAAGTCCATGCACAATGTGGGGTCCCCACCTCTGCCTTCCTCCCTGGGGACAGACCCGAGTGTAGGAAGCCTCTTACCTCTTGAGGGCTCCATCAGTGAGCAGGGTCCCCTTCTTGTTCCTCACCTCCAGTTTCAAGGGTTTACCCTCCTGCCTGCCCTGGCCCTGCCTGCCTCTGGGCTGGGCCTTCTGGGGGGGAGGCAGGTTGGAGTTCCTGGGGTGTCCTGTCCTCCAGCAGTGCAGCAAATGCTGGTATGCCACTCGGAAATCCCTGTTGAGCGTCCCGTAGAGGATGGGGTTCAGGGCTGAGTTGGCATAGCCCAGCCAGAGAACAATGGACATGGGCGTGCCTTTGACCCTGCTGTCCCCCCGCACGCCCCTGTAGGTGAACACGGTGAAATAGGGGAACCAGCACACGATGAACGCTCCCAGCACCACTGCCAGCGTCACGGTGGCTTTGTGCTCCTTCACCATGGGTGGCGTGGGTGTGCTGCCCCACGTGTGGTTTATCCTCTTGGCTTGCTCCCTCGCTATCTTGAGTATCCGGTAGTAGGTGATGCACATGATGACCAATGGGATGTAGAAGGTGAGCAGGGCGTCCACTAAGCCGTACACAGGGTTCACCGCCAGCGTGCACTCCTTGTCGCACGTGGGGCCTGTGTTCTGCACTCCTGTCCCGTTGGTGTTCCAGCCCAGGTGGATGGGTATGAAGGAGACCATCAGCGAAACGGTCCAAATGACAACCAAGCCCACAGCCACCCGGGAGGGAGTGACCACCTGGCAGTAGCGGAGCGGGGTGGTGACAGCAAAGTAGCGGTCCAGGCTGATCATGAAGAGGTTGAGGATGGAGGCCGTGCACAGCATGACGTCCAGGCTGGTGTAGATGTTGCACAAAATGCTGCCAAAGGGCCACTTCCCGGCGAGCTCGTAGTAAGCAGAGAATGGCAGCACCAGAAGCCCCAGCAGCAGATCTGTGATGGCCAAGGAGACAATGATGCAGTTTGTCAGGCTCCGGAGCCGGCGGTCGAGGGTGACGGCCAGGCAGACGATGATGTTGCCACAGAGAGTGATCACGATGAGGATGACGAGGCAGGACCCGACCAGCAGCTGCAGGGGCAAGTCCATTCCTTTTTGAGAGCTTGTGTGGTTATAACATGGATCCATGGTGTCACTGCAAGGATGGAGCAGTCCTGCTCTCATCAGCTCCAAAGCTGCTTGGAGTGAGCCTGTAGCAGGCAGGCCTAGAGCCCTTCCCAAAGTGACCCTGGCTCTACAGTGACCTTGGAGAGCTTTGCAGAGTCACATTTCATGTTCAGGCTTGTGTGCTGGGAATGACATCGTCTAGGAAAGATGAGGCACTGCAACTCATTTGTGCCTGTTGGCCCCCTCTGGGAGCTCAGTGCTGGAGCTGATGCCCACCCGTGGCAGCTGCTGGTGGAGGGCAACTTATTTTCCTTTCTTGCCTTCTCCTTTCTTCTGAGTGTCCATTGTATCAGGTCCTGTGGGCTCTCATGCTCTCTGCATGTCTGGCTGGTGACAGTGGCCAGCAGTGCTCCAGCAGGGACAGAGCTTTGCCACCTCCCAAGGACAACCTGCAAAAGAAAGTGTCTGGTGAGGCACTGGCACAGGCTGTCCCGAGAAGCTGTGGCTGCCCCATCCCTGGAAGTGTTTAGAACCAGGCTGGATAAGGCTCTGAGCAACCTGATCTAGTAGAAGGTGTCCCTGCCCTTGGCAGAGGGGTGGAATGAAATCTGTAAAATCCCTTCCAAGCCATTCTGTGATTCTACAAAAGCATCAAGTCAGAGCTGCAGTGGGAAAAGACCCTTTGAGCTCCTCCTCAAACCCACCCAGAAACAGGGTGTCTGTACCTCCCTGGCTGCTCCAGCCCACTTAAACCCAAATTGGAAAGTCCTTTGGCAGCCAGGCACCTGTGTACCTGCCAGCTGGGCTCTCCCAGCCCTAGGGGTGCCCATGTAATGTGGGGATGTTGAGAGAAGGGCAGGGATTTTAAAACCGTCATGTTCCTATACGCTTACAATAAAAGTGAGAATGAGGAGGATATGAGGACACAGTTTTCCTGAGAAAGCAGTTCTCATGCAATCCAGCAAAATTAGTCACGACTACGTAATTTCTGAATCTTGGCTGTGGCTGCCAATTTCATTAAACTCTGCCCTTGTATCTGTGCTTTGCAGCAGCCCAATGGCAGGGTTGGTCCCTGCCATCACAAATCACAGCAGCTCCTGTAGCCTGTGTAGGAAACCCCCACTCTGGTCTGGGTCCTGGGAGGGAAGAAGAAAATCCCTTGAAGACTTACTTTTTCTGGCTGCTTTCTGTGTGGATACAAATAACAAAAAGCAAGGGAAGAAACAATAGAGCAGACCACTCTAACCCACAAATATGCTGCTGATTATGGTGATCTCCAAGACCCTGCCACTACCAGATTCAAAGGGACCTTGGGTCCTTGATTGGAATCAATATCCATATTGGGAAGATAACTAAAGGGGAATTGAGGCAGTGCAGGGACAAGAAAGAGGGCTGGGAATGCCCTGAGGAGCTGGGATAACTTGCTGACCCTCATGGATCTTGCTGTGTCCAAGCTGTGATCTCTCACCATGAGCTTCCCAGATGAGATGAGGGGTCTCCCCATCCTCCTCAAAGTGCTGGTATGGGAGAGCTGCGCTGGTCCCCAGGGGTGGAGCACGACCCAGCTCTGCAGGCTCTCTGCACCCCATGGAGCAGCAGTGAAGCCTCCTTGGTGGTGCCCAGGATTGTGCAGGAAGGCAGAGCTGATTCTCTGCAGAGAGCAACAGGCTGCAGAGATGGAGCAATCAGAAGAAACTCCAGGAAAGGAAAAGGTCCAGCCTTGTCAGAAGACAAAGGCGAGATTTTAAACTCCCCCTGCAACAGCAAGATAACACTGTGGTGCAGGTTGAAATACTCTTCAGATGACTTATGTCTTTGATTCAAATCTAAAGGCATGGGGGGCATGGGAGGGAGTATACCAGCGAGACTGCATGAGTAAACAACCACTGACTGCCAGGAGCCATGCAGGGGAGAGACTGGGACTGGACTACTGAGATTAGAGGCGATTCCCACAGTGCTGCTGCTTCTAAAGGCATGGAAAGCAAACAACAAGATATGAACCAGCCCTTTTGCTGAGCAGAGCAAACTCACTGCCAGAGAGGAAGCCCTCTGAGTTTGGGTGCTGGGATTGAGGCTGTTGGGAGAGGGATGCGATGCTTTCAGCCATGGCAGCAGAGTGTGGAGCGGTTCCTCACCTCCAGCTGCAGCACAGGCTCTTGCCATGGAAAGCTCTTTGTTCACTCACAAAAGGAGTGTGGAACAAGCTGAACGCTGCCTGCCCACTGACAGCAGCGAGGAGAACAGGTTGTTCCCACAGAAGGGTATTTCCAAGTGAAAGGGATGTGTTTTCATTGCTCCCAACATGTGGAAATAGCAGATTAAATTATAGGGGCAGTAGCACACTTAGAAAATGCTGTGGGTGGATGGCAGCCTCCTACATGGCTGCTTTACCACACACCAACAACCTGCTCCTGCCTCTGGCTCTTGCAGCTCACAAGGCTCTGCTGGTGGGACCCAGCTCTGGGCACATCGGCTCATTCGGCAGCTCCTGGTGCAGCCTGCACTGCAGATGTGCCCAGAAGGAGTTTTGCTTCTTATTGCTTTTTCAGATTAGCTCACGGCAAGGAATGGGCCCTTGAACGGGGACAGAGGTGTCCCCATCCCTGCAGAGGAGCTCAGGTAGTGCTGGGAACTCCATGGCTCAATGTGGGCGGCCTGCAAACCCTTGGGATGTTCTTCCATTGAATGGGGCAGGACCTGCCTCCTGTCAGCTTGGATGTGTGATGCTGCAACCCTAACTGTGGTGGAGGTGTGGGAGAGTTTCCCATATCCCTCAGCCAAATTATCTCTTGGAAACACTCTGTGAGGAGAGCATAGCCTCTGGATGTGGCTTTGCAGGAAAAGCAGACTGGAGGGCTGGTATAGATGGGGAGCGGTCAGCTCACTGCCAGCAGGACACAGACCCTGGGATGATGAATCCAGAGCTCTCTCCTGGAGCATTGGCTCTCTGTGACTCCACATGTGCCCCTGGCTTTCTGCCCAGGTCACTTGAAACCACCTTCAATACCTGTGTCCTCTGCTCCCGTTGTGTTTTGGCAGAGTGAGTTGATTTCATCCTCCATGAAAGAGTGGAGCAGCTGTTTCCCATGGCAGTCCTTCCAGCAACAGCCGGAATAAATGATACCTTTCCAGCCCTGTCTCACCAGGCAGCTTTTACATTTACCTGATTATCCTAATTATCACAGCCTGGACCTGTTCCTGGTTCAAAATCACCCTCCTGACATTGAAGGAACCGGAGCAGGGTGTTGCTTCTGGGTCATCTTTCTCATGCCTTTTCCAGTGGCGCTGGTGTTCTGATCGACACTATCTCTGCTGTGAAGACTTGACAGATTGCATTTGTTGTTGCACTCATCCTGGGGCTCCTTAAAAGTCAAATATTTTTCCTGTGGTGTTTTCAGCTGCTTAAAGTGGCAGTTTCTGCTTTTAAAAGCAATGTGAGCTTCTGCCAGCCCGGTGTGTTTCTGTTAATCCTCAGAACCTCTGGCTCTTCTCCTCTAGCACTTAGTCCCTTGTCCAGCACAGAACTTTCCCCAAGTTTCTCACCAGTACATTTCTCTTCAAGAAACCCTAATTTTCTGAGCCAAGATCACTAACGAAAACCATTAAATAAAATTTACCTCTAGGCTGATCTTTAAGGAACTCTGTTAATAGCCTTCTCTGGTGCATTAATGAGCATTCCGCTTAATATCCTATCGTCTCCCCATTATCCTCTTCACAGTTCTCGTAGTAATTTCTGCTTTCTCTTGCCTGAACAGATATTTTCTGCTCTGTTGCAGTCCATGTTGCATTTCATCCACTCTGTTTCCCTTTAAAATGGAATTTATCTCCTCTGGGGAGGAGGCGGTGATTTATTCCTGGGAAATTTCTGATGCATTTTACCTTTTTATTCCCCCTTCCCATCTCTCAGCATCTTTTCCTCCAACATCATTAATTCCAGCACTCGGTGCACTTTTGCAGTGAGATTAATGGGATGCAGCACCGGCTCCGGCAGGGAATGCATTGGCTGCTCTCCCTTCCTGTGCTTCTACTTCTGGTACAAAAGGTTTGTTTTGAACCTGTTAAAAGCCTGGCTGCATCAGCACCAGGAGCACCAGGAGCAGATGCATGGGCAGAGAGGAGCACTCAGGAAGTGCCTGAATGTGGCAGCCCCTCTTTGGGAGGTATTTCCCACTTCTGGAAAGGGCAGAGGTGGTTGGAGGCTCAGGAGATGCGATACATGGAGCCTTTTAGCTCAGTCCTAGGGACAGGAGGGCTTTGCCCTCACAGATCTGAAATGTTCCTCTGCCTCCCATGATAGCTTCTTTCTGAGAAAAGTGCTGGCAGAAGTGACTTAGGAGCACAGTGCATTCCCTGGCCATGCAGATCTCACAGAGTATCGTGGCTTTTTCTAAAATTCTGTCCAACTCCTTCCTGAGATTAAACATCTGGGCATCCTGGGAGAGGTATTTCAGCCAAGAGATGGGCAGGAGTGTGGAGGTTTCTTCTGGTCTGAGAGAGGATTCTTGAGGTCTGGTGGTGGGAATTGCAAAACTCCTAAGCTGGAAATGGGCTTCTTGATCCTCTGCCAGGCCCATGAGCTTGACTTACAATGGGACAAGAGCAAATTTGTCAGAGGTAGGACTTGAAGGCAATGTGAGAGAGGACAAATGTGAGGGGATGCTGGTGTCCTGCCTGGATGCACCCCCCAGATGCTTCTGTCCCTGTTCTTTGGGCTTCTCCAGAGCTTAATGCTCTCTCTGCCCTGTCCCAGTGTGCTGTCTGATACAAACCAGCAATTATTGTCTCTGGGATGAGCAGAAGGGCTGGTGGGGGCAGGACAAAATTCCCATCACTGCCACCAGCCCTTCATTATGCTTCCCCAGGAGGAAAGGGGCTCTGTGGGTAAGAAGCTGATCAGGACCCCTGAAATCAGGAAATGTGAAGATGAATGTGGAAATGTGGAATCCAGCAGAGCAATCAGCATCTTGAAAGTTTGCTCAGCAGACAGCATCCATGAAAGGTGAAACTGAAAACAGAGAGGTCGGGCTCATGGGTGTGCTTGGAGCTGCCTGAGTTTCTGGTATTCAGAAAGCTGCTGAAGCTGATTCTGGACAGGGACAGCGAGCACTGTGCACCCCTGGGGACTGCCCACCCCTCCTGTGCTACAGCCCAACCTGGGGGTATCCTGCCCTGGGTCTGACCGTGCCCTGGGGTGGGGCAGCAGCAGATCCCCCCCACAGCTGCCAGGGTGTGCAGGGCTCGATGGAAGGGCTGGAGCGCTCAGAGAAAAGGCTGTGGCAGGTCAGTGTGAGAAGTCAGCAGCAGAGGCTGCTTAGGCAGAGATGCTGCAGACCACAGCCGTGCAGGACTCTGCCTCTGCCCTGAGCACACCGCACCCATCTCCCCCTTCTCACCCTGAAATTCTCGGATCCAGCTGTCCCCACCAGCAACAGCCAAAAAATTCCCCAAATTGGCCTTCACTCCAGGCACCACAGCGTGCTGATGGCACCAGGGTCTGACGAGTGACACTCTCTTGCTCTGACCCAGCTGGCCCATTGCAGGATCCCACTCAGCCAGGACCCACCAACCCTTCTGAATCTCACTTAAAAAGTATTTTACCGGCGTAACTACTCAGCAAGGAGTAAGGCAAAAGCTTTACCTGGGAAAGATGCTGCTTTCTCACAGCTCCTGAGTGTGTGGGAAACTTCAGTGGCTGCACTGACTCCAACTTTCCCCCGGTGCGTGTGGCTCAGTTGTGAAGGCAGACGCGTGTGCTGCGAGCGGCGGCTGCCTCCGTCCCTCTCCTCTCTCCTCTCCTCCTCTCCTCCTCTCCTCCTCCTTTGCTCCCTCCGTGCTCTCGTACCAATATCCAGGCAGCGGTGACTGCAACATGAGTCAGACCTCAAGTGGGTGGGATCAGAGCTGTGAACTCAGACTCCGAGGTTATCATCCGGCAAATTTGAAATGCTGAAAGTGAGCCCAGCTCCGAGCGCACGGCGTGTCGGGCTCTGCCGAGCCGTGCCTGGCACAGAGAGGGGGGTGGGATGCCTGCTGCCTCCTGCTGCTGCTTTCTTGAGTGAAACCATCACCTTCCTCACTCACCTGAAGTCTCGGGGCCCTTGCTGCTGGTTTGCCATGTGCTAAGGCTCCTTCTCTCCCTCCCGGCTTTCTTCTGCAGGCACACACTTGCCTGCTATCGTGAGCCCTGATGCTGTCATTCATTCCCAATTTTTGGCTTTGCAATCCATGTAAGCCCCCTGAGAGCAAGCACAGCTGAGCCTGGAGTGGGATATCAGAGGTGGGGACAGATAAGGATGAAGGTGAGGTGGCTGTAAAGTGGATGGGGGAAGCTGGAGCCCAGCCAGTGCTGGAGTGCAGATGTGCTCCTTGTGCAAGTGGATGTGGCAGGAAAAGCCTCCACTGTTTCATCTTTCCCTCAGGGCTGCACTCACCTATCCTGATTTGTCTCCTTTGAGTGTGATGGCAGGGAGGAACCATACAAAATGACAAACAGGCAGCGACAGCTTTCCGTGTCTCTCAAATCTTTCATCTGCGGGTTTCAAAGCCCTGTGCAAATATCAGCTGCTGGGCCAGCTGTGCAAGGATCTGCTTCCCCTTTTAGCTCTCCCTCCTGAGCAGAGCAGATCCCGGGCTGGCAGCAGAACTCCAGCGAAGCTTGGCCACCTCCTGGCTCCACAGAGCCAGGGGAGAGCAGCGTGGGGAGTGATGCCCTGTGAGGAGGGAGGTGCTTCAGTCCCCACCAGCTGCTTCCAAGTTCCCCAAGCAAATAGCTAAGGATGGACTATTAGTCTGGATGTGGCCCTGGGCACACTCCCTGCCACTCCCCCCGCTGGGCTGAGCTCCCCCAATGCCCTGTGCTGGGAATGGGGAGCACATCCCAGCCTCCCTCTCTGCCAAACGGGGATACCAGCAGCACTGGCACACAGACCAAAATGCCTTTGATCTGTTTATCTCTGCAGCCCAAAGCACAAATCTATCTTTAATAAGCTGATGATCTGCTGGAACCAGGGAGTTTCCTGCTGATCAGCAGCCCTGTGATGTGTCTGGGGTAGCTGAGCTGTGGACTGGCTGCCAGATGCTTCTCTAGAGGCTGCAGTGTGCAGAATGTGGACATGGAGGGATTCCTCCTCACAAACAACATTCAAATCTGCTCAGGAATGTCTGTGTCAGCCAAAGGTGCTGGGGTGTTGATTTATTACAGGGGCCCTTGCTTGCCTCTGCTCTATGAGGGATCTTTCATCAGGAAGGGAAGTGCCATGTAGGGATCAAGTGCTCCGGTTATTGGGGCAGGATTCCCTCTCCAGCCCCCTTGCACTAATCCCTCTCAATAAAAGGCCCCTGCTGTCCATTGCGCAGGCTCTGAGTTCAGCATGTTCTATTTTCCCAAAACCTCTGGAGAAATTTGAGGGTGCATTTTGGGATCTGCAGCGACAGAGCAGCTCCAGACTTGCAGGTGCACCTGGGTCAGAGGGAAACCCACCACTTCTGCAAACCCTTGAGCACAGGGGAGCCTCAAACCATGACCCTATGCAATGGCTGGGTCACACTGGGGCCTCTGAGGGGCCATATGGGGTCATACCCTCAATGTGAGCTCACTGACGGCGTGCAGCCTGCATGGACCGTGCAAGGAGTGTGGGAAAGCAGCTGGATCTCGAGCTGAAAGGAGCCATGCAGAGCCATTCCTGGTGGCATGGACTGCTGTGCTCTGTGCATCTGCACCCTGGGAAGCGGCAGATGTGATACCTGCAGAGCCTGTGGCTGGAAAACATCATTGTCAGCAAGCTCTGAAAAGGAAAGAGGCACTGGAAACTCATCAGACCTGATGGCTGACCTACCACACAGCCACCTCGACCAGGCTGGCCAGGCAGCAACCAGAAATTGCAAAATTCCCTCAGTGGGCTGTGCAGAGCCAGGGAGTGAATAATGAGTCAGGAAATGGCAAGAGGTCTCTGACATTCTGTGTGTACATGTGTGTAAGCAGCAGTTATTAAAGGCTACAGCAATGCTGGGAGATGGGAAAGTGCAAGAGAAGTCAGTGAAAGTTTGGAACTCCAGGAATGTGAGATTTGGCAAAGACAAGAGCTCCTGAAAAGCCTCAGCTGGTGAAGATATGCCTGGAAGGTAGTAGCCAACCTGGGAAATCACATGCAGCAGCTCAGCTCCGAGAACGGCTCAGAGGTGCAGCTCTGTGCTGCTTTCCCCAGCATGAGCTGGCTTTGGAAAAGCCAAAGGAGGAGGGGTAAGGTGAGTAGAAAATAAAGCATCAGGGTACAGAGCAGCTCCTTGGGCAGTGCAGGCTGAGAGAGGTTGGTGACGTGTCCCGTTGGGTTTTAGAGACATTTGTGTGGATTCTGGCAGAAGATTGTGGATTATTGTGCTGAGTTGTTTCCTCTGGAAAAATCAAAAGTAAAAAGCCATGATAAGGCACTGACCCCACCACAGGCTGCTGAACTTCCCGGCTGGCAGGCAGAAGCCAGTAACTTACTCAAATCACCGGAATACTTTGATTTCCAGTGTATTATATATGCAATGCAAATAAAGGACTGAGGCCTCCTTGATGTGCTAATAAGCTTTTCTCCTTTTTAAACAAATAATTTCCAGCTAAATCCTATCTTGGACAAAAGGATAAATAATGACAGAAATCTCTGATATTCCCTAGTAGGGACTGTATAAGCCAGAGCATACTCATGGGAAATAAATATTACAGGGAAAGAACATGTTAAACACCTGCAGTGGGGCTGTGCAAGGAATTGCTCCTGCCTGCAGACCAGGCAGCTCCCCAGGGTGGTGGGAGACCCTTGCTGAGGTGGCTGAGCTTCAGTGCAACATCCTGCTTGAGTATGTATTTCTGGCATGCCGTTAATCCTGGCTATTCCAGGAATATCTCTGTCCATAAGCACTTTTCCTGGTGGAGGCAGGGCAAAATTCCCATTCTCCATGCAGACCGAGATGCACATAATGGAAAAGAAGACGATGCTGGGGCCTTTCCCACCCTTTTGTCTTCTGCAATGCTGATCCCAAGGATGCTTAGCAGGATCCCATCTGCTGTGATATAGTGTCAGACTATAGACACAGTCTGTGACATATATATTAAGCTTCTCTGTGTACAGAGAGAGGATGTTGGAGGTTTATTTTATGTCGGTCTGTTTGTGTTATGCAAAGCTCTTCAAGCTCTAACGAGTACTAGAGAGTGCTGCTGGCTCCACACTACTACAGAGCTCCTTCAGGGAGTTGAAGGCTCATGTTTTCCAGTGTGTGCAGGGTCAAGGAGGGTCCTCTTCTCACTCAGAGATGTTCCTAGATTAAACCAGGAGGTTTAATTGCCAGGGAGGAGCAATTTGTGGACCAGCACGGTGCATTTTCATCTCTCTGGTGTACTATAAAGAGAAAAGGATCAGCTGAGGTCCATGGGAGGAGGTGACATTCCTTCCAAGCCACAAGGCTGTGAGGGGAGCAGGAGCCTTGGCAGAGTGTGACCACCCTTGGGTGCACGAGGCTTTCCCTGGAAGGGAGCAGCTGGCTCTGGCTCCCATGAGCCAGTTGGATCCCATGGATCTTCATGGGCTTTATCACTAATCCTGCTGAATGCAACTGTGCACATCCTTGTTTTCCATATAAATATTTAATCCTCCTCCAAACGCTGCTGCAGTTGTGGCTGGAGCAATAACTTGTGGTTAATTTGGGGTTGTGCAAAGCTGTTGCTCTCTGTGTGTGGAGGAGGCTGAGCCGTGGTCCAGGAGCAGGGTGGGACAATGGAATGCTTCACACTTTATCCCTGCTGAGACCCCTCCCAGAATTCCTGGCCCTGTGTCAGGACGATCAGCCAATTTCTGAGGGAATGAGCTGTTTGGTTCCAGTTTGGGGCGACTTAAATCTGCTCTGTGTATGTAAGAGCCTGCTCTGAGGCTGTTTGGATGGTTTAGGAGCCTTCAGAGCTGGAAGGTGGCTCCTGCCCTGATCACTTCACAGGGAAGGATTCCTTGCTGGAGCCCCAGGTGCTTCCAAAGCCTTTCTCTGCAAAGCTGGCAGGAGGCTGTGCTGCTGGGCACGGGGCAGGAATGAAAGGATTAGCAAAACGCTCTCCTGCAGCGGGAGCGCCGTGGGGCTGGCAAGGAGCACGGGGCTCTGGGCATGGACCTGGCTGCAGGCATTGCCCAGGCAGGCTGCTGGCCACCAGCTCCCACCCAGGGCAGGGACCCTGCTGTGCCCCTGCCAGAGCTGCCAGCACGAGCACACGGGGCACGGGGAGGCCCTGCAAGGACCGAGGCTGCAGAGGGACCGTGAAGCCGAAGCAGTGCTGATGATACCTTGGGCTTTTGGGTTTTGTGTTCTGCATTGGTGTGTGGCTTTTGTTCAGGGTTACTAAGATCCTTTCACAGGGTGATGAAGACACATCAATCCTACTCTGATTGGGATTCAAGGACATTTTTTCCAAACTTCAGGCTCAATGTAAAAAGAAGGTGGAAGGAAGAGGGTGGGCAAGTGGGACTCCTGTATGTGAATGGATCCAAACATAAAAAAAGAGTGGGATCTGGGGACTGCCCCCGCCGCTCCCTTTGAGTCCATTTTGGAGCCATCCAGGCAGAGTTCTCATTTTTAACACTGGTGCTGTCTGGGGGTGGCCTTTGAAAGCCTCAATAAATATCCTTTATTCTCCTTAACGCCATCTAGCCTCTGTTCCAGCTCTTGCAGGTCTCACTGAGGCTCTCCCAGCATGGGATGAGGAGCTGGGCACTGCTGTGGCTGCAGGGCCCCAGCAGAGTGTTTGTGCCACTCCCATCTCCTGTGCCGCTGCTGGTAACTTGGTCAGAACTGGGGCTGGGTGTGCTGGATGCTGATCCCTGGTGCAGGACTGGGTTTAAGCAATAGAGGCTCTCTCTGCCCTGAGCCACAGTGTGGATGTCCTCCACTGCAGGTGGGAATTCTCACAGGCCCAGGCTGGATTCTACCTGGCACCAGCATCCCCCCGTCTCCTGAGGACCTGGAGCATCTGCCAGGCTGAGCAAAGCCAACAATGCCCATCCTCTTCATGGAGGCTGAAAAGCTTCAAGGACGAGGAGCACACGTGGTGGAGGCCTGGAGAGCACGTGCCCTGAGAAAAGCCTGATGGGATTCTGGCAGAACAGAGATCATAACCTGCTCCTATTTCACCACAGGGAAAGTGAGTAGGAGCTCTGTCCCCTGAGAGAAGTAGCAGCCAGGGAGTTAGAGTGAAAATCTAAGATTAATTTAGACTTACTCATCATAAGGATAGTCATGCACTAGAAGGAATTTCCTAAGGAAGTGTAGGTTGGACAATGTCTCAAAGTCATCAGGGGCTGGAGCACCTGGCAAGGAGCATGGCTAGCAGCAGCCACCCCTGTAGCTTGCATTGCTTTCACATCTTCCATCTCCACATCCCCCTGTGCCACGAGCTTCTAGGAACCATCAATGTGGGAATGGCTGTAGCTGCCCAGAGTGACAGATCTGCTGTCTAAGAATAATAATTAAAAAAAATTAAAGCAGGCAGTGAAATATGCCTGGAGCCTTCCCCTGCAAACCACAAGCTGAGGCTTGTGACAGGCACTTGGTGACAGCACCTCTGGGCTGGTCCTGCCTTGTGCAGCAAGTGTGAGAGCCAGCATTGTGAGGCAACAAATTCTAAACTTTTTTTTTTCACCCCTTACATAGCCTGGAATGAGGCCAAAAGTATAGGGCAGGAATCTCTCTCCAGATAATTAATTATTACAAAGAGACAATTTGTTAAGCAAGAGAGGCTTTTAATTTGTAAGAGCTCATCTATTCTTATTGTATCTTTTAAACTGGAGGAAGTAGCGTTGATCAAAATAGACTGGAAATGGAAGATTTTAATTTAGAGGCTGTGTTCAACGTGCTGACAAAAATAGGAAACAGCTCTCTCAAAAGAGCACACTCCCCCTAAAACCCGGCTGGAGTGTGCAGGGTGTGCTCTAGATATGCTCAAATCATTACAAATATGCCCGGAAATGTTTTAGTGGGATTTAGCTGGACTTGCTGAGGAAAGGCAGGAATGTCTCCAGCAGTGATTTCTGCCCTGGGACTGATTCCCTGCCTACAGGGCTTCCATGGGCAGTGTGGGATGTCCAAGGGGAGGCAGAGAATGGGGTTTGAGGGAACCCAAAGTGACCTTTGCAGCCTTGCAGGAGGGTGGGAAGGTCCATTTAGTTTAGGTTATAGAGAGGATGGGACAAGGGGTAATTTCAAGGGCTCCTGGCCAGATGGTCCAGCCAAGTCCTGCACCCTGAGGAGAATCCTGCACTGCCCTTGTCCCAAGCTCTGTGTACCCCACAGTGGGACCCCAAGGTGGTGAAGAAAATAGAACAGAGGCACGATGGGCCTGGGAAAGGCTGTCAGGCTGTCCTCCCAGCTCTGAGCTGGGATCACCCCATGCGGGTGAGCTGGAGCTGCTGCAGCACAGGAACCTGCCCAGGGAACAGGGAATATTTTCCATTTAGCATCTTTCCATCAGAAAACATGAATTCTTCAAAGCTGCCAGTCGGTGCCAAGGAGAATACGTTTTGACCAGTCTCCTTATTGCACTTGTTCTTTTGAAGTATCTATGTTTAGAAATCTTTGTGAAGTCTTGCATTGACACTTCTCAAAGGAGAATGGTTTGGTTTTTGCTTTGAAACAACTTATTTAGAAATAAGTGCACATCTGCAGCATAACAAGTAGGTAGGGCTCTAAAAATAAGCTGGAAATGGAAAATGACCCTTTCCATCATTGCTCTGGACACCTTGTCTGCAAAACACATTGAGATTCCCAACTTTTTATCCCAATTCACGCTGGGAATTACTCTCTTTTAAGTTTGTACACGGATGCCATTTCTTATCTAGTGGAAAAGCTGCATGAAACAGCCTGTAACAACAGGAAATTAAATGCTATTTTCCGTAAAAGATGAAGGAGTCTCCCCAAATGAGGCATTACTCCCTGGAGACCGCTGGTCTGTTGAGAAGGAACTTGCTGTAAGGATTGTATCAGCTGAGGAGAGGAGCCAGCCTGTGGGCAATTCAGTTGGAAGCAGCATCGACTCTGCCTCAGTTTAGAAAATAATAATCTATAATGAAGTGAAGGCAAAGGAGAAAATGGGTAGAAATTGAGTTAGAGCCGTGGTTGTTCCAATACTCCCCTGCGGCCCTCCACAAGCTGAGCCCCCGGATCCAGCCTGCTTCCCATCCATCTCCAAAACCTGGAGAGGCACCAGGAGGTGCAGGGGGGCAATCCATGCTGGGAGATGCCAACTTCTTGGAAAGAGGGTGATAAATCCGCAGGTAAATCTCTGCAAATAAACAAAGCAGTGCAGCTGGGCTCTGCAGCAGGAGCCTGGATGCCCTGGGAGCTGCGTTGTGCAGGCTCTGCGTGGCAGCAGTAGATTAGCATAGCTGATTAGGCACGTTGCAGGCTCCTCTTTCTGCTCAGCAGAGCTGCACATTTCCCTAGAAATGTCTGGAAATCAGATGGCAAAGTTGAGTGCTTCAGTCGTGGGCAGGAGAATTAGCCCTCACATGTGTGCCATGGGCAGGCAGGAGATGAAGGGAAGGAGATGTTCCTGAGGTGTTTTTGGCTGAGACCAAAAGTGGTCACAAGTCATTGAGCTGGGGTGTTCCCACAGTGATGCTCCGAGACTCCTGCTGCTGAATCTCCATTTACCTGGGACATTTCAGACCCATGAGTCCTGATCTGGGACAAGATCATCCACAAAAATCTGCCCCAGGCTTGCCCCAGAGGCTGCCATAGCCCTGCCAGCCCAGGAGCTGGTGCTGAGCTGCCACCAAGCCCATGGACCGGTCCTTCTTCCTCCGTGCTGTCGGGACAAAGTGCCAAGGTGCTCCAGAAAACACTTTGCTGCATGTGAGGTAGATTAAAGCTCCATTCCCCTCATTTGTGGAGGCTATATCTTATCAGAAATATCTTATCAAGCTGGCTGGTACCCTTGGAGCAATGGAAAACAGTCAGGTAGCTCCAAGCTCCAAATCCTCCTTCCCTTGGACTTTGCTCCATGCTTGGCTTTTGGCGTGGATCACCTCACTGGTCTATAGTTGGGAGAGTGGCATTTTCCCCTCTCCTTAGCTGAGGTGCTGTGTTTTCTGTTCTCCTTTCTCCAAGCTTGGTGAATGTTTCCATGGCAGGTTTCAGTGTCAGGTGTTCCGTGCTGGGGGACAGGAACCAGCTGTACCCCTCTGACTCCGTCTGGAGGGATGTGACATTTCCATGTCTGTCTCCTCACTCCTTTAATTTTTGTGTCATCTACACAATGACATGATGTTAGATAGAGGATGCATTGGTTTTGGATCACTCTTGGACTAACTTTAATCTATACCCCATCTTCTGTATAGCAGCTCCATTTCCCATCTCCTTTTTCCCTCTGATCTATACAACTAAACCTTCTCTTGTTATTTTTCTTGTCATCCTCTGCAAGAGCAAATTCAGCCTGACCTTTGCCAATTCTCACTTTATGTCTTGGGCATTTCAAGACATAGGGGTAGGCTGCCTTTTTCCTTTGCAGCACAATCCTTTTGCCCCATCCCTTGCCAGCTCTCTCTCTGTCCTTTTAAGTAGTTATTTCCTTGGCCAGTACAAAAGCTCTTTCTGGGCTTGAAATACAAGTTCCAGAGATCAAAGGTGCAAAACCACTAAAGGAGACTTCAAGCTATCTCTGTGTACCAGTCCCCAGACTCACCACCCAGCTGTTTTTTTATTTAGAGAGGGGTGCATGGCAGAGTCCATCAGGAGGGCAGCCAGCAGCACAGGGCTGGGACCAAGGGGCCAAGCAGCAGCACAGTGGTGGAATAGGATCCACAAGAATGGAAAGTCCTTGCTCCTGAGGATTAAGATGAGAAATGGTCCCAGTGGTTTATTTTTGTCCAGCGATCTTCTGTTTCTGGGGGCACCACCAGGTCCTGAGTGATGTTCAGAGCTATTGGCAGCTGCTCTGCTCTGGTCCCTCCACAAGCTCTGCCCTGACCTGACATTGAAGGAGGAATTGGAAAGAAATCTCTCTTTCCCTTTTTGTACTGCTTCATTTCCAAGCTGGGAAACTGAACATGAAAATCAGCTGTGTCCATCCTGCAGGGCAGAAAGAGAGCATGAGAGTTGTGAAGGATTTGGGGTTTGTGGGTCCCAGAAGAATCATTAGGGAAGGATTGGTAATGCAAGGCCAAAGGCAGCTGGACAGAACTAGTTTTTCAATTTGGCCACATGCCTTAAAAAAAAAAAAAAAAAAAAGAAAGGGAAAGAGGGGAAAAAAAAGAGATAAAACAAAGGAGAGTGAAATAGAAAAGCCAAAGCTCTTGTCCAAACACCATCATGATTTTGGGAAGGCCAGCCTACACAGTTTGTTACAGTCCCTCCTGTCCCTGGTGCCCTGGGTAGTACCTCCAGTTCTGTGATTCCTGATGCTTGTCATGCTGTGTTGGAGGCTAAATCCACCCTCACTTCAAAGGAGGGCCCTGCCTGGGATAAACTGGATCCCAGCCAGAAGACCTTACAAGAAGAGCAAACAGTTGCTTCTTTCCTCCCATGTGCTGTGGTCCTTTCTGCATCTTTGGGCATTGCTAGGGACAATTTTATTTTGGCCTGTATCACCTGCCTTTCTGCCCTGAGCCTCTGCCCTGTCTCTCAGCCCATCACACAGCCCTTGTCCTTCAGACTCCAGCTTAAAACCAGCCTCAGGCTGTGCATGGGACCACGCTGCACCCTGAGAAACTTTTTACTGGAGCCACTCTGACGTGGTGGAGAAGCTGTTCCTCAGCTGGTCCTCCTGGGCCTTCTGTTCCTCCACCTCTGCATGGAGGAGTGACATTCCTTGGCACCTTTAACGCTGCTGCCTGTGCAGCAGCCCCTGTTCCCAGCCCTCTTGGTGGGAACCGGTGCCTTCGACTCTTGCCCCTTCACTGGGGCCGGTCTGACTTGGCACACGGATCCTGGAGCAGAAATCACTGGAGTGCAGCAGGGTAGGAGACGTGCTCCATCTGTCTGGGATCAGGAAATGCATCCACAGAGGCCAAAGGCTGCTGCAGCAGACAGGAGTCTTTCACTTTCCTGCCAACACAACTGTTTTTCCAAGGCATAACTGTTGCCAGAAATCTGTGGAGTCAAGACCTGCTATTTCTTTGCTTCTAAACAAAACAAGCCCCAGTTTGCTTTCTGCTGAGTAGAAAAGCTCTTGTCTCAGAGAATAAAATCAGGCTGAAAGGGAGCACATGCTTGTTTCCTCTCTCATTCAGTAACGATAAATTCAGGGAGAGGGGAATTACGTTTCAGGATGTGGGAGAGGGGTACCTGGCCTGGGCATGCTCTAATCTGCAAGGGGAAGCCTCATCCATCCTTGCAAGGTGTTTGAAGCACCTTTCCAACCTGATCATCTTTTAGAAGCAGTTGGGCTCATCCTACCTGGTGCCTTAGGCACTGTGAGCATCATACAGAGCTCGCTGCCTTTGCAGCTGAGCAGAACGATCATGCATAAAATCCCCAGGTAATTTACCCTGAGTGGGATCCTGTGATTTTCTGACATCCCTCATAAACTGAAACCAACATAAAAGAAATGAATTCAGAGCTGCTAATTTGGAAACACATTTGGAATAACTTCTCACCAATGTGATAACAGTTAGCAGGGAGCCCTGGTGATAAATAATAGTTGCTGAAATCCTGAATTGGCCATAAATTGGCACGAAGGAGTGGAATCCCCTGCATGTGGCTCAGCTCAGGGAGTTCCTCTATGCTGCACTCAGCAGCAGCCGTAGGTGAAGACAGGGGAAGTTTTAGCTGTGTGAGGTCACAGTAGCAGATGTCCTGACACACATAAACTAGAGGATCATATGCATCCTCAAATGTCAGCTCTGCTTTGCATCGTTCACTGCTCCTGGGAGCTGCAGGGCTTTACACCCGTGGATTATCTGCCTCCCTTCTCTGCTGAGCACTCGTTTGTTTTAGCTGCTTGCTGTAATTGTGTATAAACTGGGAAGATCCCCAAAGGGTCATTACTTTTCTGCACAAACTGCTTTCTTTATTCACATTTCACATCTGCACCTGCAGGCATCCCTGAGACTGAGCAGTGCTTCCTTGCAGGGCAGAGTGTTCACACTTCAGCGGCAGCAGGCAGAGAGCTGCTGTGCCCAGAGCTGGATGGGATGATGTGGTCTGATACTCAGGGTGGTGGGGGATAAAGATTTCCTCCTGGATACCTTGCTTTCCATCCTGGAGGCTCACCTTCCCCAGCATCTCAGTGATATTTGGTGCTGGAAATGAGAATGTGGCATTTCCCCTCCAATGCGCTCAGGGGGGATTCAGCAGAAAGGTCATGGATCAGGAGCATGGTAGCAGCTTCTCCATCTCCTGAGTTTGAGGCTGATTTAGGGCTGCCAAAATCCACCTTCCAGCACCATGGCCTGATGTGAAACACCTTTGAGGCAAGAGGGTATGTAGGGAAATGCTGAGGCTGAGAACAAAGCAAGGTCATAGGATTTCTCTGCTGAACACGACTGTTTTATGGAACCCACAAGTCTGAGATGAAATCAGAGGTTTTTGTCATTTTGTCTTCCAAAAGAACCCCTGCAGCAGTTGCTTGTAGGTGGCTGTGGTGGCAGCAACACCTTGGTGGTGTACATTGCTTGCTCATCAAGAAGGAAGCTTGTGCTGGTAGCGTTGCAGGTTTCGTGGGGCTGGGGGGCCAAGGCATGGCTTGGCAACATCCTGCAGAGCTGGAGGTCACATCAGCCAGGTTCCAGAGGCAGATTCCATCAACACTGTCCTGAAAAGCATTGCAGAAGCAATTCCTTGTGCCCACAGCCTTGGAAAGATGCATGTTTGTCTTTCAAAACCTTGTGACCACAGATTGTCACACGCACTGGGGATGAGTCAGGGAAGACAGCTCAGTTTTTCAGGTACTGATCTGGCACTCGGCCCCAGGAGTTCAGGCTTTCTGTTTGGCTTCCTCCTTCAGCAGCACCTCTGACAGACCCATCTGTTGAGATGGTAGAAACCTGCTTATCTGTAAAGGAAATAGTTGCAAAGACTGTGAACTGTGGTAGCTAAACTGCAAAAACATGGCAGCTTTTCCGTCATGGGGATGTGGAAGATTTTACCTGACTGTACATGTGCTTGAGAGAGATATATGGGAGTTCAGTGTTTCCTTAAGTATGTTTTGAGTTTCCCAAGTGCTTTCATTTATTGTGGTGCTCTGATTATGTGTTTTTAGCCCTGCTGAAGCAACATTTGCTAGCTGTGGTAAGCCCAGAGCTAAGATACCTCTCTATAAATTTCCTCAGAACTGAGTGATTGCTGGTTTCTTCCTCCTGCTCCTTTCCAGGAAAAGGCTGTGTTTTATAACATTCATTTGTATATTTTTAAATGCCTCTTCTGTATGATAAACAGCCTTGAAATATGCTACTATAAGAGACTCCAGGGAAATTAGCCCTGCTTGAGGCATGCAGCTTTTGGCTGCATGTCCTTTGCAAGGCATGACATGCTTAAGAAACACCTCATGTCGAACTGTTTGCAGGCTGAAGACATCCAACAGCAGCCAGTGATGAATATTTTGTGCAGCTGAAGATGTAAATCTTATTTTAATCCTGTCCAACTCATGGCCAGCTTGTCCTGAGCTGGGCTCAGGGCTTGTGCTTTGTCTTCTGAGAGCACCTTGTCCCAATCCCCGGGGCGGGTGCTTGGCAATCCCCAGCTCTCTGAAGAACCAAGGCAGAATGATGCTGTCAACTCAAGATGACTCAGTAGCTATAAATCAGAGCAGGAAACCTCTAGCTCAGAGAAATATCGTGATGGAACCCATCTGACTGGGTCATCTCATTCCTGCCCTAAGCAAGGTGGGTTCCCCTTATCTGGGACCTTGATTTCTATGTGATCAAAACAAGCTCTGAGCTGCGATTGAAACCAGCTTGGCCTTTCTGAACCCTTCTCTTCCTCGAGCTGAGGTTGGAGCGTGGCTCTCCAAACCAGAAGACTGATGTCAGGATCACTCCATTCAGCAAGGCTGGGTGAGGGCTAATAAACACCACTAAGAGCTTGCTAATAGCTCTAATTAGACTGCAGCTGATGCTTCATAAGTGGTTCTTTCCTCCTCCGCCTCTTCCTTGCAGCTATTTCCTGGTGGAGTTTAGGAAGGTGAGGTGGATTAATGCTACTTTGGGAGACAGTCAAGATTCCCAGCTGCAAAATTACATTTTCCTCTTGGCTTTTTTTTTTTTTTAAATTTTATTTTATTTTTTAAGGGGGTCTGGCACGGTTTTCTCAGGGCAGCCGTCTGCTTCTGGGCTGAGCTGTGGGTGATGCATTTGTTACAGTGTGTTGCTGGGAATCTGCTTAATTTGGGAGTTTGATAGTCCAGAGGTAGAATGAAAATGCAGCTTTGAAGAGTTTCTCACCCTTGTTGATGGGCCCTTTCCTGGCTTTGAGAGGATCAGCAAGTTTCTTTCCAAAACACATGAGGAAGAGGAGTTTTTGCTGAGGAAAAAAAAGGAAGAAAAATGAAAGCTTTGCTGTAGTTTTCTTTGTCCATTTTGTTTGTTTCTCTCTTTGGTTGTTGGTGTTTTTGTTTTTTACCTTGAATGCTTCCTGCAGTAACAGAGACTTGCACGTCAACTCTTTAGCAGTCTTGTGACAAGTGAGATTTTCAAGCTGTTATTTCTTTTTAATTAGCCAAGGATCCTGAGCATGGAGTCTGTGCACAGATGCTGTGCAGAGCAGGTGCTCAGGGGCCCATCAATGTTCAGCATCCATTCCCTGGCTATTTGTCACTGTGGGTGCTGTGCACAGGAACCCTTGGGTCCCTCTGGGCCAGGTTTGGGCATCCCATCACCAGTGACAACCTGTGATGCTCCAGCCCTTGCCTTGGAGCATCATATCCTGTGTTTCTCAACCCAGTTCTCTGCTTACAGACACGGTGTCTCTTCTGTACCTGAGCTGAAGGATTCCATGCTCCCACAACAGCGTCATGGAAAACACCACTTGCCACAGCACTCAACGGGGTGGGTTGGGAAGTTTTGCAGAGACTGAGGCAGCAAAGCCACGGGGATCTGCTGTTCCTTGGCTTCAGGATCCTAATTCTGGCTCTGCTCTCCTACACCTTCGATTACAGTTCCTATAACGCAGCTGAACAGCCTGCTGTGCAGCCTTCCTCCACAGGGATTCATGGGCATGTTTTGAAAGCCTCTTTACTCCAAGCCCCCACAAAAAAAGGAAAAATCAAACCAAACATACTTTGGAATAAGTTGCTGGAGCAGATGACTTGGAAATGGCTCATGCATAGTGCTGGGCTTGGATGCAGGCATATGTCCCATGATTCTGTGGACTTGAAAGAAAGTAAGCACAGTGATTGTGGTAGCAGGTCTTCTGTCCTTCTTAAAGAGATAAAAGCAAGGAACAGACTGGATTTTTGTAGGAGAGAAAGCTTTTCAAGAAATGCCCTCCTTGAAACCTCTTATGGAAATAAAACAAACATCTACAGCTGGGAAAAAAGCTAAAAAAAATAGAAGAGCTGTCCCTCCCACAGCCTGGGACAGTCACTGCAAAATTGGGATTTCTTCTGTGTGTCTGGAAATGAGGGGTGCAGTCTCCCTATGGATTCTGGGGAAGGGAAACAGGGCATTATACAGAAAGAAAAAGCTCTTGAGGGTGGGTCACAGCATTTGCTGAAGTGTTTTTGGTGGGTGCTAAGAGTGGGGGAAGTAGAGGAGGGTAAAATGAGCACCTGGGGGCTCAGTAATAAATGGAGAAAAAGTCTCACCATCTCCCTGGGGTGATTTTAAATGGGGTCTGTGTTCTGAACATCCAAGTGGGTTTGCAGGGAGAAGGATGTTTGTCTGTCTGGGACAAAAGTGCTTTTGGGCAGGGATTCAGTCACATCTAGAAATAACACAGGACAAAATTCTTTCTGCAGCAGCAGAGCTGTGACCTTTGGGGTTATTTCACTTTCTAAAGGAAAGCTGAATTCCTCCTTTGGGAATCGAGGAAAAAACATCCCTTGAAATATGACCAAACACTTGGCATGTTCTCTGCTGGTGACAGCACTGCAGAATGCAGTGGAGATGGGTGCTCCTTATTCCTAATATCCCTTTCCAGCTGGGGATTCCCAAGTACTCTAGGATGATGGTGGTTTTTGAGGATGTCAGAGTAATTTGCAGCTCATCACAGGCTGGTGTCAGTGCCTAGAAGAGATGGGTTCCCTTTGGAAATGCAGCAAGGGCTTTCCATGCTTCCTGGAAAGCTGATTCCCAGCTTCTTGAGGAGGTGCAGAGCTCCCTGCTAACCCTCTGCACCCCAAGCCCGGCCTGTGCCAGGGAAATAAGTGTGCAGGTTCTGGCTATGAAGTTTAGGCAGCCTCTTTCTGGCAGCCTCTGCCTGGATTTGGCAGGCACGGGGACTTTGTGACATTTATTTCATTTTATCTCTGGGAGTGTGGAGGAGTCTCAAATGTCCTGACCTTGTGCCATGCCTGCTGTGACACTGAGGAGGTGGCCTGTGCTGTGCTAGTTTGGAGCAAGGAACACTTCCCTTCTGCATTTCACACCAAACTGATGGGAGCACAATGAGAGAATTGCTGTGGTGACTTCAGATGGAACAAACCCACAAAGCAAATTGAGCAAGTCGAGACACAAAAAGGTTGAAGCTTTTTAAAGGGGGAAAAAGAGCCTTGGGTGTGCTGTGAGCCACATGCTGGCTCCTGAGGGTCTGGGCTTGTGCTCTCAGGAAAGACAAAGCTGCCAAGACCTTGCTTGGTTGTTTGGGGTTTTTTTGAGCCAGGTTCACACATCCTGAGAAAGCAGAGTGTTGTATGCTGTGGGCCAAGCTGGGAGGTAAATGGCTCTTGAATATGACTGGTAATGAAAATCACATTTGAGAGCCTCTGTGGAGCTCTTTGTAAAAAAATCATAACAATTTAACTTGGCACCCAAATGAGAATGCCACTGACAGGGCCCTCCAGGCTGGCCAGCCCTGCAGGTGAGGGTGAGCTCTTGGGGGAGACACTTCTCTGCCCCTTGACAGCACCCTCTGCTCCTCTCCAGCTGCTGTGTCTGCTCCAGGAGCTTCCCCAGCAGCCTTTCTGCAGCTCTTCAGTGTCCCTCTGGGCTGCCCCATGTAGGAAGACGTAGGGGCACTTGCCCTGTGTGCTCACTGGCTGGTGAGCAGAGGTGGAATCCTCTCCCACTTCATCCCTGCAGCAACCGAGCCCACGTTTCCCTCTCAAAGATATCCATTCTCTTGCCTTCAGAGCTGTTTATCTCAGCTTTCTGTCCCTGCTGCTGGAAAGCTGCACAGAGCAAAGTTCTGGTCTTGGCTGCTTTGAGACCCTGTGAGGTTCTGGATGAGCATTTTGGGCCTTTCTGCCTTGATTTTCTGGGACTCTCAGATCTTCTGCCTTAAGGAAATTGTTAGAGCTTTAGAAATGGTTCTTCACCTGATTCCTTGCACAGCACAGAGACAACAAAGCCTGCTTGCTCCAGCTTCCTCACTCAGCCTTTCGGGGAAGGTTTGAGAGCTTTGTCAGGGCATCGTGGAGAATTTGGGGTTTTAATTGCACCATCTGTTTTTCCTCTCGACTAATATTTGCTTGAAGGCTCTTGCAATGCAAACAAAGCTGAACTGCTCAAATCTGGAGCCATGCACACAAGTAAGGGCTGTGGGAACTGGGTTTAGGATAATCCCATCATTCCCCCTTCTTGGATTGAAGCTCATGAAGCGCTGTGCACGGACAGTGAGAGTGCTCGCAGTGCTGCCTCCTGAGTGCAAAGCACATTGAGGAGCCTCCTGAAACATTTAGAAACAGAGCAGGCATGAGAATGGAGTTGTGGTAGAGCTGGAGAACTTTCTAGTATGAGCTCTGGGATGTCCAGGTGTGTTTGGTGTGAAAATGGCAGGAAATGTTCCATTTTCTGGGTTCTTGGGATGTCCTTGAAAAGAAAATCCTGAACACTATTGGTTGACTCAAAAGAGCTACTGTAATAAAGCTGGGATGGCTGTCTTTTTTTGGATGTTAGGTATTTTAATCAAGATCCAAGCTAAGTATTTTATTGTATAGAATTGGTGAAATATATGGCAAAATAACGTTGAAATAGATAACCAACGGGGAAAATTTTTTGGCAACAAATTTCTGAAGAAGAAAATCAGAAACTTCAGGAAAAGTTATCAAAATTGAAGCATTTCTATAGAAAAATCTGCTTCACAACGCAGCTTTTCCTATGGAAATCTGCACAGCTGGGGGAGCTCCTGGGAATGGGTGTGTGAAGCAGGCAGAGGGATGCTTGAAAGGAGATGCTTTCACTGACACATGGCAACAGAACTGACACAAATCCCAGCCCTAAATTTTGCTCTTTTTGGAGATTTGGGGTAGCTTAGTGTGTGCATCCAGGAGACTGGAAAGAGCCAGAGAGCTGCAGCAGCCGAGTGCCCTGGGCTGGATGAATTTCCAGCCGTTGTTTGAGTGTCACTTTGTCAAAATCCTTTTGGACATTTTGTTTGTAGATCAGACCCTGCCCTCGCACAGGAAGGCTGGGAGCCTCCAGAGCTGCTCTCAGCAGGGTCTGGTGTTACAGGTGATGTGTGTTTTGCTTGACACCAGCCAAGCCTGACTGATTATTTGGAGGAGAATTGGATGGCAGTGCAGAGAGACTGTTATTAAACTGGACACCTGTGGATCCTTCTCGGTGTGCCTGTGTGCTACAAGCCCACACTGGTCTCCACAGTGTCTAAAGCCAGCAGGGAATGTTGGTGTCACACTTTGGACTCGCACAGCATAATTATCATCTCACCCCTCCCTCTTACCTCAGTGGGATTTGCTGCTAGTGTTGTATTAGCAAAAAGGAAGGGGGAAAAAAAAGTCATTTTCCCAGTGTACATACAGTAATAGAGATGTTTGTGTGGCAGTTGAGAGTGGCATAATCTTGGTTGTTAGACAGCTTTAAGTGGGATTTGAAACAGGCAAAGATGCCAAAATAAATAGCAACGAGATAGATGGACTATTAGGCACAGCTTGTTTGAATTGTTCAGTTCAGGAAGAATTTACCTGGTTTGTGATGCACTGGCAGTACTAAACAAGAGGAAAAAAGGGGTATGGGCCTGGTGGGTTATGCCACCAAGGAATGAGCCAGCACCACATCTCAAGTGTTGCACCAGGCAAAACTTTTGAAGCAGCTGTATCTGCCCAGTGCTTCCTTGGCTGTTGGACTTGGGCTTCACCCTGCTTCCCATGGAGAGAAGGTTTGGCACTGTGCTCTGAGCCTGGAGCCCAGCCAGGTGCTCATTTGCCCATCCCTGGAGAAACACAATCCCCAAGGGTTGGTCATTACACTTTTATCTTTGCTTGGTTGATTTTGATGTTTTTCTAGAGCAGGACCTTTGTCCTGACTTTTCAGTCATATTAATCCAAAGCTGGGGTAAGTATCCATTCACCCTTCAGTCCCAGCCTAGGCTACCACAATCCCAGTCTCCCAGGGGACCTGCACATTCCCAGTGACTGGTGTTTAGCACTTGGGCTGCTGGAGCTGAGATGCCATTCACACCTTCCAGGCGTGCAGATGTATCATGCAAGCAGCTTTTATCAACAGCACCACATTTCTCACTTGATGTCCCAGTGTGAACCCCAGTGAGAGGACATGTGGCCACTGGGACAGGGGCCACAGCAAAGCAGGCAGGTGCTGTGTGGGAGGACACGTGTCCTGCCAGTGAAGAACGATATTTTGTATTCCAGCCAAAAGTGGCCCATCTTCGTGCCTCTTGTGCAAACAGAAGCCTCTTTCCTATCTCCAGCAATGACCTCTGCATATGTGACATTCAACAGAGAAAGCCATAATTGCATAAGCTAATGATTTCCAGAGCAAGAGCTTTCCCAAGGCTATGAAAAAATGGCTGGTGTTTGTCAGCACTGGGTACGCAAAGAAAACAGAAGTATCAGGGCCAGCTGGTTTACATATTTTTAAGTCAATCTGCTGCTGGTAAAGCTCTAATTGACCAGCCTCTGACTTGGGAGTCCTGGCTGTGTGAGGCAGGTGCCTCTTTACAGCCATTGCTTGCCTCAACTTCCACCAGTTTTCTCTCATACTTTTTTATTTCTAGTTTTATTTCTGCACACAGAATTACTTGTTAGCTCAATTTCTAAAGTGAAAAGAAGCAAACTCAAGCAACTTGGCTGAAAAGACAGATGAAGAGCTGCTTCTATACAGGAGATCATCGGGAATTAATTTCTGACAGTCTTGCCTTGGTGCAGTCCAGACTTCATTAGAGCATTTGCAAAACTCCTCCTGGCAGTCAGGCACGCAGTGGAATAATTTGTATCTCCCTATAGATTTTACTGGGATCTGCCTCTGGGTTTGGCTGGTCTCATTTAGGAATGTTTGTGTTGTTTGCTGCTGCACAAAGGCCACTCTTTGTACTGTGTTTTGCATAACAAAACCGTGTGTGCATTCAGCAGGGCACGCAGAAGCCCACTGGCTGAGGAGGTGACATGTCCTTGCTGTGGTGTGTAGGATAGATGGAGAAGCAGAGTGAGAAGATGGCAGGACACTGCTCATGGCCATGAAAGGATCTGAGCTTGGTGCTTGTGTCTCTGGTGTAAAGAAAAAGGTTTTTGTCACAGAGCTGGGCATGCACCCATCCATCCTTACCTAAAACAGGCTGTGCATCCTCCCCCTGGACATCCACACCTGCCTTGTGTGGGGGATGTGGTGCTGCAGCTTCTGAAGGACACTCAGAATTATGTGTGGTTTCCAAATCTTGATCAGCCAAATCAATAAAAAAGCTGAAGCCAGCCTGCAGCGCCTTTGGAGAGGTGGCAATTACCTGCAGGAAAACTCATTCTAGCTTTGCTAAATATAACAAAAAATACCCAGAGCACAACATATGTCATGGGATGGAGAGGGTGGACAACTTACCTGATAAGCTGCTGGAAATGTGAATTTTGGCCTAGGTGCAGGCTGTGGTGTTAACCCCTTCAGGTACTTGCATGGTATTAGACATGGCATTAATGTCACTCATGTGCACATAATTATGTGTAGCAGCTTCTTTCAAATAGTTTGAGGCAATGAAATGACTGTAATTAGGCTGCCATATATGACATATAGATAAAAACAGTCTCCCAAACACGGAACACATTAAGTCAGAACCTTAGAACTAAGAAAAGTTTAAAGAACTTAAACATTTTTTTAATGTGTTTTATGAAAACCAGAGGCCTAGTAGCAGTGTGGTGTCCCTTCCCACATGTAGTGTGACTCCTACAAGTCCCACAGATGTCTTGCAGGGGTGCTGGGGCTCCAGATGTCCCCTCCTGTTGTTCCCTCACTTTGTAGTGATGCTGCAGCAGCCACGCATCCCTGTGGGAACCTGACCCTGTGAAAAGGCAGACAACTCCTGTTGAGATCAAGCTTTTTTGCAGAGGAATAAGCAAAAGGAAGCCAAAAAGAATCAGGACACTGCCTGTGGAGTGGTGTGGGAGCCCACAGAGCAGAGGAAGCCAGAGGCTCCTGCAGCAGCAAAGCCCAGCCTGGCCGCTCTTGCTCCCGTGGAGCTCCCCAGGAGCTCTGATCCACGTGTGGCAGCCAGCCCAGGCTTTGGCAAGCCAGGACTGCTGTGCTGGGTTTTTTAGCAGGTTCCCATAGCACTGCCCTCCCCAGGCATCCTCTCCCCCCCTGCACATGCTGCCGGCTGACCTTCCTGAGCCATTTGTTGGCTGGGAGAGGCTGCTGGGTATTTACGAGTTGCTTCGTTCCTATTTCAGTTCCCAGGCTCCCAGTGCAAACACCAACGTGAATCTTTCAGCAAACAGGCAGGCACTGGAGGGGAGGGAAGGATTAGAAACTCCGAATAATGACTGAAATGTCAGACATTTATTATTAAGTCGGTCCTGATGTTGACGGCTGAACATTCAATATTAAAAGCATCCTTGATCATAAAAGCCAAAGGCAAACCTGATTCTTAAATATCCCAGTTGTTCTTTTTGACCTAGTTTTTGATGTCTTGAGGAGGAAATAAAATTTTAGAAAATATTTACAGACATGAGAAATTGAGGTTTTCATCACGGCTGGTGACTTCACGGATCTGCCTGGGGCAAGGACAGCAATTAAAGAGCAGGAGGGCAAACAAGTCTCACATTTCCCTCGCAGAGGCATTGTCAGTCTGGGAAGCTGAAGTGCATATTCGAGCTGGAAGAGCAAGAAGTCACCAAGTCTCAGCATGAGGCTCAGAGGGGCTCTGATGGCTTTCAGGATGTTAAAGGAGTAGTTATGAGTGAGGCTGAGGCTTGACAGGCTTTGCCAGGAGCTATAAAGGTGAAATGATCAGTGCTGTGTTGTGTGCCAGTGAAGCAGAAATGCCAAAGAACTCCTCTGAATAATGCATGGTCTTTGTGGGTCAAAGTCTCCTACAAGAAGGCTGGTGGAAAAGGCTTGATGGAACTTACCCCAAGTATCAGATTTTTGGTTTGGGTTAGGGTAGGAATAGAAGACAGCAGTAGGAACAGGGAGAAGGAGAGAAATCCTGACCTAGCAGGAGATGGAAGGGAGGGAGAAAATTGTTTACTGAAGATTGAGGCAAAACAGGTTAAGTGTGAAGCTCTTGTAATGTGTAAAAAGCTACTGAAAAGAAGAAGAAGATGTTTTTTTTCCTCTGTGTCTTTCTTGGTTAGGAGAAGATGTCATGAGCCAAACCAGAACAACACAGATGCTGGGAAATGTTTTTTTTGGGGTAGTTGTAGAAATTCCATTACTGGAAGCCTTTGAAAGAAAGTGGAAAAACACCTGATACAGCTTTGAGCTCCTTAGGCTCCTTAAAGCTTTATTTTTATTAATTGGTGACATTACCATGATGTTAGAGAGGTGGCACAGCTTTTGGTGGCTTTTTGAGCTGCAGAATCACTGCCAGAACCAGCTCTGAGGGCAAAGTCTTGAGCTGAGACCACAGCCCTTGGTGGCTGAGTGTTGAGGCGAGAATGGAAGCAGCGAGCAGAGAAAGGCATCTCTTGGTATTTAATTAGCATCCTCGTACCTTGTGAGAGCACACCAGACACTTCACCAGTTTCCCCGTGGCATAGAGAGATTTTTCTGATTCCCAGGTTCAGGGAATGTGACTGAGATCTCCAGCCCAGCTGACATGATCCAGATGGGGCTCTGGGGCCAGTCATGCCCCTCTGTGTGTGGCCACATGCGACCCCTCTGCCAGGGAGCAGCTCCTTGCCCAGATAATTCCTGCCTGGCTCTGCTGATGGGGGTGTGATGGCCCTGAGTCTTTGGCCACGACCTTGAGTTGTGGAGGGCATTTCCAGGCCCTCAGATTCCCCAGCAGAACTACCCAAACAGCCTGATTTTGATGCTGGACGTGAGGGGATCGAGGGGATGCCATCTGTTTTGTGGCATTTCACATCTCCACACACCTCTCATGTTCATGGTGCCCTTGGGAGCTGCATAACTCTGTTCTCTTGCTGAAGGACATATTGTCCTGGAAGCACAGTGCTTGGCTGGGTGGACTTTTGGGGCTAAACTAGCCATTCCTATGTACTCATTTAAATTTCATTGATTTTTCTAAGGAATTATTTCTCCCTTGATGGTCTAGAAATAAAACCTCTTGCCCTGACTGGCTCAACAACCCCATGATTTCTGTCTATTGACAAGGTAGTTTTCACACTCTGTCTCAACAAAGGCAAGCTATTCTTCAACATGCTCGATCAGAGGAAGAGAAAATTACATTTTATGTACCTCCTGCCGCTTCCTGTTACATTTCCCCTCCTGGATTCCCAGTGGCAGGTGTTTGTGCAGGATCCCATCTACAGGCTGGGAGCAAGTTGCTCAGCACCAGGTTTTCACAGGAATATCTCCTCTCCATGTGGGCAATGCCCAATTAGGCACATTGCCAGGCTACAAGTTTGCAGTGACATTTTTAATTTTCCTCTGAGGTTCCTTTTTGGTCTCTGGCCTTATCTTTGCTGAAGCAAAACAGCTTGTGTGGCTACTCTTTGTGCCCCTGTCTGATTTGTGGCTTATTTCTCATGGTGCAGCCAAATGTGTGCAAGGCAAGGTGGGGACAAGGAGTGGCACTGACCCTTCTGTGCAGAGCACACGTGCCAGGCTGGTGACCTGGAGTCAAGGGCTTGTTTGAAGGCTTCTCCAAACTCCAACCCTTCCAACAGCAGCAGCAGAGAGGGAGTGTGAAAGGGGGTGTAGTGACCCTGCAGGTGCCTGGCAGCAGGTTTGGGTTACCTGGGGATAATGTGACAGGTGCTGTTTGCCAGTTTTCACTTTGGTAAGGACCTTTCTGGCCATTAAATATACATGGTTTGGATGAGGAAGCCTTCATGGCTTTCATAATTGCAGCCACACTGTTTCCAGCTGCCACCCTTGAAGACCCAGATCTGGAGCCCATTTCCTTTGCTTCAATTTCAGTGGGTCATCCCAGCAGTATTTTGCACAAGCAAGCAAGAATCATGAGCTAAAAATAGGCACAAAATCCTGAAAATGATGAACTCTGGCTCATGGAGGCTGTACATACCATGCCCCAATGACCAGGAGCTTGTTTGCATGGGAAAGTGCTCCTGCTGTGGGGACTGGTTACTGAGGGTGACTTTGCTCTCAGGGGCCTTATTTCTGAGAGTGGCAGTTCAACTATGCAAATTTAAATATATGTTTCCTTGTCCAGATGTCCTATTTAGGCCAAACCCTTCACTTTGCCTGTAAGAGAGCTGGAAAAGCCTGGGCCTGCCTTTGAAGTCAATTAGCTGCCTCTAAGGCAGGATTTATCTTTAAAAGGAGTTGGATCAGGATAGGGAGCATGTCAGTGCTAGAACCAGAAGATGTTTGTCTGCCTCAGTGCCTATAGAGGTGAACAGAACTTTTCTTAATAGATTTTTGGGAAGTTATTTGTAACCAGAGAGTCCCTTTCCTGTGCCATGAGGTTGGAGTTATTTGTGGCTCTGGACTAAAAAGCAACGGTAGGAACAATGGTGTGCTCATTTTGACCAAATTAGTTTATGCTTAATACATTAGTTTTTTCTCAGAAAGACCTTGGCCTTGAACTCTATCTTGGTTTATATGTTCTATTAGTCTCTCTTGCACTGCCAGGCAAACTGGAAAGCTCAGGCATGTTGGTGATTGTTTCTGAGCACCAAAATTAGAAGATGCTGTTGAATGGGAGAAGCTGAGCTCAGGGCACTGGAGATGTCAGTGGCCAGAGAAAGGTTGGAGGGCAGAACTCTGGGCTTCTGTCCCATGCTGGTTGGATTTGGTTTGATTTAAGACACTGTAGCAGAGTCTGCATGGTTCCTGGAACTTCCCAGACAGGATGAACGTGTGTGCTGTTCCCCAAAACAGCACATCCACACTGGCAGGCCAAGACCCCTGCTGACCTCTTGCACTGTGTGGGTTCTGCTGTCAGGTGGAGCAGCAGAGCTCCTGGTGCAGATGTTTCCCTTCCTTGCTGTGCTGGTGTTGATGCAGGTGCAGTGTCCTGAAGCAGCCAGGAATGCCAGCAGAGGCCACGAGAGTCACCCCCTCTAGCTCCATCCCCTTGGGAATGTGCACTGAACAATCCCTTTGCTTACCAAATTCCTGTGTGCTTGTCACCAGGAGTGGAGTGAAGAAAGAGAACTCCTGCCCAAGCCCTGGGACAGCCAGAAACACTTCCAGCCCAGCAGCAGCTGCAGCAGTGCTGGTGCAGCTCCCTGTGGTGCCTTGCTGGGGCCGGATCCAGAGCTCTGCCAAATCCATGGGTATTGGCACACTGACTCAGGCATCTGTGCCATCTCATGCCATGTGCAATAGCTCATTCCTTGCCTTTGGGCAGTCCCAGCACGTGGCCATCAATTCAAGGGCTGTGGGACATCTTTCTCTGCCCCAGCCGTGCCTTGTCTCATGTTTCAGTCCTGCCTTGGCTCTTTCACCACTGTGTTTCAACCCCTGATGTGCCCAACTTGAGGCATCCTGGCTTTTGCTTTCAGGTCCTGGAATCCTTCCTCTGGAGTTAAACTTCATCTGCACCTCTGAGGGCATTAGTGAGGGGCACAGTGCGCTAGGGCATGTGATAGGGCGTGGAGGGAGGCTGCTGCTTCCCTTCTCCTTATGGATAATGACTTCAGAAAAGAAGGCTGATAGGGGGTCACTGATTAATGCATCAGATCTTGGTCCATGAGAATGATGCCACCTGCAAGCTGGACACTAACACTGACCTAATGCCTTTGTGGCTTCAAGCCACATTGTACCATCTGCCAGCAAAGGAGAGCTTCCCAGCACCCCACCACGCAGGTGTGGGGGTGGATCACCACCTAAACCCATGCCAAGGTGTTCTGGGAAGGATCCAGCCCTCTCTCAGAGGCCAGCAGCCTGCTTGGGTTAAGCCTCACACGTGATTTTCCTATTTGTGGCATCTTTTTGCAGCTAGAAAAGCGCTGAAGTTATTGGAAAAATTCTGCAATCCAGCCCTGCTGAGCCATGCTACAACAGGTTATTGTTCTGGCATAGGTGAAGGGCAGGACCTTTGCCTGGGAGCTTTCCAGGAGCTGTGCTGCTTAGCTGGAAGGAGGCAGAACTCCTCAGCATTGAGTCCACCTGCAGTGCTAATGCTGGCTCCAGCACCAGGAGGTCTCCAACAGTGTGCAGAGCGTCAGGAGCCCAGCTTCACGTGCCAGCACCATGCAGAGCTGGCACTTCCAGCCCCTCCTGTCCTTGCTGTAGGTGGAGTGTGCCTGATGAAAGATAAAGGCCAGAAAAGTAGTGTTGGAACATTGGCAGGGCTGCTTCGCTGTCTGCGCCGTCCACAGAACACTTTGGATGCTCCCAACTCCTGGAAGCTTACTGTCTTTTGACAGAGAGAAATACAAACTATTGCTGTCATCTGACTTCTCTGTAACAGCTCAGAGACATTAGAAAGCAAAAGCTGAGATCTCTCTTCAAATGTGCAGCTGCAGTTGTGGCTATTTGTGCTGTGTCTGTGGTTATCAGGGCGGTTTCAGCTTGCCACTGAGAAGTGTCCTCTCTCTTATTTAGCAATGATCCTGCTCCAGCCCCACTAAGCCCTGGGGACAGCCTCTCTGTATCGGTGCAGAGCCACTTCCAGCTCATTCCCATACATTTGCCAAGGACAGCTTTTCCCTGTGTAGCCTGAGCTGTGGTTTGGATGAAAGGAAATTTGCAGTTTAAAAGCATCCTTCCATTTCAAGTTAGACTTTTCCTTTGCAGAGCATTAACACTGTCATTTCCCACTCAGGTGGAACCAATTGGTATTTCCTCTGGTGGCCTCAAGCTTGGCAGCGTGACCCTCTGCCACAGCAGTGCTGCTGTGCTGGGCTGGCAGCTGCCTCTCCACCATGACAAAACTGTTTGCACTTGCTGGCACTTCTGACGTCTCTCGTTGAGGTTGTCACAACAGCAGCAGCTGAAGCAGCTCTGTACCCATCAAGGAGAGCAGGCTCTGGATCTCTGCCCTGCCCTGGGCACTGGGACACCTCTGTCTGCATCCTTTGCCAAAGGCCAGATCTGGGAGGTGGCACCTGGAACCATCATAGCACACAGGAGCCTTTCCAGCAGCAGGTGGGCTCCCATGGGGTGTCTGCAAAGGGGAACTCTCCTTGCCAGCCCACCAAAATGAGTTTAATTCAGCTCCCCCAAAACAAGCCTGCTAGAACTGAACATGCTTCATGGAAAGTACCCTCTGGCAGCTGCAATGAACCTGAGGAAGGCTCTGCTTATTTCCAGACTGGGAAAACAAATTTAATGTTGAAAACGTGACTAAAATAGAAACTTTCTTATCAGAGGAATGTTGGGAAAGCTTGCAGTGGGCAAAGGTGGTACCAAAGCTGCCTCTTCCAAGCAGGCCTGGACATAGGAATGTTTTGCAACTACCAAAAATTCTGGGCTTCTTCTCAGCTTGGGTCTTGCATTTCACTGAAGTCCCTCAGTCCAGTTCTAAACCTGAATTCACAGCATGCTACCATGACATCATGAAGTCAAATGCCACTGGCAGTGGAAATAGATATTGCCTCCCAGGTGGGAGCTTCAGGGAAGTGTTCCAGAAGGTGGAGGGGGAAGGGCTTCTCCAGCTGAATTTTACAAGAATTTTTACTGGCAGAAAAGTCTCAATTTAAAGAAAAATGTTTTCCTGATGTGAAAATGCTCCCCTGGGTCTTCTGTCCTCAGCTGCCTGGTTTCTGTCACTCTTGTGACATTCCTGAGGCTTGGCAGTACCCAGGGCTGCTTTGGAGGCACAGAGATGCAACTCTGCTTTGAAAAGCTTCCAGCCAACCAGCAAATCCTGGTGAAGGGTTGCAGGAGACATGGCCCTGGATGGCAGGAGGAGGGAGATGAAGGGAAGCATTGCCAGCTTTCAAACCACCTGCTCCTCCCGAGAATGTGCCGGTGCTCCCAGGGCAGGCAGGCTGGGAGCTGGCTGGGGCTGGGCCCTGTGGCTCTCCTGCTTTCTGTGGAACCCTGGCTGTCCCACCCACGGAGGAAATTTTTGGAATTTACCCTCTTTATCATTAAATTATTTGTTATTGCGAGCAGCATGGCACTGGGGCAGGAATTGCAGCACTGGGGCAGGAATTGGGGCACTGAGGCAGGGATTGCAGCACTGGGGCAGGAATTGTGGCACTGGGGCAGGAATTGCAGCACTGGGCAAGGAATTGGGGCACTGAGGCAGGAATTGCAGCACTGGGGCAGGAATTGTGGCACTGGGGCAGGAATTGTGGCACTGGGGCAGGAATTTGACCATTGAGGCAGGAATTGGGGCACTGGGGCAGGAATTTAGGCATTGGGCCAGTAATTGGGGCATTGGGTCAGGCATTGGGGCACTGGGGCAGGAATTGCAGCACTGGGGCAGGAATTGGGGCACTTTGACAGGAATTGCAGCACTGGGGCAGGAATTGCATTGCTCTCTGCCTGAGCTTCCTCAGGGCAGTAAATGCCGAGCCCTTTGAACCATCCTTTGGGATTCTCCTCACCTACCATGTGCTCTTGGCCTTCCCATTTTTGCCCTGGCTGAGCCCTCTGGAAGCAGCCAGAGGGAATGAGGAGGGGGTTGGATGGCTGAGCCCTTCCTCTGATTTGGCAAATCCTGTTTTTCCCTTGCTGCATCATTTAAAACATGTTCAGGGCTTCAAACACATGGCCAGAAGCATTGCCCTGGGAAGAAGCCTGAAGAGCTGCAGCTCTTTAGACAATGAAACCAAGAATTGAAGCCATTGCTCCTGTCACTCTCCCTTTTGCTCTGTCCCTGCCAGCTCACCAGCACTGGAAACAGCATCATGGAGACACAGGGAAGCAAGCTGGTGTCAGAAAAGTCGGGCTGGCTGCTGGTAGGACAGCTCCAGGCTCATCTGGGGATCAGATGGCAGAGGAGCATCTTGGATGATGCATTTCTCCTCCTCAGCTTCGGTGAAAAACTCTTGTGGAAGCAGAAGACCAGCTTTTGAGGAAGAGTCTAAACTTTGCACCTGCACCTCAGATTTGCCTTTGTTCAAGCCAGAATTGAAATATGGACAGGAACCATTCCCTCCTGGAAACTTGCCACTGGTTCTGCCTGATGTGCCCCTGCTGTGCAGAGCTACAGAGTGGCCCCTGACCTGCTGCTTCCCATAATCTCCAGGCTGGTACAGACCTTGCTGTGAAACGGATGTGGCTGACATTTAGCAAGAATGCCAGCTCTCATCAGAACAGTGCCTGGGGAGACACAGGCTGCGCTCAGCCGTGAGACCTGCAGCTTTGCAGGCTCGGTCAGCACCTCACTTCATCAAAGAAATGCTCTTGGCTAACACTGGCTGATGTTTCCCAGAAATGGCATGGGCAGGAGAGATGTTTTGCTTGGCATAAACTGGCCTCAGTGCACTTTTCTGTGTTCTGCTGGGGAGGAGTAAACAACTGGGATAAGTTTGGGGCTCAGGTGGGTTTAACCATGCCACAAAATCCAAGAGCAGTGAAAGAAGTATAGGGAGGATCAGTGTCCCCTCCTGCCAGCCTCACTTGCAGAGATCTCCTTGGATAAAAGCTATGCTCCATTTCTTATGATGCAGCAGAATCAGCAATATCCCAGCTGTGGGAAGCATCCTTCCAGGATCCCCTGTGTGCAAAGATGTCAAGGCAATTCACGGTCCCAGGGCTATTTGGGACTACCACCTTTAGTGTATTAATTTTACATGTGGGCAAAGCGAGTCGTTTTTCATCTCTCCCTCGACTGCAGATCCTCTTTGGCAGATCTGAGAAGAGCAGCCTGTGCTTCCCCCCTTCCAGCTGCATCTGGCTGCATTTGAAATTTCAGACGAGCACTGGAGCTCTCTCAGCTGGATCATGCATGTATTTTTTTGTGTTTTGTTCCAGCCACTTCATAAAGAGAACTCATCTTTCTACCCACAGCGAAGTCCAGGATTTCCTAAGAACAAAGCCCTGGGTTTACCCCAAATACAAACTGCCTGAAGGGCTATGAATCACAGGGAACCCCAAGAGGGTTTGATCCCCAACTCCAAATGCTCTGTCCCAGGCTGTTTAGGGCTGGCTCACGACAGCCCTTTGGGAGTGCCCAGCTCTCCAGGGAGCAGCTGGCAGTGCTGTGCCAGCGCCAGCCAGACACAGACACATCCCTCCAGCGCAGGGCACACCCGCCGGGGCCACTCCTGTCCTTGCAGCCCGGCCCATCCCCGCAAACCCGCCCGTGGGTCCCGAGGCATGAGGGACAGGGACGTAGCAAGGCCGAATGTCTCGGCTACCCCAGCTCAGCGGCTTCCAGCCTCCCGGCAGGGCTGGCAGGAGCAGCACCGCCCGCTCGCTGCGCGCCCGCGGGGCCAGCGCCGCTCCCCGCCCGGCCGGCCGCGCATCCCCCGCCGCCAGCTGCGGATCCAGCTGCGGGTCCAGCTGCGGGATCCAGCTGCGGGCTCGGCTCCGGCAGCTGGCACCGGCTGCGGCGGAGCAACAGCGGCCTCCAGTGCCGAAAGCTCCTCCAGCGCTCCATCCACGGACTCCGCGTCCTGCCCGCACCGCGCACAGCCGCGGAACCGCGCAAGGGGCGGCTTGGAAGCGACCTTTGGAGGGCATCTGGGCCAACCCCCTAGCCGTGGGCAGGGACATCTTCAGCGAGACCAGGTTGCTCAGAACTCCCTCCAGCCTGATCGTGAATGTTGCTGAAAATGGGGTAGCCACAACTTCGCTGGGAGGAACACAACCTGTGCCAGTTTCTCACCACCTTCATGGTAAAAGACTTTTCCCTAATATTTAGCCTAACCCTGCCCTCTGTCATCAGTTTGAAGCCACCCTCCTTGTCCCATCACTCTAAGCCCCTGTAAAAATTCTCTCTTGGTGCCCCTTCAGATACTGGAAAGGGCTCTGAAGTCTCCCAGGATCTTTCTCTTCTCCAGGCTGAACATTCCCAGCTCTCTCAGCCTGTCTTTGCAGCAGAGGTGATTGTGCCCTTGGAGCATCTTCATGGCCTCCTCTGGACTTGCTCCAACAGGTCCAAGTTTTTCTTCTGTTGGGGACCCCAGAGTTGGGTGCAGCACTGCAGGAGGGTCTCATCTGAGCAGAGGGGCCAAGTCCCCTCCCTCATCCTGCTGCTCACACTGCTCTGGATGCAGCCCAGGACAAGGCTGGTTTCTGGCCTGTGGGTGCACATTGCTGGCTCGTGTCCAGCCTCTCTTCCACCAGCACCTTTAAGTCCTTCTTGGAAAGGAATCTCCCATCCTGCCAGCCCACAGCCCTCAGGCTAGGTCATCAGTGCCAGCAGCAAAACTCGCCAGGGCCAGTAGAGGGAAAAAGAACAAAGAATTTTGCCTGGAAAATGGAATTTTTTGGTTTTCTGAGGCACTGGGTAGCTGTGACCAGCAGGACAAATGTGAGGCTGGTGACTCTTGGTGCATGGCGTCATGGGACACTGGCATATGGAAAAGGCTGGATATGGGTTAGCACGGAGATGACTTGTTGGGTTCTTTCTCCTGGCAAAGGCTCTGGAGCAAGGGCTTTAGTGCCCTGTATTCAGCAAATGCAATTGCAAGTCATGAGAATGCTAAAAGTTGATTGCTCGAACTCTGGAAGTCTGGGAAAGGAAAACAAAATCCTTGATGCAAAAGAAGAGCCTCCCTGTTATGCCAGAGCCTGGCTCCCTCCTTGGGCACGTCCCAGCCTCCTCTCTGGGGCTCTGTCAGCAATTTGCTCAGAGCTCTTTAGGGGAGCCACCAGAACAAACAGTGTGTTTCAGGAAGGTGCTTTAAGTGTCAGGGAAAGGGGACTGCTGTGTGTGTAAGAAATCCCAGCACAAGACATGGCAATGCTTCCACTTTATTGGGGGTTTGAGCAGGTGAGGGGACAGCTTGGTGCTCTCATCTCCGGAGCGGCTGCGCCTCAGTTTGGAGCGGAGTTGGCGCGAGGAGTTCCGCACATTCCTCTGTTCTTGATGCGCACGTGGGTGCTCCTTTGCCTGCAAGAGAGGTTAAAAATGTTGGAGGGCTGCCCTCGGGTCCCTGAGACACAGCACAGCCTGGCTCAGAGGACAAAGGCAGAAAGAAAAGAAAATACTGCTTAAATCATCATCTAAGTGTTATTCACAGCAAGCAAGGCCACATATTCTTGACGGGGAGTTCAGGGTTACCATGGACATGTGTTAATTAATCCCAATAAGCTCAAGAGTGCTTTCTGACACCTCCTGGCAGGATAATTCACCTCCCTGCTGCAGGACAGCACTGAGACACCTCTAATGCCTGTCTGACTGCAGACAATAAAGGTTATGAATTTGTTTTGTAGGTTTTTAGAAACAAAAGACCGCCACTGTGTCTCACTTGGGTTTGGCCTGCTCCCAGCCTCCCCTCCTGATGGCTGCTGCAGCAAAAGCAAGGAAAATATTAAAAAGGTACCTTTAAAAAACTATTTTCTTATTTTTTGCTCAACAGTGGACCTGATTCCTCTGAATTGTTCCATCTTCACATGGAATTATGATGTTCGCCTCTTTGGAAAGACAGATCCATTTCTCAGGTGCGTTAGAGAAAAGCTGGTAAAATGATCTGCGTTTTGCAAAAAGCATTTTGCATGCTGGTCACAGTGGAGTGACCACAGGCGACAAGTGAGACGCTGCTGCCGCAGGGACCTGCCAGATGCTCTATTCCCAGACTGCTTGCAGGCTTCCAGCTCTTGTCAGGCCAGTTGCACACACAAAACTGCAAATGACACTTCACCCTGCCTCTCGGCTGTCTTTTCCCCATGGATCAAGGCTTTATAGATGAGGATACTCCATTTATCTCTCCCCCAAGACATTTGGCACCAGGCAGCTTCAGAGTCCTGGTGCCCGGCCCAGATGGCCCTGGCCAGGAGACCAAATGGCTGTTCCTAACCTCAGAATTCCTTCACTTGGGAACAGAACAGGGGAGCTGCAAGGCTTGGGGCTGAGACCCACAGGAGCAGCACATTTCCAGTTGCAGCTGCTTGGAGCTTGCACAAACGGGAGTTTTAGGAGCTCTGGGAATGCAGCGCCTGTCAACACAAGGCGAATACAGCACCAGCTTCTCATCCATCCCATCCCTCCTCTAACTCCTGGCTGGCTCTGAATACACCACCAGCTCAGTCTTTTCCTTGTACCCCAGTTTCCCTTCTTGAGAGCACTGGATTCTCCCATCCCCTCTGACTCTGCTCTGGGGAGATGGAGCCTCCTGGGTGCCACTTTGCAGAGCTGACTGCGGAGCCTTCCTCGCTTCACCCCGCTCTTGGCCCGTGGCCAAAGCCCTAATGATGTTGTGTCTGATGAACCTCCCACCCCCATCTGTTGCACAATACAGGGACAGCTGGTGCTGGGCTGCTGGCTTCCAGCAGGGTCATTACTGCCCTGCCAGGCCGTGCCGGGTCATTAACTGTGATGCCTTTGCTGAGGAGATCCTGCTCAGCCTCTCTCTGCCTGACTGCATCACACTCAGCCCTGAAAGGTGAACCAGCATTTGAGCAGGCCACGAGCAGAATATGTGGCAGCAGCCTGGGTTAATGAAGCAAAGAGGGAACAACCCAACTGACAATATTTATCCAGGCTCTTTTTTTTCCCCCCTTATGATCTGGATTCTGTTCCTTGTTCCTACAGAGTTAGCAGGGAGGCGATGCTCCTGAAAGCAGAATTCGGCTCCACAAGCCCACTCATCCAGAGACAGAAAAGCTGGACTTTGAGCTTCTGCTACAAATGTGTCTGCTGATGGCAGATGGGCCTGTGAGCCTGATCACCAAAAATCCCTGCCTACACCAGGTGAAGTCAAGTGTGAAGCTCCCTGAACCCTGCAGACTGGGGCATCTGGCTCCAGATAAGTCTCAATCTTCCCAAAAGGGATTTTTGAACCACTTAATAGCATTGGAAGTTGGAAGTAATTCCTTCACTTGTGTGACACAGAGTGCTTCCAATGTATAAATATATTTTAAATTACCTAGGGCCCAAGCCAGATGAAGGTATCAAGTCTTGCCAGAGACACCCTTAGCATTTGGACCTGGCCTTCTGCTAGAACAGTGCAATCTGGCACCAGCACAGATTAAATATAAAGCTCATTCTTAAAAATACCCAGAGCAAATTGTATCCTTTCATATGCAGAGAAGACAGAAAGCAGAGCTCAGCTATAAATTTCTAGGGTGAAAAAACACAGATTTTTCCTCAGCCACCACACATCTGAGGTCATCTGGAAAAATATTCTTCAGCCTGTGTGCTAGATCTGGGCAGACTTGGAGTACTTTGCCATTTGTCTGAGATCCTGGATGCCTGCCAGCTCTCGCTGCTGCTTGGCAGCTGCAGGTACAGGGAGATTTTTGTTTGTGGGCAGCGTGTGTGCTGTGAGCCACACACAATGGGCCCATTCCTCAGCTGGAGTCCACATGCTCGGAGCAGCGGGCACAGCATCTGTGCAGGAGGCCAGATCTGTGCCAGATGTGCTGGGCTCACTGCCCAAGCTCCACCCAGCTGCATGCAAAGAGCTTTCTTTCTAGGAAATCCCAGATATATGTGGTAGCTCTCATCTTTGTGGCATTTAGACTTGCAGCAGTTCCAGATACTCACAGGTTGTGAAGGCACAACAGGCACTCGTTGCTGTACAGGATGTCATCTGTGCCACAGATGGGGTCAAACTCCCTTGTACACCCTCTTCTCAGGTTGAAATTCTCACAAGATGCCTAGAGACACAAAAGGTCAGTTTTGAAAATGTTAAGCCTGTTCTCAATTTACCCAAGGAGCTTTGTTTTCCCAGAGAGGTGCACATTTTGTCTGTCTTCATAACCCATCCTCAAAGCTCTGCTATGAGCTCTCAGAAGCACTGGGACCATCTGCCACCGTGTCCCTTGGCCAGCTGAACTCCACCTGGCACTGCTGCACAGCCTTAGGAGTAACAGTGTAGAGTAAATACTGCTCCATGGGCACTGCCTGAGCACATTCTTCCCAGTTTTTCTTTTTGTGCCACAGCAATATCTGTCCTCACACTTGCAAGCCAGAGACTAAGGGGATTTCTGACTTTCTTGGCAGGTAACAGCAATATTTAGCTTTTTAGGAAGTTTTCCTTCAGTGTTTGGGGGAAATGCAGTGGAAAACCAGTATCACCACTGGGATTTTGCTGTGGAACAGCAGGTGGAAGGGGGTTCCTAGGCACTGGCATCTTTGGGCAGTCAACCCACTCTGCTTCACTGTATTTAGCAATGGTGGCTCCCCAGTGCATGGGCTGGTGCTGTTTCACTTGTGCTACATAAAGGAGGAGACTTCACCTCTGTTCCTGTGACAGCAGCTGCATCCACCTTGGCATTTCCTAGAGAAAGAGGAGAGAGAGAGGGGGAGAGAGAGAGAGAAGACATCTTAGCACCCATCACTTGAGCTGGTTTCAAGGGAGACAGAATAAAGACAGTTTAGGCTGAGGACTGCATGTCTTCACTCAAACACCTTTGTACCAGAAAATAATTTCTTCCCTTGGATCTCCCATATTTCTCAGCTGGATCCCTCCCTGCTGTGTCATCCTCCTTCCCCTGGCAGAAACACTGTCATGGTGCAAGGTCCTGCCAAGGCAGAATGCATTTCTAGAGATGTCATCTGCCAGCTGTCAGGGAGTAAAGGTGGCTTTTGTCCTGTCTTACCACGTGCTCATGAGTAACTGAGAAACTCCTGCTGACACTGGACAGGTGCTGGAGTAAATCCAGGGCAATTTTTCCACTTTTACCACAAGCAAACAGAGCAAAAGACAAGTTGTTTAAAGTCTCTACTAGAAGGAGACCCTGAGGTCTCACAGCAAAGCTGATGGGATCAAGCCATGACTCTGGTGGGCTTCCCCATGGAGAAGCTGGCCCTGAGCTGGCAGCTGGGATCACATGGGTGGAACACACAGTGGGTGTGTTTTGAAAAACAACCTGAATTTTTTTGGCAAAAGGCAGGATTGAGAAGGTCCTGGTTATTTTTAACAAACCCAGTAGTGATCTACATGGAGGATTCATATTACATCTGTATTAACAACCAGCACAGCCCAACAGCAGTGAAACATTTTGGTACTAAGGAGCTGGTAGACACACTGTTTAATATTTCAAGGATTTTGCTCTGGGCTAGCACTGGTCCAGATCCAGGAGCTGCAGCTCACTACGTGCTCAGTTCATCTGAACTGAGCCCAGATTTTGTGCTCAGACAGCCCTGAAATGGCAGCCTCTGTGCAGTAAACAGGATGACAGAGGACCTGCTTCAGAAGCACCCTCCTGTTTGGAATGAGCCCACTAAAGCAGGACCCGAGGAGCAGCAACAGCTCATGTTCTCATCCCTCTGCACCATATGGGATTTTGAAAACACAGTTGGCTTAAATATTGGCTTTGGTAGTGCGAGCTCATTTTCCCTTGCATAGATTCATTTCCTGTCTTCTTGGATTTGCTTTTTTAAAACCAGAATAGCACCTATTCACTCTGAAAGGATCACACTGTCCTAGAAACCACCAGTTACAGGACAAAACCTACCCCTGAAGAAAGAGCATCAGCCCAGCAGGTTTGTTCACTTTAGGGAGCAAGTGCACCCTTCCAAAGCCTTTGTTTTAGGTTTGCTCACAGACAGGTACAGGTTTAATGCACACTGGCCATTGCAGCATTCCCTGCCCAGGGCCACAGCAAGGCCCCACCTCCAGCTGGACTCTTCCCACGCTCACCTTCCCATGTGGCAGACCTGGGAGCTTTAGCAAGAAGTAGAAATAGCTCCTAAGCAAAATGTTGGACTCACCTTGGTGTAAGCAGAGTGCCAGGGAGAGGAGCAGGAAAACACCAGCTACCTTCATGGTCAAGGTGATGTTTTACTGAGCGCAGCAGAGAGAAACCAGGACACTCCTCAGCGTCTCAGAGATCCTGTCTCTGGCAGTCTGCTGGGACCTTTATACCTTTCCCCATTCTTGGCACCACACCACACAGCCAGCTCCACCCTGCAGTCCTGTGGTGACAGCATTCAAAGCACGGGGACAACACCAGGTGGCAAGTGGCTCATTGGTGGGCGCAAGGATGAAAGCCTGTCCCAAGCCAACAGAGGTAATAATCCTTATCTCCAGCAAGGCCTGGGGCCCTGTCCCAGGTGTGGGGGTCAGCCCTGGGTCTGCACTCCAACCTGTGATAAAGCAACGTTGTACAAAGAACCAAGATTGGAGAAATGGGCAGGATAGCAAGGGAAATAGAGTTAGCAGCACTGTGGCTTTGATTAATGACCCTGCTGCTGCCACTTGCAGGGTGAAGCTTCTGGTGAAGCCACCTCTGGGTGAAGAAGGCTTTAATCCACACACACCTTTCCTGGTGTGATCTACAGAGCAGAGCTGGGGTGCTGCAGCTCCCCTTCCCTCCCTGGGCAGGCAGGAATGGGAGCAAGGATTGCTCCTGGAGAGCAGAGCTTGCCTGTGCCTTGGGCTTGCTCGTGGCTGCATATTCAGTGCTGCTGTTTTGACTGCACATCTCTGACTGCAGACAGCAGCTGAAATGAGCCTCTGGGTCGGACCCTGTTCCCTTCCCCTCTTGCTGCCTGCAGCTGGGAGTAAACCCTGGGGATTTCCTACAGTTACACCACCAGTGGTGCATTGCAGAGAGTGGATCAGTCCCTCGGGGATTAGAAGGATTAATTAATGTTTCTAAAGCCCTTTGATATCTCAGCCATAAATCACTGGAGAAGTGCAAAGCAAATTATTACTAATGGGGGCTTATGACTCAAAGACAGATTTTTAATTAGCTGAACAGGAAAAAGTCAGTGCCAAGAGCAATTCAAGGAGCTGTTTGAGAGGGAGAAATCTCAGCTCCATTGGCAGCTGCTCCATTGTCCAAGGGATACCTCATTCCCCATGTGGCTCTGGAGGGTGCTTTCCCCTGTCATAAACATCTCCTTTGATTTTACTTCAGTGGTCATGGGGAGATTCCTCCCTCTTGACTGGGTTTCCCTCTGCTCTCCCAGGGCTGACCTGCAGCATGAGGCAGAAAGAACTGCTCCTAGTGGCATCTGTTATTTTATTAATTCAGAGAGTAAAGCTGGCTTTGGGTATGACCTGCTCAGGAGCTCTCAGGAGCTGGGGTGAGTGTTAGTGGACCTTTGAGCACAGACAACAATCCTTTAGCATGCCTGGGACAGTGGTTCAGGTTGTTATCACTCTCTGAGGAGCAAGGGAGGGAGGGATGATAATTTTTTAGAGCTGAAAGAGGTTCATCTCAGTCCAACACTGTCCCCTGTTATTTTTCCTTTTCAAGACATGTAAATGGAGCAGTGCTGAAAAGAGTTTCTCTGATTACCCATGTTTGGGGTGTGCCCACTCCTGGTAAGACACATTTTTCAGTTTAGAGATCCTTGCTGCAGCCAGGAAATGTGATAGTTTGGATTGTCCAGGAACAGAAATGTTTTTCTCAGATTCCTTGGAAAATCCAGGCACATTTCCAGACTTGAGTTTGATGGGTAAATCCTCACTGTTTATGCTCTGCAGGTGGCAACTGTGTTGGCTCCCGGCACATTCCGAGTGTGTAATGCCATGGTCTTCTCCTTCCTCCAGAAGTCAGAGGCATCAGAGCACAGGCAGGCTGCTGACCTTCCCCTGCCTCCTGGACATTCCTCTCTTCATCCTCTTACTGCTTAGGCTCCTGATAGCTTTGCACTGGCTGATTTTCCTGTTCCCAACTGCTCCCAGAGCTGGATGAGATTAACTACTTTGCTACTGAGGAAGGTTGAAGAAACTCCAGATTATGCAGTGCAATGGACTGAACTTAATTATTCCACAACGAATTGAGCCAAACCAACAGCCTCAAGGGCAGTTGCCTCTGCCAAAAGAAGATTCCAGCATAGGCTGCAGCTGAACAGCAAGCACACTTGGGTTTTAATGCAGTTTCTCCGTTAGCAAATGCTCTTCCTTTGCAAGCGTCTCCACTGACAGCTGTGTCTTTATGAGATGCCTTCAAAAACAGGGAATTTCAGGGCTCCTCTCTCCTGATTGACAACAATTCAATATCCTTCAGGAAAATCAAACAAAAATGCTTGGGGCTTATTTGACTGGGGAGGAATGAAAAAGAGCTGCGAGCTGCTACTGCACTGGCTGCTCCTGGTAGCGTCCTCGGCAGTGTGGGCTTTCTCAGGATGTGTCACCTTGTCAGAGCAGCGTGTTCCTCCAAACACATCAGCTGGAGGAGTAGAGAGAAATGAGTCAGGTGGCTCTGCCAGCCATGCAGTGTGACTTGCTGAGCCTGTCGAGGAGAAATGGAGGGGACAGGCAGGTCCCAAAGCAGGTGCTGGCATGGGATGGGGTCCCCTTGGCCACCTTGTTGGGTGTGGGACACAGGATCTCTGCTGTGGCTCATGGTGTCTCCCCCTGCATGCTGGGAGCTCTTGGGGGGAGAATTGATGCCACACGAGGGGAAGGGGCAGTGGGTAAGGAGGCAAGTTGAACTGCCAGGTGCACCAGCAGGAAGAGGTGATTCTCCTACTGCAGGATGAATTTCTGTATTGTCTTTTGGCCAAACCTGAGTGTTTTCATGTAATATTTATTTCACTAGTAAAGTGTTGCAAAGGGATAAAAAATTACATTGCAGAGGATTTAAAAATCTGGGAAACTACCTATTTCCCTGTGATGGTCCCTCCATGATAGGCTGGAGGGTCACTTGCAACCAGGGCTGGAATTTGGTTTTTTGTGGAGACTTGATGTACAAAGAGAAAGCCACCAGTGCCCTCAGGAAACCAAGAGAGTCACCAGTCAAAAGCATTCAAAGATCACAAACCGATCCCAGATGATCATGAATCACAGCTTAGAAGTCACAAATAGTTCTTAAGGCTCTTCCAAATAATGGCATTTCCCAACAAGCTCATTTGGGGCGGGTCACATTTTCCAACCTTCTTCTGAACCAGACAGAGAATGGGCTAAAGCAGGAGCAGAGCTCCTTGTGGAGTCCCAACCCCTTTCATCAAGGAATGACTGAGTGACCAAGACCTGCACCATGGCCCTGTGCTGGTGGCATCCCTGAGCTTGGTCCCTTGGAGGATGAGGGGACCTCCTTGGGATTCATGAAGGACAGGCACCAGAGGCTCCTCAGTGCTCAGGATCTCAGCAAAGCAGTAGGGAACTTTGCTGCTGCCCTGCATTGGGTGGGATGAGTGAAATGTGGAGAAAGGCTGATGATGCAAATGTGAAACCAAGAGGTGTCACAAAAATCAGTTTCCAAGATGCTCAAAGCTCCTCTGGGTCCAAAATGCTGCTTGTGTTGGATTTAAAAGCTAAAAATGCCTAAATTTGTGTTACCTGCCAGGCCTGGATCTTGCAGGCGTAGCCAAGGTGGTTTTGAAAGGTATGTGAGACAGACCAAGCCCTTTTGCATCAGCAAGGTGAGAACAGTGTGTAGTGATCAGCTGCTCCTTGGTCCAGGGAATTCTGCTCAAACACTGATTTTTCCTGCAGAAAAAACCCACCCCAAACCATAATTTGGTCGGTAGTGATTTTTGTCTTGGATTCTTTCCCATTTAATGCTGAGAAAGCTATTCTGTTGCTCTGGGTACATGGAAGATATTGAACATTCTGACAATGTAGGAAAAGGTACCCTGCTGCTGAGAAAGCATCACATATTTTCTCCAGCTGCAGGGGAATCTCTGGAGCCCAGGACAGCATATCAATTTGTTTTCTCTTCTGTTCTGGAAATCTTGGACTTGGGATCTCTGGTTTCTGGGGAGGGGCCTGGGCATAGCTACAGGATAACACTACCAAATCATCATTTCTACTTTTACTAAAGCTTCTGTTTGTTATCCTTCAGCAAGGGCAGCCTGTCCATGAGAGAGACCTTTGGAAATCTGCAGGCATTGGCAGCTTTGCCTGGGAATGGGTATTGCTGACAGCACTGTCTAAAGACAAAGACATCACATAAATCATAGCTCGTTGGGCTGCTCAGAAGAGACTGTGACTGGATGCCAATCAAATGTATCCAAGGAGGATGAATGTGCTGGGGACAGGCTCTGTGTTTGTAAGGATTACTGGCTGACATTGGCTGGGGTGGAGCTCCCAGCCTGGTGTGGAAGTTCCCAGCCCAGCTCCTGGCCTGTTTGCCTCTGCTCTCCCACCTCTCAGTGCCACCAAACCCCACAGGCTTAGTCCATGGAAACCTTGCCCTCCTCTGCTATGACTTACTGGGTGATGGCACACGCCTGCTGGGAGTAACTCTGGACTGTGGTCAGCTCTGGTGACCTTGGGGCTCTGTCCCTTGCAGGTGGGACCCTGGGTCGGCGCAGGGCATGCCAGCTCCTGGACAGGTTTTCCTTCCTTTCTCCTCTGATCTCTCATGCCCCTCTCCTCGGGTCTCTTGCAGGATCTCCATGGGATGTAGCGGCAGTGAGAGCGCACGGAGAGAGAGTTGATCCCTCAGGAGCTGAAACATGGAGCTCTGCTTTTCTTGCTTTCTCTGGCATTACCGAAGAAAAAAAGATAATTTTTCCCACTCCTACAGAAAATGCCAAAAGCAAAGTATTCCTTCATAAAATTGCTTCTTTATTAAATCCTATCTGCCTCCCGCCTCCACATCCGACTGCCCCTGCGGCTGCCGGAGAGATCCAGGGCACAGTGATTAAGCACTGCAGCTGATAATTGGGCAAACACAGATTTCAATCTCCTCCAGCAAATCACTCCCCCTTTCTCCAACTCGAAGCAGCACCCTGTGCCCACTCCCTCTTCCACGGAGCTTTACAAGATGGGAAGCATATGGTCCCTGTCATTTCGGGGTCACAGACTCAGGGGGGATGATCCAGTCTAATCTGTCCTTCTGCTCAGCTCAGGCAGCTCTGTCTCTGCTCCCAAGGACCACATGTCCCTTGTCCAGGGCTGGATCTCACTCTGAAGTGTGTGTGAGGTAACTTAAGAGCTCTGGTATGAGCCACTCTTGATAAGGATCCTGGATCTCTAGTGCCTGGTCCTGTTTGCATACAAGATCCTGTCTGCCTGCAGCCATTGTCCATTGCCCAGGGAAGCTGTGGCTGCCCCAGCCCTGGAAGTGCTCATGGCCAGGCTGGACAGGGCTTGCAGCAGCCTGGTCTAGGGTAAAGTGTCCCTGCCCATGGCAGGGGGGTGGACTGGATGATCTTTAGGGCCCCTTCCAACTCAAGCCATTCTGAGATTCTCTGACTGCTGCCCTTTCCCTCAGGTGAGGTTCACCTGATGAGATCTGAAACTGGCTCTTGAGGAAGTTGGCTGCAGTCCAGGTGAGCTCTGGGTGCATTGTCCTGGCTGCAGAGCTGCTGTGAGGAGTGAAGGATTGGCAGGACATGGGGACAAGACAGAGCCAAAGCCCTCCCAGACCTGACCAGCAAAAGGGAGGGAGATGGCAGAGACAAGCTGCAGGAAGGGTTATCCCAATGGGACAATAGGAAAAAACCACTCACCATGAGGGTGGACAAACACTGCTGCTGGACCAAAAAAAGGCTGTGGAGTCTTTATACTTGCAGAGGTTCATAACACAACTGAATGGGCTGGTATTTTCCACAAAAGCTGTCAGAAACCAGCAGAGAAACAGCAGCCCCTCCGTGGTCCTTGGCTAATCCACTCTCTCCAGGACTAGGAGATTTTTTTAATGGAGGTCTGAAATACAGGATATTTTCACATTTTTCCCTAATTTCTTGAAAACATTTTGTCAAAGTTTTTGTCAAGCTTTTGTAATATTTTCCATCACTTTGTAAGCCAGTTGATCAACAAAACCAAATATACTGCAAATTACTTTCATCTCAACCCCAGAAATATTTGGCATTTCTAGATACTCCTGTGAGTTCCATTGGCAGCACTAATGGCTATTGATACATGATTTGCTCCCAGAACTGGCCCAGAAATAGGAAAAAACAGTATTATACTTCTGATTCCAATGAAACATATGGCTAAAGGATGCTGGAGCTCTTTGGTCCAGCTCACTGTGCCATTTTGGACAAATAGAGGAGATGAGATTGTTTCAATGGAAAGCTCTCAGCCTGCTTAGCTCCACAGGAAAAAAATGTCTGTTAAAAAAATTAGAAAGGTGAGGATAAGAAGAGAAAACTAATGCAAATTATGAAATAAGGCTTCAATTTCTGACATTTCTTCTTCCTATTATCTAAAGAGATATTTTTAAATGAGCAGTGGGCTTTTTCACAGACCGATAGAAAAAAGATTTTGGGAGGAAAGGAAAAACAAGTAGCAGACATGATACAGAGCTGGGGATAACATTGCTGGACTCTGATTCTGCACACAAAGCTCAGCAGAGATGGGAAACACTGAGCCACTTCCCAGAGATGGTTTTTCCTCAGAGCAAGGCACTGTGAGATCCACGTTATTTCTCGAGTCCATTCATGAATAGTGCACTTCATTCTTGGCCAGCTCTCTCCCTACCAGCCTCTCGTGTTACTGCTGCTCGCTTTAACCACAACAAATGCGTGCCTGTTAATCGCCGGTATCCGCTCTCCGCTTGGGAAATCGATACTCCCTGACCCCCTCCGTGCGTCAGCACGGTGCTCACCTGCCCAATCTCCCCAAAGCTGATAAATGATGGCCAAACACTGCTGATAAACCTTAGCTAACAGCTATTGACCCCCGGGTCGGGCTGAGATTAGATACAGCCCAATTAGCACTTGCTCCTTCTCCTCCTAATGACTCCTCAAACTCGGAGGCACAGGATGGAAGTTTCCTGCAGCTAAAGCAGGGATGCTGGGATGTTTGGATGGCTGATGGCTGAGGCTTATTGTACCCACAAAACTGCTGTGTTTTGAGTGCCAAGATCTGCTCCCAGGACACAAATACAGGATGTTGGGGGAAGAATACTGGGTATAAGAACACCAGCACCTGCAGGCCTGCCATGAAAAGCAACGCTGCGGGAATTGTTGGCAGTTCTCCGTGCTTTCAGCCTCGGTCAATGGCCTTGATTAAAGAAGGAGTTTGTCTTTGATTTAGGGAGCCTTTGAACACAGTGGCTAAACATTTCTTCTCCATCAAGGGTTCCCTTTGATTTCTGCTTGTAGTCAGCTCCCTATATCCCTCGGTGAGTTTTGCACTTGAAGTGCTTCCCTAATAAATGTGACATTATTTCTGATGCCTTGTACGTTTCCAGCCTGGTTGTGGGAGCGAGGTGCTTTGTTTGCAGCGAAGGCACTGTCTTCAGCCCATCAGGGATATGAGGAGCAGTCCTTTTGCTCTGGTAACAGATAAAAAAAATCCACTGCTGAACCTCCTTTTCCCCAAGCAGCTTTTAAATAGGTTTTTTCCTTCTACAAGAGGAAGTGGCTGCCAAAGCCCATGGCTGCTGCCTGTAGTATGCTTTTCCTTCTTATCCTTATTCATCCCTGCCAAGATCCTCTTTTCTTCATTCCTCCTCATTTTCTGAGCTTCTGGAAGCCCCTGGCTCAAAGTTTCAAGCCCCACTTACCAAGAAACTTGGTTTTCCAGTTAAAAAACCAGCCAAGGTTCTCATGTTATGCCGTGGTTTCTGTAGGAACCATTCAGGGATGTTGCATCTTGTATTTTTCCCTCTGTGTATTTTGGAAGAAGGAATCTAGCCTGCTTCCAAGCTCAAGGCAGCCTCGCAGTGCCTGCTCTTGGGGCATCTCTCTTCCAGTGCTGAAGTGTTTGCCAGGAGCAGATGGTGAGGGGTGTGCTGGAGGCAGCTGATGATGCTGCATCTGCCTGTTTATAGCTGACACTTCCCCGAGCTTTGTGCTTTGCCGTTCCTCTGCTCAGGATGAACCACAGGGCTGCTGGTGGCCAGGTCCTGCTCTCCCTGAGGATCCTCCAGGATTACACCCAGGGTGGTCAAACACTCCTGGCAAGGGGCTGGACAGCCCCGAGTGCAGCTCCCTGTGGAGCAAGGGAGGGAGGGGGCACAAATCCCTGAGCCCAAATTCCTCTCTGTGTGCTGTTCCCCTCACCGTGTCAGCCTCCTGACCAGCTGGGGTTCAGACCCAGAGATCTCTTCCTGGTCATCTCCATCAAGGTGCCAACATGGATCAGGCCCAAATGCAGCTGACACACATCCTTTTACTCCAGGAACTGCAGTTCCACCTGCTGGGACTAATTTTTGCATTTTGTTCCCTGCTGACATTCATGTCCTTTCACTGGATCTGGCTTTTTGGTGGTTAGGAGCAGCCTTTCTCACTGGATCCAGGCTCTGCCATTCCCAGGATTCTATAAATTCAGCTTTCAGCCGTACAGAGCTGTGGGATTTTTATGGACGTAGAACAAAGATGCACAAATGATAATTAAAACCTCTACAGAAACATTCAGTTATGGCCAGAAGCATAAGTCATAAATAATTATCATGATGGCCGGCTTTGCATTATGATGATGTATTATTATTACTAGAACTAATGTTATGAGACTGGGAAAGTCAGCACTGGACTGGGGAAGTAAAACACTTGGAGGAGAACTCTGGATTCTTTCTGAGAGCAGGGCAATGGACTAAATGACCCTGTGCTTTCAGGGATATTGCTTTTATGCCGTTCCATTATATTAATATTTCAATGGGGCATTAAAACATTGATGACACCTAAGAGCTTTACTGCCTGTGCATTATTGGGATGTAGGTCTTGCTCTGTCTGGAGCTTCAGGATTGCCCACACACGTGGACCAAGGAGCCTGTGGTGTTTTACCACATTAGTGCACTTAACATCACCTTGGTGTGTTGTTCCCCGATGAAAAGCACGGGAAGCATTTTCAAACAAAATTGTTGTCTGACATCCCTCAGTCTTCCACAGGTGAGTGTGGGGCAGGTGAGGTCAGACAAGCCTTGGAGGGAGCTGGGAACCAGGTGAGAGACTCCCTGCTCTCCTCCACATCTGGGCTCAGCCTGTCAAGGGGGCACCCCTTGCCCACCCTCACTGGCACCAAGGTCTCCCACAGAGCCCTTCCCACAGCCCCAGCACCACCAGCAAGGGTAACCTTGTGCCAGGTGTCACAACATCTCCCTGGTACCACCCCAGTTCCCAGGAGCTGGGACTGCACCAGGGGCTCTACCCCTGCTCTACCCATTCTTTCTCTGGGGTTCAGAAGGCAGCTGGAAAATGCAAAGCACTCCAAAAGAGCCTGTTGGTAAATGCCATTATTTGGAAGAGGCTTAAGAACCGTTTGTAGTTTCTAAGCTGTGATTCATGATCATCTGGGTCTGGTTTGTGATCTTTGAATGCTTTTGACTGGTGACTCTGTTGCAATTTCCCGGGGGCACTGGTGGAGCTTGTTGCTTCTTGCCACTCTCCGGACTTCAAAACACTCAAGGCTCTGACAAAAGTAAATCCTAGCTCTCTTCTGAAGGCTCAGGCAGCTTTCTGCCACGCAGATCCCACCCTGGCTGGAGAGCCACTTCAGGCACCAACCTCAGTGTGTCCCACAGTCCCCTCCTATCCTATTTTCCATTCTGCTTGGTGGCTGCTGCACACAGCATCCTACTGGGAAGAGCCTACAGTCCCCTGCTGCTCCATGGACAGGAGCCCCTGCTGAACCCATCCCATTTTGTGCAGTATTTCACTCACAGGTGGCACAGCAGGGAGAGGGCACTGATGGGCCAGCACTGGAACTGGGAGGTTCCAGCTCCCACCAAGCCACATAGAGCCCTTTTTCTGGTTCTGTAGGAAATATTCATCCAGAGATCTCTGGTTCCTGCTTGGGGATTATGTATGGACTGCTGAATTCAGCAAATCATGGGACCTGTGGCTGAAAGGAGCCTGTGACAGAGTGAGGAAGGCTTGTCACTTGAGGGACATCTCAGGATCTGGGTCATGTTTCTGCTTTTTGGAGAAGAAATTTGAATAAAAGATTTGGTGCTCCCTCCACCCCTGGAAGAAGAACAGCTGCTAAAGGCTGTTAATGTTAAAAGCCCTCAATTAGGAAGAACACTAAGGAGCTATACAGGAAGCCAGAAAGCTGCTCTGTAGCTAAAATAACTTCTGTGAGGTGCTGTGATAACAGAGTGAGACTGGAGGATAAATTGCCAGTGTGACAGTGCCTTCCTGCCTCTAAGGATGGTCCCTGCTGTGGGAAGGGTCAGGACTCTGCCAGGGAGTGGGAATATTCCAGGGTGCCACTAACTGCAACTGATCCCCACGGCAAAACCTGCTCACACAGCAGGGTCAGGAGCAAATCCTGCAGAGAAGGCAAACTAAGGGGAACTTCAGCACCACATCCAAGTGCTCGACTCTTTCCCACACATGCTGTGAACCTGGGGTGGTTTTTTTTGTTGTTGTTGTTTGTTTTACACAGGCAGGGAAAAAGAGAGGGACTTCGGGGTGGTTCAGTCAGACCCTGGTGTTCAGGGGAAACGGAGCTCTTCCAGTGCAAAGAGTGGAGCTGAGCAGGAGCAGGCTGGAAGGGAATTGGCTCCATCTTGGCCAAATTCTGATCAGAGGAGGTGGGGAGGAGGAGGAGGAGGAGAGGACTTTCAGGAAGACAACTGATTTTTCTCCTCTGAAATAAAAAGCTTCTGGCATCACCTGCTGCTTATCTTGTTGCAGTGACATCTAGTTTCTTTCCAGTACTAAAGAGCACAACCCTAACTCAAATAGGAGCTTAATTGCTATTAATCCTGTTAATTGAATTTGGTTCTCCTGTGCCACTTTAGCACTCTGACTGAAGGAGGGAAATTGAAAACAAGGAGACTGGGAAACAAGCTCAGCTGACCTAAGAAATATGATTCCTCCTGATATCATAAATATGTGCCTCCCCAGTTTAGGGGGAGACTGGATGGTTTGGAGAGCCAGCAGTGGGATTGCTTTGGGAAGTGCCTTGGGTGCTGCATCAGGCAGAAGTGGATCCTGGCATAATTGGTTGTGAGGGATATGCAGGCTGAATGTGAGTTCTTAAATTAAGTTGATTTTAGGTAATAATGAGACTTGGGGTTGATAGGGGACTAAGTATACTCTCAGCGATTGCCCTGCTTTTGTAGGGCTTTATTTGAAATCTGGTGTGTGATTTATGATTATTTGGTTTCAGATCCAAGTGTTTGGGAAGGGGGGTGTCAACAAAGTTGATTTTTTCTAGATGGTTCCTGTCCAGGGTGGACCTTTCTTGGAGGGCTTGGAGGCACAAGCTTTCATGTCAGAGCTGTCTCTGCATCTGCTCCTGGGCAGAGAGGAGTTTGTTGTGTGCCAGCTTTTTGGGCAGCCCTGCTGTGCTGGCTCTTGCAGGGGTTTCTGTGCTCACCAACAACTCCCCCAGCAGGAGAGCCAGAGTGGGGTCTTGAGAAACACTTCATTCTCATTTGGATTTTTTTGTATTCTGGTTAAAGAAAGGTTTTTGAGAAGGGATGTTTTAGGTAATGAGTTCCATTCCCTCTTATTTGTGTGGATTTTCTTTCTGACTTGAACTTTGTTTTCTAAACTGGTTTAAGCATCTGGCCTAGTGAATCCTTGGGTCTTTCACTTCTCTGATATGACAAATGCTAGCCTACTGTTGGTCAAGATCTCGATGGCCAGCTAATGGAAAAGCAAGTTTGGGCTTGAAAAGGGCTTGGCAAGCAGATTTATTGTGGAGGGGAATTCCATCTTCCAATGACTTTTATAAAAAAAAAAAGCAAGGTAAATGCTAAGTTTGAGGACATGCTAGAGAATCCACCCTTGTGCTAGAGAATCCACCCTTCTTGTGGTGAATATTAAGGGTCTGCTGAGTCCCTGAGGGCCCAAAGTCCTGCTGAGCTTGGTGGCTTTGCTTCATATTTGGTTTCTAGCCTGAGCCAAGCTGTAAAGGTTGCCTGGAGGAGTTTATAAGAATTTTGTGAGGGTGTTGCATCCTTGTGGGGTTAAGGTAAACCCCATAACTGTTATTTAAGGCATTTTGGGCATGTCAAGCAATTGCAGTATCCAAATGTACACCTAATCATGGTGTTTGAATAGGATGGGTGATCTCCCTGCTCAGTTCCAGGGTGTTTGTAAACAGCTTGGGCTCCTCTTCATGCCCCAGAAAGGTGGTGAGAAATTCAAGAACAGAAGAGATGATGTCAGTGCTCAAGAAGGATACACAAAACCAGGGTTTTCAGTTGAGAGGAATGACAAAGCACACTCAGAAATTGTTTCTTGTCATATCCCAGAGCTGGTGTCTGCCTTTTCCTTCTTTCCTTGGTGAACAATATCGGTGTGTGGCGTCAAATCCCATGAAGCTCATGGACGGACATGGGATCACCCAGCAGCTCAGTGTCTGTCCCACACAACCACGTGGGGAGGGCAAAGGTCCTGATGAGCAGACAAGAATATTGTGTAGAAAAGCAGCTGCTTTTTGGGGTCCGCCCTGCATGGGGGCTGTAAGTGATGAACCGGGAGGTTGCTTGGGGACCCCGGTGGGAGCGATGGGACGGGGACCAGGTGACAGCAGGTGGCACTGTCTGCTGTGAGCCAGCCCCGTGCTGTCCCCGCTCCCGTGCGAGCAGCACCTGGGGCAGCCACAGCTCTGCTTCCCCTCCCTGGGGGCCGTTTGCAGCCCGGGCTGGAGGGAGGTGGGCAAATCTCCCTTTTCAAGGTGCTACTGTGACTTGAGGTCTGTGCTTAGCAATGAATTCAAGGCATGTTCTGAATACCTGTTTTAAACAGTACATATAGTGATTCTTGATGCTAAGAAAAGCCTTCCCTCAGGATGGTACTTCTATTCCAGATCCAGCAAGGCTTCTACCCCCGCTGCCTCTAATAACTGCAGTTAGAGAATTGCATTTCATCTGCCTGAAATTCTCCTGCCACTTAAGCGAGACGCTGGACTGATTTCAGCTCTTTCCAGTATTGATCTGGCGTTGCAGAGCTTTGTTTAAAGGTTGCCCCTCTCCATCCAAAAGGCTTTGGGATTCCTGCATCTTCACAGGGTTTCGTGAGCAATTTAGGACCTCGGGGTGAGTGGTAATGAGTAATTGTCCAACAGTCAGTGCTGAGCCACAGCCATTGGAAAAATGAGAAAAATGATCCTGCGCTTCCCTGTAAGCCCAGCAATTGTGGGTTTTCCCTGCCACAGGGGCAGCAGAGGAGCAGGAGTCCCATCCTGGATCAGTGGTGTTGCAAAAGCAGAGGGACTTTCACCAACATGCTCTGAGGAACCCTGGGGACAGAAATTGCTGCTGAAGTGAAAGGGAGCAGCATCCCAGCCCTGCCTGGCCCATCCCACGGTGTCATGGGAAGAACAGGAGCACTCCTGAGGCTCAGGCTTCTTCCTAGCCAGCAGAAACATTCCTGCAAAGGTTCTGATAAATGCAGCCATCACTGGTGGTGGGCCCTGGTGTTCAAGCCCTGTGCATGTGTGCACCCCATTCTCCCTCTGCACATCCTCCTGTCTCAGGGCTGTTGGGATCAGGGTCTTTCTTTCCCCTCTCCTGAGCACTCCTGATGCTGGGGGAGGGAGGAGTGCTCATGGGCTCGTGTCTTCAACAAATAAATAGTCAATTCAGGTGACAAAACACTTCTTAATTTTTTTTTTGCTGGTTGCACCTCAGAGGTACACGATGGACCTGGTGAATGTGGGTGCTGTGCTTGTTGTTGGCAGTGTTTGAGTGAATCCTCACTGATGTAGAGGATGGCTGAGGGAGAGCATCACTCCCAGGGACATGTGTCCCATCCTGAGTGAGCTGCCACCAAGCTGCTGTGATGCTGACTTCCTGCAGCTTCCCAGCTGAAGGCCAGCTCCCTTTCCAGCTCCCTGTCTGTACAAATGCCTCAGAGGTTTGTAGGGTTCCCCAAGCCAAGCTTTGCCTGAGCTGGAGGAAGTAAGTGTGATTTAAAGTGCAGAATGAGCTGGGATGTTCTGCCCTAGTTTTTAGCAGAAGGTAAGTGCTGTCAGGAGCTCATGCCATGTTTTGGCTGTGGTCACATCAAGTTTGTCCCCGTACTCTGGAACTGTCCATGCTGAGTTTTGTTTTTTATTTCAAGATGTAGGACTTCTGCTGGCTTATTAAAAACCCTTACTGTGTGTGTGTGTGTCCCTGGCTCTCCAGCTGCTCCTGGCTGCTGTCAGTGGCCTCCTCTGTCTGGCTTGTCTCAGATAATTTTTCTACTAGGTCATTGACTCATGATGAACAGAAAATGCTTCAAAAGCTGAATCATATGGGGCATGGAGAAAACCAAAGTTGCTTGATTTAGGTGCTGTGATTCCTGCAGTATTTCCTGTGTCTGAGGTGCACCTGGCCATTCTCTGATGGCCCCAGTTTGAGGCTGGGAGTCAAGTGCAGACAGCCTTGGGAGAGGCACTTAACTCTCTCCTTCTCATTGATGGGGGACGATAAAAATAAAGATGCTCACCTCCTTTGGAGGGCAGTGAGAAGATTAATTGGTTAATGTTTGTGAAGTGCTTTGAAGTTGAACTAGGGCACATTGGTGCTAACCTGGATTGCAAAAGCTCTGATGTGTCATAAGGAGGTAAAGGTTGTGCTGAGGAGGCACTGGAAACCTTAAAATCCCCGTCCTTCAGGTCTCAAGCACCAAATGATCTGGTCAAAAACAGGGATTAGGGACAATGGCAGTTGCAACAGAGGCCTTTCCCTCCCCATCAGTGCTGGGCCAGCCTGCAGCCCTGCTCCCAGGGCCATGGAACGGAGGGGGACGGAGCAGCTCCCACTGCCTGCATCCTTCAGGCCCTGGGACAGAGCTGTGAATCTCCTGTGTGGCAAGAGGGGCTGGCACGTTTTGTGATGAGTGAAATCTGGTTCCGGGTTCAGAGCTGGGGAAACCAGGCTTGAGTGGGGTTGAGCAAGACGGGCTTCTCCTGGGGAGGAGCATGGGAACCAGCGCGCCCAAAGCAAGAATGTGTTTGGTGACCCGGACCTAAGCCACGGCGGGTGGGGGTGGCTGTGCTGCTGGAGCTGTGTTTAGCCTGGGTGTGTGTCCACCCACTGGTGCTTGCTCAACAGGCTGGAGGAGGCCACGCTCACTTGGCTGCTCGTGGTGCCTGATGGGGGACGAGCCTGCGGAGGATTCCCGGGTGCAGTGGGGTGATGGCCCAGGGAAGAGGCAGCTCCCATGGGCTGGCTAATGCTCTGGGTTTGGGGCAGAGCACTCCTGGGGTTTGTGTGTCAGCCCTCAAGACAAGCCCTCTGCATTGTCCATTTACTGCAGGGTATCCACAGTGGAAGAAGGAATCAAAACCCACTTTCTCTTTTCCTGGAGTAGTGGACAGAGCAAGGCTTTGTCCTGCAGTATAAGCAGCGGCAGAACCCAGCAGCAGAGCTGGCTGTCACACATGGTGCTGTCCTGAATGAGAACAGACTTGAAACTTTCTTTCTGGAAGGACAGATACTGTGCAGCTGGCTCAGCATTCACCTACCACCTCTTATGGACCCTGTGGTCTACCTCCCATGGCACAAAGTTGCTGGGAGGCTGCTGGGTGTAGAACTGTGCAGCCTCTGACATTCTATTTCCCTGCTGTTCATGGTCCCTAGCAAGCAGACCACCTCCACACTCCTCCTGGCTTGGTGCCACTTGTGATTCAGGGAGAAGTGGAGGTGGTGCTGGCCTTGGGGTGAGGAAGGTTGTGGTGGTAGCAAATGTGGAGGCAGAGTGAGCAGCGAGCTGTGGGTGAGCCTGGCTCCAGACCAGCAGCAGGAGCTGTGCCTGGCATGAGTTGGTCACTTGTGTGCATCCACATTAGTTCCAGCAAAAAAACTTCTCTGTACCTCATGGGATTGGCTTCCCCAAGGTTTGGGGCCAGCACGAACTGCTACGATGGGATAACTTGTGGGCATTTGAAACAAAGAAAGGGAAGAGCAGCCCCAGAGCCACCTGGCCCTGTGGCACCCAGAGCTGCAGCCCTGCATAACCCATGGGCAGCCAGACCCTGCTGGAGCAGCCTGGGCTTTGGCAAGCAGATCAAGGGATTGGAGTGGCAGGGGATGAGCAGCCTCCTAGGGAGGAGCTGCGTGTCCGAGGGCTGGGGGGGCAAGGTGGAGTCTGCAGGAGGATGCAGGTGTCTTTCACTTTCATTGGCTCCTCCTGGGATTGTGAGCCAAGAGGCAGCACCGGGGCCTTCCAGGGAGCCTCCTGTTGTCCCTTCCTGCCTGGCAGAGCAGGTGGGACTGCTCTGCCTGTGGCATGTGTGTGCTTAGTGGTTACCCGTGGTGGCTCTGCCCCATTCCTTTTCCCTGGGAAGGATCAAACTGCTGCTGCAGCCTTGTCATCCAAATGCCTTCGAGTGGGGAAGAGCCTGGGGACCTGTTTTACAAGGGTCAAACAGATGTAAATAGCTTTTCTACAAAGATTTCTGCTCCATTTCCCCCATCCCAAATGCTCTAACAGCCCCTGAGGAGGTTTCTCTTTGCTTTGGTTACTGTACCCTGCTGAGTACTCAGCCCACACAGCCAGTTTTGGGCTCTCCAAGGTTTCTTGAAGAAAGCAGCCAAATGTTTGTTTTGTGGACATCCTTATAACGCATATGGGTTTTCCAAGGAACAGCTAAAGGCAGAGAGGAACCAAGAGGAACTCTTCATCTGGGTTGACTCATGCATCTTGCTTCAGCTGGGTTTATTATTCATCATGTAACCAATACTGCTTGGGGCCTGCTTAGCTCCATGCTCAAGAAAGGGATTTTTTTTTTCCGCTTAAACCACATCACTGAAGTGCTGCTGAGCACTTGTTTGCTGTTGCCATAAGTGCCTTCACTCCAAAGCTCTGGGCAAGGCAGGAGCTAACTAACTTCTTCCTCTTTTCTGTAGAAAAGGGTTTTGTTCCTGGACAGCCCTACACCACCCAGCCTGAGGAAGCCTTCCTTCCAGCAGGAAAACTGTCGCACCAAGTTAAATGGCATGCAAACATGATGGTCTCACTTGTGTGTTTTTGTAACAACAGCTGCAAGCAAAGGGTAAGACAGGGAGGTTGAATTTTGCCTGCAAGTCCTCTTGTCCTGAGCATTGGTTGGATGAAGGATGAATGAAGGCAAAACTAATCTTGTTTGAAAATGAGGATTTCCCATGGAATGACAGCTCTGCTTTCTAGTGCTGCTCTCTTCTGTGAGTGTGCACTTTGTGTGGGCACTGAGTGCCCTGTGTAGCCCCCAGGCTCACTCTCTCTGGAGATCCCAGGGTCAGCAGCACTGCCCATGGAGATGCTGCCATTACGGCAGGCCCACAATGCCTACTTAGAGAAAATCACCAGAACTACTACCTGGGCATTATTTTTGGTATTGGAAGTTCCTGTGGAAGCAAAATCCAGCAGTGATGTGCAAGTCCTGGGAGAAGTGAAGCCTCAGAGATGATGCTCTTAGGGAGGGTGGGCAGGGGGAGAAAGGATTTTTGAGGCCTCCAGGGAAGCAGTGGCACCTGATCTGCCATTGTGAAGCTGAACTATTAGAATTTTACTTTTTGGCCTGGGAATTCCTATCGTACTGAAAGCTTCCTGTTACAGAAACCATGATGAATGAAAAGGGATGAAACTCTCAGGTGCAGCAGCGCCCTGTGAGCTCTCCCAAACCTTGAGCTGTTATCATGGAGCTCAGGAGATGAGTGTGGAAAGATGATGGGGACAATGAACAGCTTCAGCTCCAGGCAGAGAAAAGAGCACCTTACCTTAATCACTGGCTTGTTTAGTGGCCACTGGAAAATCTCTCCTTCTTCTGTATCCCAGCTGATTAAAAACAGTCACTGCTCCAGGTCAGCCTCTTCAGGCTATGGGAGAAGTGGTTCAGTTGGTGCAGAGACCCTAGGAATTGATGGCCAGATACCCAAATGCCAAATCTTTGTGTGCCCTGATGGAAGGGCAGCACCAGGGGCTCTGGGTGCAGTTTAGGGGGAAGCTGAGCAGGCAGCACCTCCCCAGCCAGAGGTTTTTGTGACAGGGGTGGCTTAATTCCTAAGGTAAGTCCTAAGCCAGAAGGAAGACAGTGATAAAACCATGCATTTGGGGCTGAGAGGTCCTGGGCTAGGACAGAGCAGCCTGCTGACAAAGGACAAGCTGCTTGTTTTTTTTGCTGCTAAAATCCTTATTCCCTGCTTGCTGAGTGTGCCCTGTTGTCTACAACACAAATGACCCAGTTTGAATGGACTACTTAAATCTTTGAGCTATGCTGATGAAACATTAAAAAAAAAATCTTAGACCATGCAAAGAATCTTTTCATTTAGGTTCACTTAATTTGTGGAATGCTGAGGTTAAAAGTGAAAAATGAAGCTCGTGATAGAGAAGCCGAGTTCATGGATGTCCTGGAGTTATTCAGGCATCTTGAGAGTTCTTTATCCAGGGCAGGAGCAAGAATTTCCCACATCCCTTTGTTTTTTGTGCTTTTGAGAGCTGTCTTTAGTCTTAGCTTATTAATCCTGTTTGGTGCAGTGGTGCCATGGGGAGCCTCCGCCGCTGGCGTGAGGAGCTCTCAGTCTAATTTGAAACAAGATGTAACAAGGGAACACAACCCAGAGTGGGAGGCAGAGGGTGTAATGAGATCCCAAGTTTGATAGCCTCTGTTGCTCAACATGATGTGCTTGGGCACCTCATTTGCAAACTTGAGTCCCTTTTATAAATTTTTGGGGAAAAAAATCAACCTGAAAGTCAAGATCTATATGTGGAGAGTAACTGTTGTTTCCAGCTGCGCCTGAACTATTGATTTTAACTTCTAAAACATTCTCACAAGTGAATGATAAGTATTTTGGAGATGGATTAGCCCAGTAGAGATTTTTTTTTTTTTAAACAGAGGGTTTAGTGGTGCTGCCTGTGGAGAAAAGTTACAAAAAGAACTTTAGAGAGTGCTGGTGCCGTTGAAGCAGTAACACCACATGATAGAAAACTGAGCAAGAGCAGCCAAAGTAGGGAACTACAGCTCTGGGGAAATTTAAAGGTGAGGAGGGCAATGCACTGGTTTTAATGGGAACATGGGGAGTTATTAAAGGAAGGATGAGGGATCAGCAAGGATGGAGCTCATCAGCTGCCTTTAAAATGTAGGATGTGGGAAAACTGGGGGAAATGTGCTGGCACCTATCCCAGGCTGCTCTGATTTATTTTTAAATGAGGAATCTATCATTGTGAGATGTAAAGACATACAGCAGCTGTTCTCTGTGCAGGGATGTGAAAGTCTTGGACATCCTGGGAGCCAAGTGAAAGTGAATCTTCCCTCTCTCACTCCCTATTCCTCCACAGTAAAAGTTGATCAGCCCCTCCCTGCCAAAAGTGGAGTGCCAAGTGTTTCCCCTTGATTTATTCTTTTTATGATTAGCTTCCCTCTGCCCTTGCAGCTTAATCTGGTTCAAAATGTCTGCAATTACCTTGGTACTGGGGATTTGGCATTGGATTTGGTGACTCATGTAGTTCCTCGGCCCAAGGCAGCCTGCCAGAGGACCTTGTTCTTGGCTTCTGTTAATCTGGGAGCAGGGGTGGTTTTGGGAGCTGGGTTGCCCTGCCATGAGCTTCTCTGAGCTTCTTCTACTCACAAAGGATCTAAAGGTAGATGTGAGACTAGGGGGAGGAGGAGTAAAGGCTCCTTTGTTAGAAGCACTGGTATGGGGGGATGTGATGGGCTTTGGGGTCAGATCTGAGTGTTTCTTTCCAGCCTTGGTGCAAGGGTGAGGCTGGAGCTCAGAAACAAAGCAAAGTGTGTGGTTGTTGGTTGGCTACAGAGAGAAGGGCTTTGTGGGGAGAAGAGACCATTGCTGCCTCTGCTCTGGCTCCCACGTGCTGGTCTATCTGCAGCTCCCGTGGATGTCAGGGTTCAGCTGTCCCAGGCACCAGGCAAAGGGATTATTTCTACCACACATAAAAAGATTGCAGAGTTTGGCATCTGCTTTGAGGTTCTCGCTGCCAGGCTTAGTAAAGAGGCTTAGGAGTGCTCAAACCAGAGAAATAAATCTGCTGCACCTCTTATCAAAAATAATGGATAGTAGGCTTCAAAGGAAGAGGAAGAGTCTTTGTTTTGTAGCCTACTTATGTGTCCAGCCTGACTGATTCTCAGCCTTTGCACCGGTGGAAGAGTCAGTGTGGGAAATAAATAGAGTTGATATGTCTAGGAATAGATTTGGCAAGTGGGTGGGACACCTGGGATGCTGGGGAGGCTCTTCAAAGAGGAAAGGCTGTCTCCACCTGGGCTGCTGCCCAGGGGCAGGGCTGCGGCGCACCAGGATTGCACGCGGCCGCCTGAGGGGGATTTTTATGGAGCAATGGTGGTAATTAGCAAGCACAAGTTTTTCCACGTACCAAACATTGTCGAGGGCAGTAATTCAGCCCTGTGCTTGTTATTGTAGTGAGTGTTGGGCAGGAGTGTCCTGGGAATTTGTCGCATCCCAAGTGGGGGGAGCCCATCAAAGTGCCCTCGAGCTGCTGATGTTGGCTTGCCACCCTGAAACAAAGGGCTGATGAAATAGTATTAGCCAAGCTGGTCGCTAATGAGGGCAAAAGAACATCTGGAGTCAGGTTTTGTTTATAGCTCTTTGTTTTGTCATTGTTAGGGAGACAGAAGAGGAAGTGTCACTCATGGTATAAATCATGACATCCAAACAAAGGGCTGACATCTGGGTGTGATTTTGGATTTCATGTCCTTGGAATCTCCTGAGGTTTAAAGCCCAAAATTTTAGCCTAAGATGCTGGCAATCCACCCTGTGTTCAAAAGATTAATGTCACTTCAGGACAGGGACAAAAGAGGAAGTCTAGAACTCTAGACCAGAGCTGGCATGTGCTGAGACCTGAAAATGCTCACTTCAACTCTGAGAGCTGGCCCCAGCCTGGAATAATTTGGAATAACCCAGTACCTGATCCATGGTTGGCTGTGGATGTTGAGGAGAACAAACAGGGCAAGCATGAAGTAAATCTTCCTGTGATAAAATTTCATGTGGTTCAGACACTCGTCAGCCAGAGGCTGCACCTCCATCATCAGGTTTAATAGCCACTGATGGACCTGTCCATGAATTTGTTTAATTGACTTTTGACTCTCTTGATGTGTTTGGCATCCACAACATCCTGGGGCGATGAGTTCCACAGTGCAATTACATCTTATGGGGAGGGGAAAAAAAACCTTCCCTTTGTTTGTTTAAAGCTACTGTATGATAATTTATTTAGTATCCATTAATTCTAGTGCTGTGAGTAATCCTGAACAGCAGCTACCCCTTATTTTCTGTGGGTTCCTTCTGGATTTGTGGACTGTCATGAGCATATTCCCTCTATAGCCTGTTTTCCACTGTGGGAGTTGCTGTGAGTTTAGACAAAAGCCTTTCCCATTTCTGCTCCTCTCTGTGGCCAGGAACGGTGTTCCCTGTGCCCTGTGTGTACCTCTCTAAATCCCTGTGATGATGGTGATGATGAGGAAGGCCACAGTGCCACAATTGTGCATCTGGGCAGACCTGAGCAATCATAAGGCATCATGGCAGAAATAATTTGTTTTATCCTCTCTGTTTCCTAACAGTTCCTATCGGGTGCTAAACCTTCCTGATTGCTCCTCAGTAATGATGTGACATTTATTTGTGACCTTAGCCACAGAGCTCCTTAATCCACCCCTGACAGTGATGGTTACTGTGGAGCTGTAGTGTGCAGGTAGATCACAGCAAGCTTTTCTCCTCTCTCCCCATTTTTCAACACTGAAATATGTCTGCCACTTTCTTGTCCAGCCACTGTGTCCTGAGTGACTTGTGGTTTTTCTCTCAGTTGACTTGAAGCTTTGAACTCTGTTGAATCATCCAATTTGTCCCTTTGCTAATTGCCTTTTCATAGTCATTTACAAAAGGCTGAGCTGCAGAGATGCCTGTCGGGTCTCACCTCCACTGGGAGAGCTGACCCCTTATTACTGCTTCCATTTTTAACCATTTTTAACTCAAAGAAACTCTTCCTTTACTTGATGGCACCTTATATCCTTGTAAGTGGTTCATTAGAAAGAGAAGTTCATGGTGTCAAGCAGTGCCATGGCTTACCCACACTTGAGGAGCTCAGAGAGACTGATGAGGCAGGACTTGTCTCCCAGAAACCTGGGACAAGTCTTCCCCAGCCTGTCACTTCTCTCTGTGTGCTTTGTTGCTCTGTTGGTTTGAGCTTTCCTCCCTTTCCCCCAAAAGCCTGAGCCTGAGCTGGGTGATTGCACATTTCAGCACCTTCAGTGCTGCTGAGGGGGGGATTTAATCCCTGACTGTGGCTCTCTGTTATCAGGATTTATCAGCTTATTGTGAATAAGTTAATTTAGCTTTTCTACTCTGCTGTTATCTTCCTTGGAGGCTCCCTTAGCCCTGTGATCAAGGACTCTTCAATGTGTTTTGTTATTAGTGCTGTGGCTTGGAAAATTCTTCTCAGTCTTTGGAGTATTTTGGCACAGTTGCAGACTTTAGATTTTAGTTTTTACAGTTTTGCTATTTGGATAGTGCTTCTCCTTGGTCTCATTTTACTGTTAATGTCTCACTTTAAGCACACTAGCTTTTATTCTGATTTTTTTTTTCCTTTAAGCAATACATGTTTACTCTAATGACTTTTTCAAATGGTCTTCCCGCCTCCTGGGTGTGTTTTTCCTTAAGGGCTTTTCCTTTTTAATTTTCTTTGAACAAGTGCCTGTGTGTTTAGGCAGTACCCTCTTCAAGCTAAACTTACAGTAGCAGGTTTTCAAGGCTGCCCTCAAGATCTGTCTGTTTTAAAGTGCCAAGAGCCCTTGGCCATACCCTTGAAATCAAATCTGCTGGTTCCTGGGCGCTGCTCAGGATGTGCTGAAGAGGCTCTTGTGTCAGAGGTCATAAATTACTGCTGGAGGGAGCAGTAACTTTCCATTTTAAATGTAAACATGTTCCCTCCTGTCAGTCATCCCATCTGTACAGGGAGAGGGACATCTCCTGCTGGTGTTTGTCTCTGCTTATTTCCATCACAGCCTCTCTTGTCCCCCTTAAGGTTTTGCTTGGCCTGTTCTGGATGGGTGGAGGATGGAACAACTAACACTATAATGTCTAGGCATGGGACTGCAATCCTAACAGCATAAACTATTTGTTGATACAGTTATCTTGGTTGAGCTCTTTGATGAGCTCTCCTTCATGCCCAGCTCCTTTGATGCTCAGCTCCACCTGTGCAGCCTACTCTCATTCCTGTTTCATTTGTACCCACTCATTACGATGTTCTGCTGCTTATCTTCCCCCCAGCAGTTTTCCAAGGTGCTGGTTATGTTAACAGCCCCACCTGAATCCAGGGCACTGCTGTTCACTCCCCTGGCCCTTTTAGGCTTGCCTGGAGAGAAATGCACACATGGTGTCCTGTCCTGCTCCCTCTCTGCAGCCCTGACAGGGCTGTCAGCTGGGCCTGCAGCCTGCTGCTTCTCCCTTGACTGTTTTTGGCTTCTCTCCTATCCTTTTCTTCAAGGATACTAAATTTTCATGACTTCTCCACTGGAGACTGCATTTTCCCAAGCCACATGTCTTGTCAAACTGTTGGCTTTCCCACAATATTTAGTTTGAAAGACCTTCTTTATGTGCCAGTAGCCTTGGTCTGTATTTATTTGGATTCGATATTTGTGTCTTTACTGTACAGGTCCTACCCATTCAAGCTTCTGCTCAGGGTACTACACTCTGCACCTTGGGGTGACCCTGGATTTTGTTATAGGGCACCTGGGGAAGCATTTCTGAGCATTTTACTGAGTTGGTCATGGCCTTAAGCTGAATATTGCCTTAAGGATTGTTCTCTGATGAAACATTTGGTGATAACCCTACAGACCTCACCAGGAGGTGCTCCCCAGCTCAGAGGAGTGAGAGCTGAGAGATCACCTCATCAGCATTCAGCACACAACTGGTCAGTTGTTCCTCAGTTGTCTGTTCCCATTGCACTGAGCAGGATGTTTGGGAAAGGCCTCTGGATGCCCACTAAATGGGGAAAGACCGAGTAAATTATTCCCTTGTCATGATCATCTGTAAACACTCAGACTTGTTTCTTTTTATACAATTTTTGCACCTTTTTAAGGATGTTGTGTTTTGTGTTGTCTTGCATCCCTGAGCAGGACTTTGTCCTATTGCTTTGTCCTATATGCAAGGTGAATTCATGTCCTGTTACTTAGGGATTCAAAATCCTCTCCATTACATTCTTGACACAAATTCATGATCCCTTGTGTAGAATGTGCTGTCATTTCTGGCTAATTCCACTGAATCACATAGCCTAAGCATCCCACACAAGGCTGAAACACAGCCCCATGGAATGACAATGTTTATTTTTGTGTGTGTCTAGGATGTTGCAGTGATTTGCAGTCACTGTTGCAGTAATTTGCATCATTTAAGTGAGGTATTTTGGATTTACGTGAAATGTGGAATATAGAAAAGCCAAACATCTTATTTTGCCTGGAAAAAAAATTTAAATCCCCTCAAGTCTTTGGGTTCTGTTATTATTTTATTTGTGGAACTGATAATGATCAGAAAGTGAATCTTTGTACCACTATGACCATGGTACAGTGTCTACATGTTCACTTAGGAGAAAATACTAGAACAGAGGTTGCCTAGGCTTTTTAGTAAGTACGAGAGAATTATTATTTGTTTGTTATTCATTAAATCTCCAGCCTGAAGATATGCTAATTATCTTAGATGTCAGTCTAATCTGCAAGAGGGCATCTTCAAAAGCATGTGGGAAAAGGGCACATGAATATGGTATTTTTTGACTCAGTATTTGATGCCATACCTTGAAAACAAATAATAGATTCCATTTAACTCCTTGCTTTAGTAAACCTGGTGAGGAGCATAGCACATAGCGTTAGTTTTAAAGCTGCAGCCAGAGGACTCTTTAGAATTAGTTCTTGTTTTGCTCAGAGCAATGATTTTTAAAATTTTTTTTCTTTCTTTTTGAACCTCCTCTTTCAGCTTGTTGATTTCTTTGGTGCTGCCCAGGGGAAAAAGATAACTAAACCAAAACCCAACCAGATTTCAGTATCTGTATTATTACACAGTTGATGGAAACAGCTTTCCTTTGTCACTGCTCACAAACCATGGCACTGCTGTCCAGAGATTCCCAGACTCAGTTTTGGAGCAGAAAGCCACTGGATAAAGTGGTCTTGGCACAACATTTAGGCTAGACTGAAGACAGGCTGAAAATCTGTGGGTAGCACGGGGTGCCCTGGGCAGACCCAGGCACCGTTAAATGGTCACCACTTGTTTCCAGCCTGGCATCACCTTTGGATCCTGTTATTCCTCTGCCAGATGGAGGAGCCCATTAGCTGTGATAGGCCAATCAAACAGCTCCTAATTGATCTAGTGATGTGGTTACTGGTGATGACAAGCAGATGAACTTGATGACCCGGGAGGTCCTTTCCACTTGTGTGCTCAGTGGAGGCAGCGCAGCGCTAATGCCACAGTGAGTTGTAAGTGTTTCTGTCCTCCAGCTTTGGAACCAGGCTCCTTGGCATCTCCAGCTGTGCTTGGCAAGGCAGAGTGTGTCCCCTAAAGTCAGCACTCCAGCCAACAGCACCTGGACCAAACATGTACATGATGGAAACAAGACAGAAATAGCATTTGGGCCCTGAGTGTTTGCTGAGTCTAATCCTGAGACAGTGGTAGGAGGAGAGTGTTGCTAGAGGACATGAAATAGGAGCATGGACTCACGAACAACAGTGAGGTTTGATCTCAGATGAGGCAGAGAGCCTTTATTTCAGGGTTTGCAACCCTTCTTATCAGGTGTTCCCATACAGGTCACCATGACTGGCCAAAGGAACCTCTCTGGTGCCATTGGTGGAACAAGAGAAAAACTCATTCAGAACAGCTGTGTGACATTGTTTTAAGAACGAAAACCTATTTACAAAAACCACTCCTTGAAAGAGAAGTTTCCCAAAAGATTTTCCCTTGGGAACAGATCAGCCACTGACAGGCTGAAAACTCTCTCAGGCTCAGAAAATCATGTCCACAGGACAGACCTGGCCAGGCAGTAACTCTGGCAAGGATGAACCCCTGGAGTGAAGGCAGCTGGATGGTGGGACAGGCAGCAGCAGGGGTTAAGTGGACGTGCAACAGGTTTAGAAAAGAAAAGGGCTCTGCAGACACAGAAGACTTACCTTGCTACAAGCAAGGACTGAAGGAAACGAAGGGGGAATTCCTGAGGCAGGAGCTCGGTCTCTGCTCCCCAGCCCCAGGGCTGTCACTGCTCAGTGCTGCAAAGGGGAGGTCTCTCTCTTATTTTTTGTTCATGCTGCATGTGGAGTCTACTCCCATTTGTACACATGTGCTCATGTGCAACAGCTGGTGTGTGGCATCCTCAGCTCCCTAAAAAGCTACAAATACAAGCTTTATGCAAATTTCCTCAATCCTATTCAGAAGGCTCTGTTGCTGCAGCTGGAATGTTGGATTATGGCTTTATTTTCAGTTGGGAAACAAAAGGTAAATGCAATTCCACCCCTGGAAGGGTCCACAGGCTGGCAGATTGCAGTGGTCCACCAGAAAAGACTATTTTGTGGTTCTTGTAGCATTATGGACAAACACCTGGAATTTGTTCAGCCAAAACATCTGATGTTTTGGAACAAAGTGAACAACAAAAGGAGCTGAACATCCCTGCTGCCTATTTGAAATTTTATTGGTTTGACCCTTCTGCCAGGCACTAACTGGCGATGAAAAGGGCTGGACCCTGATCGAGATGTTCCTTAAAAAAAATAAAATAGCACTGATTCAGGTCTTTCCTGTCCTTGTTTTAGATCTGGGATGCTGTTGCATGTGTCACTCCCGGTAGCCAATTTCCAGATCAGTCAGTGTTGGTGGACATGTTGATTCCCACTGGTCATCAGTCATTTGTTAGCTGATCTCCACCATTATCCTGGTGATTCAGCTGCAATGGGAAATGGCATGTTTATTGGGTTGGATATGGCTGCTCAGGCTACTGTGCTGTGGGAAACCATTTTTAAATGCAAGCAAAAAGCCACAGGTAGTCGTCAAATGTCCCAGGGTAAACCTCAGGATTTTCCCAGGGTGAGCACATTCCTGCTGCACGGATAAGAGTCACAAGTGTCATGTTTGTGTGCAGGGGAAGATTCCTGGCTGGAATCTGTCATGGTGTCCTTGTGCTGCTGCCAGAAAGGGCCTGGCAAACGCTGCCTCACAAGCACGGGGATTATCAGCTCAGTAGTGAGTGCAGCAGCTGAAAATCAGGTACAAACCTGCGGGAATTTGGTGACTGCAGAAACGTCCTTGACTGCAGCACAGGGGAGCAGATTCCAGGTTCATGCTTGTGTGAAATTTGGGTTTTGATGTGTGAGTGAGGACTGAATGGAGATGCTTTAAGTGCATTAGACCTCAAGCAGCTCCCCAAAATAATGATGCATTTCTGGTGATTTTTCTCTGCAGCATCAAGGGCTGTGCTATTATCTTTGATAAGGCTGAACTGTTCCTTCAGCAGCCAGAGTGATGCTATTGAATGTAGTGATGCTGTTTGGCAAAATGCCCCCCATCCACAAAAAAATTGTGTTTAAAGCTTTTTACATCTAGTATAAAGGAACAACTGTCCTCTTTCCCAGGTTCTGCTGAAAGGTTGTACCTGGACTGAAAAGTGTGCTGGAAAAAGGTTGTACAGCGGCTGAAAAGTGATAGTTTTGTGTGCCTTGAACAGATTCTGCAGCTTTCAAATTAAAAATAGGATGTTTGGACCAAATGCAAATATTTATTAGCTCTACGCTCTTAAATTTTGGGGGGTATGGAAGGAGACAGATCATCATAGAGTGGCTGGGACTGGCAAGGACCTTAAATATAATTCAGTTCCACCCTCCTGCCATGGACAGGGACACATTCCACTATCTCAGCTTGCTTCAAGCCCCTTCCAACCTGGCTTTGGACACTTCCTGGGATCCAGGGACAGCCACAGCTCCTCTGGGCAACCTGTGCCAGTGTCTTGCAACTCTTATAGTGAAGTCTCTTCCTAACCCCAAACCTACCCTCTTTCAGTGTAAAGCCATTCCTCCTTTGTCCTATCACTGCATGCCCTTGTGAAAAGTCTCTCTCCAGCTTTCCTATAGCCCCCTTTTAGGTACTGGAAAATCCATACTTCTCAAGCAAACTTACTCAATTTTCAGTCACAGTTGCTAATTTCTTTTTCCTGTGAGAAAAGTTGATAGTTTTCTTTGGAAACTCTCCCTTTTGGCTGGCAGCTGCAGTCACAACCTATGGCAGCAGATGCCTCAAGTAATGACACTGCTTTTCTATCACATACAGGTCCTGAAATGCCTTATTCTCAACTACACTCTACAGGGCAAGGAAATTTGGGATCTCATCTTACTGTGGGCTCTTCTGGAGGAGTAGCTGGAGCTTTGGGGGATCCCATGGGTGGCTCAAGGCAGCTGGCTGTGGGACCAGGCAGAGATCAGAGTTTCACAGAGCAATTAGGAGAGCGGGGCGTGGTGATACTTTAATCTGAGAGCAACCACCACCCACACGGGGCATGTTTTTGGCCTCCTGCTGTCACTGCAGCCGTGGGTACTGGCACTTAGGCCACCACACCCCTCGGCCAATTCCGGCGCTATGGAGCCTTTGCCACCGATAAAACATAAATAATAATTTTGCAGAGGGGAAAAAACACTGTGTTTTTCTGGCTTGCTGTTCAGGCAGGGATGGGTGAGGGTGGTTGTGGGGCATGGAAGGGCTCAGCCCTCGCTCAGGGGGGCAGGTTGTTGGTGCCACTCACTGGGGCAGCACCTATAGGGTCCAGTGGCTGCACAGGATGGGGCAGAGTCACACAAGTGCAATCCTCAGTGCCCCCAAGGCACTCCCCTCACCGTCCACAGGAAAATGATCTCGGGGCAGATTTTTCTTCCTCTGTTGAAATTCTGCTCTTTCAGTAGCCCAGTGACAGTCATTGTCTTTCATTTCCATGTGTGAGTTGAATCCAGAGTCAGAAAAATTTCTACTTTGTTCCCAGACAATGGGGCTGGGTTGTTTTGCACGATGACTCCGGATTTTGGGCCGGTGTGCTGCGCTTTGCTTTTTGCTGTGGTCCTGCCTGCTGCTCAGCAGAGGCTGGAGAATACCCACAGTGAATCCCAGCAGTTGTGCAACGCTACACACGAAGTAAAACTCCTTTCTAACCCCTGCAGGCGATCAGTTTACACCCTGAATGATGAGATTTTGATTACCCTTATCTAAGCTACAAATACTGTAAGGGAGGTGAAATCAGCTGGCTCTGGGAAGAACTATCACAGCACAGATCTTGGTGGCCTTCGGAGGCTCCAAGTGCTTGGCAGCTCCAGGGGATGTCGTGGTGCTTTGCCATGGGAAGTCCTTTCAGTGTGCAGATGTTCCTTGCTGAGGCCTTGTAGATCAAACCCCAGCTCCTGCCTCGCAATTTTCAATGAGCAAAAACCGCCCAGGAGAGTGTTGACAGCAGGAATGGCAGCTGCTTCCTCAGGGCCGGCAGGGAGAGCTTGTTGCCTCAATGCTGGATCTCCCTCTGAATGCAGAGAGCAGTTCCAGCATCCCCAGCCCCACATGGCATCAGTTGCAGCTTGGGGAGCAGCTCTGCCCTCCCAGTGAGTGCAGTTTCCCAGGGCAACTTTATTCTTCTGTGAACAAAAGCTGTTGAGCTGCAGGGAAGCTCCTGGCTGGAAGGTGGGTCCTTTCCACAGCCAGAATGAGACTGGATTGTGTGTTGAACACTCAGATGTATCTCTCCTCTGGGTTCTTCTGTCTTATATTTCTCATCTAGAAGAAAAGTACATTTAAAAAAAAATTAGGCGCAGCTTTAAGCCAGAGCTGCTTATATGCCTTAGCCTGATTGGAGGGAAGGAGAATTGATAATTTAATCAGTTTTCAAGGTCAGGAGAGATCAATAGGACCAGCCAGCCTGCTGTGCTGTGCAAATCAGACCCCAGACACAGCAGTGGCTCCTCAAGCAGGGCTGCCTGGGAGATAGCAGAGTTGTTTTGCCTCGTGGGAGGATCTCTTGCACGGCAGGGATGAGCTCCAGTATAAGACCAGGGATGAATAGACTGAATTAGGTGTGACCCAGAGGATAATGCAGCATTCTGCATCTTAACATATCCATCTGTGAAATGCAAATAATAATAGGGGAACCCTGTAGGGATTCATTAGTCCTTTGAAGATGGCATGTGTTACATGCTATTATTGTGATCTTCCGAAGTTGGCCTCATCCCTGCCTTTTGGACCTACACCTCTCACTGTTGCTCACTTCCTGATTCATTTCCCCCTCCTCCCTGGCACTGTCAAGCCAAATCAGCACTGGCAAAGGCCTGTCCAGGCCAGTCAGCCACATGTCATGGTGGCTCATGGCCTGGGAAGGGTTGCAAAGGTGAGTTTCTTGCTCTGGTTCCAGAACAGGGGGCTGGAAATTGCTGCTGTGGCATTGCAGGTGTGACAAGGAAACCCGGGAGCTTTCTGTGCTGGAGGATGTCCAAGGGGCATGTGGTCAGTCCATAACTCAATTTTTGTGACTTTTCAGATCAGAGTTAAAAAGGTGGATTTGGGTGGGAAAGGAAACCTGGTGACAGGGGAAGGGTGTGACTCCTGAGACGCTGGATCCTGAGAAAGTTGCAGCAGATGCTGAATTTAGGGGGAAATTCTTAAATGCTCTCAGTGCACAGAGATTTGCAAAGCAATTATTCCAAACTGAGTTTATCCACTTTGTTTCCTTTTGGTAGAGCAAGTTCACTTGACACAGATTTTTTTTCCCCCCCTCTTTTTTGAGTGTTTTTTGTCCTTCAGTAAGGACTTGCTGTGCTCTGGGTGTGTTTCTGAAATGCACTTTACTGAGGCTTGGTGATTGCATTGCATTCACTGTGCACTTGACTCTCAGGAGTCGATGAAATCGGGAAATTCCCATCATTGCTCTCCTGGCCTCGAGCATTTCCTCCTCCTAGGTGAGCTTCCAGAGTAGTGCTTCAGGATGAAGGGAGTTAACACCTGCAGCATTTTCAGGGATGCAGCCAGGAGTTGTGACCAACCAGCAGCTGGGCTGCCCACCCAACACCACACTGGGAGCTCAGCAGCCTCTGGGGAAAGATTTTTTACTGTGTCAGATTGCTGGAGCTCGGCTCAGGAAACTTTCCTGGCTGAAGGGAAGGGGCTGTGGTGGCCTTGGGTACCTGCAGTGACAGTGGGATTGCAAGATGACCAAGACTTGTTTCCCTGGAGACCTGGGAGCCCAGCAGCCACCTGAGAGCTGCAGCAGCAGAGGGTACAAATGGGAGCTCTGGGACATGTGGCTATTGCAGCCCAGAAATTCAAACTCACTTCCAGCAGCTTGGGGTTCACTGGCTTCTTGGCTGATCAGCACCTGGATTTTGATCTTGGAAGGGCAGGCAAAGTTTTGTACAGCATCATAAATCTTGTTCTTGCATGGGATGTGTGGTTGAGGAACCTCCTGAGCTCTGCTGAGATGGGTGAGACTTGTAGCTCCTCTTGCAGCAGAGTCTAGCCCAGGGTGGGTGCATCAGTGAGGATCTTGGACAGGAAACCCTCCTGTGTCTCTGAAGTCCCTCTTTTTGGAGTGCCTCACTCTGGAGTTATAAGAGGATAGGTTTGGGTTGTGCATTAGGAAGAAATTCTTCCCTGTGAGGGTGAGGAGGCCCTGGCAGAGGTTGCCCAGAGAAGCTGTGGCTGCCCCTGGATCCCTGAAAGTGTCTCAGGCCATGTTGGACACTGAGGTTTGGAGCAGCTGGGTCTGGTGGGTGGTGTCCCAGCCCAAGGGATGGGGATGCTCTCTAAGATCCCTTCCAACCCAAACCATTCTGTGATTCTACGAACTCATGAAACTGCTGGAGTCGAGAGCTCTGGATTCAGCATTGGTTGTGAAGCAAAGCACCATTTACTCTGTGCTTCCTTTGTTAAATATGCCAAACAACTCTTGTCTCTTCCCTTTTCTCTCTGAGGATCACTGGGCTGGGGAGGGACATAGTGGTCAGCTGGAAAAGAAAGCTGTTTCAATATTTTATAGAAATCAGGTGTTGAGCAGTGGTGCTGATGGGGTTCCTCAGCAGAAGAGACGTGGTGGGAGGTAAAAACTGCATCAATCAGGACAGGAAAAGTACATTTATGGTAAGAATATGGGCATGTCTGTAGTTTTATGAGGGCAAACGATGCTGTGAAAGAGACTGGCCCTGCTGTTAGGGAAAAAGTGGATGAAACATGGGCTGCAGATCCTCATCAGGGCTTTTTGTCCCACTGTGTGGTGGCTTTGGAGGCCTGACCCAAAACACTGCCTTGCTCTGGAGTGAGAATGGGACAACACAGCTCATGTCCTCAAGCATTTAGGACAACTTCAGAGCTGCTTGGGCTGGAGGCTGGCATTCAAACAGTGAAGAGCTACCAAAACACAGATGGTTTAACAAAACCCACAAACCCAACCAAAAAAATACCCAAGTAAACCCTCCCTCCACTGCCTTAAAAAAAAAAAGCCAAACCAAAACACCCTAAAAAAACCCAAACCAAACAACACCCCCACTGTCACCATCCCAGCCAATTATGCTGCCAGGAAGATTTTCCCTGGTAAAAATATCCCTAAGTGATGCTAAACTCATTAGGAAGGAGGTGATCCTGCCTGCAAAACAGTGCCAGCTCACTAATGGGAAGAAAAACAACTTCCTGAGTGGACAAGGCATCTCAATTATTTTTCTCAGTCTATAGATATATTTCTGGGCAGGCACAGGCTGTGAGGGAATGAAATATGGGCACATCAGAAAAGGGAAGAATGGCCATAGGAAAAGGAGTGTGATGTTCATCACTAATTAGGGTATGAATCAATTGGCTGCTTATTGGACTCCCTTCCCATTCTCCTTGGAGCCCTGGAGAGGGAAGAGGTGGTTGCCCACTGTGGCTGTGTCCTGCCTGCCACAGTGCTGGCCCAGCTTGCTGGCTGCAGGATATTGTCCCAGCCTTTTGGGTTTTCAGCTGCCTAGGGGTTCCCTAAATTTCATGTTATGCTTCTATTTTCTCCTGTGTTTTCCTAGTTACTCCTTCATGATTATTTTTATCCTGATTCCTGTTTTCATAGCAGAATGTGGCGAAAAATAGACCCAGTGAGAGCTGTCCTACCAGGCACAGTATCATTATATGCTGTTTACTTTTCCAAATTTTTTAACTGAGAACAAAAGATACCTTTGCAATATCTCTTCTTGCCCTCATCTGCTTTTTTTCAGTGGCAATTTGCTCTCCAGCTGTTTGGCATATATATGTAAATTAAGAGTAGCTAGGTGCTGTACTAAAAATATATTAATAAAGCATCGGGATAATCTCTCTTCCAGATCCCAGTCCTATGAGATATAAATTCCTATGGAAATTAATGGGCTGTCTGGATTCCAGTGAAGAATTGAGACTTCATGGTGTAGGTGGATCAATACGGTGTAAATCGATCAATAGAGGCAATCAAGTGAGCCAGGCAAGGTTTATGCTTAATGCACTCCTGCTGTCATCCCTCACTGTGCCCAGGTTTGTGTAACTCAAGTTGCACACAAGCAAATCCTCCAAACCATATGGGTTTGCTGGGTCCTCTCCATCCCTTCGCTTTTCATACCACTGCTGGGTTTGTTTTTTCACCAGGTTGTAGTTGTGCAGTCGTAATTAGGCTGGGAATCCTTTTTTTTTCCCCCCTCTTGGATTTTGTTACAGAACACGGATCTGGTTTTGGTATTGAGGCGTGTTTGGGCTCTTCTGAGCTTCTGCCACGTGTTGGTGTGGGCGCAATTGGTGGACAGGGGGCTGCAGTGGCGGGAATATGGGAGAGATGGGGTGGTCACAAGGCCAGTGTGGGGTCAGGAGCTGTCTTTCCCTCTCCTTTTCCTTGTCACTCTGCGCTCCCAGGCTGGGAGCTGCTCTCACCTGGCCAGTCTGACCTGATTTGGCACTCTGCTTCCTTCAGGAATAGGGCAGTCAGCCAGCTGCCTTAAGTTAGAGAACTGTTTCATTTCTCTGTAGGAATAGAACTTTTGGAGGAAAAGAGAATTTTGAGAACAAAACCCTTTTTAAAAATGCGCTTCCCCTTCCCAAACCCTCCCACCTCATGGCTGACTCATGGGCAGACACATCAGTAACAAGGAGCATCTTTTGTTTTTTGTCCTTCAGATAAATTTCCAAGCTCTAACCACTTTTAAACTACCATGCACTTTTTTTATTTTTGCCTCATCCAATTCTCCCAAGGATTTACTGAACATGCTCTGTCAGCTTAGTTTTCCTCTCTTCCTGTTGGCCTCCCCTCCAATTCCACGCCCAAATACGCATGCAGAAATTATCTCATGATTCAGGACAATACACAGCTCTTCAGATCTGCCATGAACCATCTGCATGGCCTTGGGCAGTTTGCTACTGTATTGCAAACTCTCCACTGTCAACCTGCACACGATTTCATTTTGGGTTGAAAAGAAACATTAGGGGTGAGCACACTCCAGGTCAGGGCTGTGCTGGCTCAGCTTTGGCTCCAGTTGTGAACACGAGCCACTCTTCTGATCTGAGAAACGTGTGGCAGCAGTTTATTACAAGGATTTATACTGAGCTCTGCTGGCCTGTCTGGCCAGGCACATATGTCATGCAGAAGTATGTTTTCTTCCTCAGATGGTGCTCATCAGCCTCTCTGCACAGCCACAGCCTCTGCTCAAGCCCCTCATTGCTCTGGTTTGCTTGACTGACTCATTTATCCACCCCTTTCAAACCTTGCAAATGACTTTTCTCTCCAAATTCTTCTCTTTTCACTGGAGACAAGGCACACAGCTTCTTCCCACGTAAATCACATTCCAAAACTTTGATGTCATCTTTATTTTCCTCTCTCGAGACTCCTGAGAAACCCTGCGCAGGATGATTACTTTCATCTTATCTCTGCTTTGGGAAAGACCAGAGCTGGGCTGCTTTGCTGGACCCTTTAGCATCAATAACAACACACCTCAAAGAGCAGCATCTATAATGGTCTGCCGGGTCCCACTTGGTCTGAAGAGAGGTTTTCACTAATAACCCTGCAATTTTATTTTTTTTTCCTGAAGACAACAGGGAGAAACTGGGGAAAGGATTTTGCAGTATGCTTTTGCCATTAACACAGCTGCTATGAGAACTGTAGCATCAAACCCAAAGAATTTCAACAAAGCCTCAAACTTGATGTTTTTCAACATTTCCTGAATGTTTACTCTTTAGGTTCATATTGAGGTGCTTTAATAAAAGCAAACTGACTTCCAGAGGTTTGAGTGACCTGGCCTTCCTGTTGTCTCTTCTGCAGCCAAGTTATTAAAATAAAACCCTTTCAGCTATTTTGCTGAGATATGAAAGGGTATTTGTGGCGTGGTGGCTGGAGTCCCGCTGTCTTATCAGCCACCCTGAGGATGGCAAGAACCCCTCTGGCTGTGTGGGGGGATCTGAAGTGATCTATTTATAATTTTCTTACCTTGACAAAATGCAGGGAGTGACTCAAATATGTCCCATCCTTATGGAAATTAATTGTGTTAATGGGATCATTAGAATTTAGAGTAGTGTCAACCAACTGGTTTTTGCAGCTAATGATGGTTCTGGGGAAGGTTATGTCATGAGGAAGGCGGAGAGCCTGGTCATCTATATATATGTGATCAGCCCTGAGCCCTTTCTTTGGGTTTCATTGAGCAATGCTCTAGTAGAGTCAACGTAGGCAAACAGCTGCCACCACCCTCACCATGAAAATAGAAGGTGCCTCGGTGGTCCTTGCTCTGGCATTTTTCTGCTTCTTCTCAGGTTAGTAACTTGTGATGTTCTCTGTGCTGGAATCTGGGACTGGCAGAGGACGCAGCCTGGGAGTGCCCATAAAGACAAAGAGAGAGAGAGAGAGGATTAGAGAGCCCTTGTTTTTTTAAAAAGCATGGTGGTATAGCAGAAGACAACAATTTTTTTGCTGTACTAAATGTATTGGTTTGATATAGGGTGTCTTGTTAATTACTCTTTCTTTTTCCTGTGGAAAAAGTGAAGTTTTGTTGGTAGATGAAAGCATCTATTTTTAATAGAATTAACAGTTGAAGAAAAGAACCAAAAAAGCCAAACTCCCATTTGTCTAAGTGGAAGAATACAGGTTTCCAACCAGACTGAATTCTTCCATAAAAAGCCCAACTTTGAACGAAAATGTAATACAATTTTTTGTAAATTCAGAAAGATGGTAATGTCTTGTCAACACTTGCTAAGGAAGGCATTTTCACATGGCTGCAGTAATTTGGCTACAATAGATAGACTTCAGCAGGAGTTATGTTTGAAGCAATGGTCTTTCAATTTCCTGCCGGTTTCTTTTGAAAAAGCACTAATGGAAGATTTCTTGGCAGTTCCTTGCAATGCCACTGATGATGCAAAGGAGGATGAGACATATTATACCAGCTTTAAGTGGCTTAGTAAAAAGAAATAGGTATCAGCTACTCACCTGCTGACTCATTATTAATTTGATAATTTGTGTGAAGTACTGCAAATGGAATGGGCCTTGAAAAGGAATTTGTCATTTTGGACAAACAACAATGGCCTAGCTCTGATATCCCAATTTTAAGGGATGGTGAACAATGCTGAAAATGTTTGAGCAAGTTTGATGTAACTACCAAGGCAGGGGTATAGAATAATGGAGAAACAGTTACTGAACCAAACTTGCAACTTGGATGTTAAGCCTGAGAAAAGTAACACAGTAAAGAAGGGCACAAAGACACACACACAAAAATGGATCTGAATTTTGCATTTGAATGACAAAAAGTGCAATGTTCCAGAAAGGACTGGGCATTAGAGAATTTCTATCAGTGTGAAATAATGCATTGGATTAGCTTTTATCAAGAGGCATTTGGGTGGATTAGGAAACTGCGTCAAGTATTTTAATTAAATGCTTTTGCTTTAAAATTTCCCTTCAAAGATTTTTGTATGGTTTCATTGTTGGTTTTTCTGTCACAGATGTTGCCAGTCAAGCTTCGATTAAGGCGAGTCCAACCTTTTCTATTCTGATTCTCCCTTTGTTTTGCCAACTTAGACTGCTTAATGCATGCTCTGAGCAAAGTCCATTTAGATGCACTATACTTAGATATTATAATGCTTTTTCAGGGGTGGAAAAAGCAGTGAATCTCTCCATATTTAGAGACAACACTTAGGTAATATGGCAATGGCTCCAGCTGACAGTGTGTGTTTGGTGCATGATGCTGAGAATGTATCCAAACAGCTCTGGGCTGGAAATCTCAAGTGATGTTAGGAATGGCATGAATTATATTTTTAATGATATTTTAGAATGTAGCTTCTGATCCAGCAGAAATCCCTGCTCCCGATAATTCCTGAGTTTCATAATTAAAAGAATTAAGGAAAGCCCTTTGAGTCTCAGAAAATAATTTGATTCAATGACTTAGAAGTCAGTTCCATTCATGTTTTAATCAAGCAAGCTTGTCTCCTTGGTAAAGATCCTTTTGGGAAACACAGTAGCCAAAAATAACTAAACGGTTCATTGCTTCTGCCTGGCCTGCAGCTCAGTTACCCAGCAGAAGATGCAATGGGCTGCTGCAACATTGCACAATATTACTGCTCTGCTTCCTGAGAGGCTTCTGCTTTTCTGTACTTGTCTTGCACGTGAATCTCTCTTCAGTCACTCTGGCCTGTTCATTCCTCTTGCATCCCTCTGGCACTTCCTGGGTTGTGTTTTCTGCTCTTGGCTGACTTTATAACGTGCAGTCCTCTGCTGTAGCGGGTAGCAATTTGCAGCTGTATGTAAATTAAATGTGTTCCTTAAATATATATTCCTTTCCCCATGATTAATGGTTCTTGCAATGGGTTTTGAACTTTCTCGTTGTCTTTTCTGCCTGGAGAGCCACGAGCAAGGCTCTGGGTGCAGCCTTTGCCACATGTGGTGTGTGGCCAGTGATGCGCAGGAGGAGCGTGGTTTGTGTGAGCAAACTGGTGCTTCTGAGAGCCTGCAGCACGCCCAAAAGAGATTCAGTGTGAAGAAACAGTTCTCAGGATCTTGCTGGGAGCCTCCACTGATTGCCCTCCTCTGTGCTTTTCAGAACGAATGCAGGAAAATTTGGTCACTTCTGCGCAGTGGGAAGTTTTCCTGTCCCACCGCCAGGGAGCCCTTCAGCAGCCCAAATAACAAAGGAGACCTCAACAAGTGCATGATGTGCCAAAGGCTGCTGTGAGTATCAGCTGCCTGCTGGCTGCAGCGGCAGCCCTGCCCACCCACAGCATGTCCTCTCCTCCCATAGCAGGGAGCCAGCTCTCTGGAGGCTCTGTGCCATAAAGTCGCTGTCCCTGGCCCACCAGACCAGTTTGTAGTTCTTCAGCAAACCTGTGAACCCAGTAGCTCTCCCCAGCCCATCACATGGTGGGGACTCAGCACAGAGCATGAGGAACAAAGGCAGAGTGAAAACCCACACAGATTAATTTCTTGTTTCCATGGATGGTGTTTCTTAGGATGGAGAGAGCTGGATATTAGGCAGGGAGAAAAGGTGGCACAATGCCCCCATTGCAGGGTTATTAAACACCCTGGACATGTGTCAGGGAGCTCAGCCCTGCTGCTGCCTTGTGCAACGGGGAGGTGGGGTCGGCCTGAGTGGCCTTTAATCACCCCCTATTTTGGCTTTGTGTCCCAGCACTGCACGCTGCCCCGTCACTCACACCTCCCTTTCTTACAGGGAAAGAGACTCCAAAAACAAAGGGAGCGGTGGAGAGGCGGACAGGAATGTGAACTCCTTGGGAAAGGTGAGGTGAAACATTGCTGCCAAAGCCACTTTTATAGGCGATGGAATCTCGTCTGCTGCCTCTGCCCCGCTGCCCAGGGCGCTTCCTCGTCTGCAGCCTGGGAAAGAGCGCTGCCATGGGAGCAGGGCAAACCAGCCTTGGGAAGAGTGTGAGGCTCTGTGCCATCCACCAGCATAAAAGAAACCAAAACTCCTGCCGGCTCCTCCCAGGCAATCAAAGCACCTCCGCTGTGTGCCTGACCCCGAGCCCTGGCTGAGGAGGATGCCTGCCTGTTTATAAGGCACACCATTGGCATCTGGCAGATATTTAATAGCAAGGTTGGCGCATGTGAGCTCTGACTAGGGCAGGGTGTGGGAGCAGGCCGGTTCTAATTGTCCCTTGTTTATCTTGTTGATGCACCTGGCTGGTTTCTTTTACCCATAGCTGTTTTTCTAGATAGCAGGTCTTTATGTGGAGGGAGCTGTTCCTTTTAGCCTTGGGTTTTTATTCTAGATGGGAGAGAATTGGTTTCCATCAGATAGTGTTGGTTGTGGTGATCGATTTATTTATTTTTTTACATCTGGTTAAGCAAGGTAGCTTTCTAACTCTTGTGTGTCTGGACAAATTAAAGGCTTTGTAAGGCATAGCTGTCCTAAGGGAGATTTGTTTTTTTTTTTTAAGACATTTGACTTGTCAAAGTGTGGTCCAGAGGGTAGAAGGACAGTTTTACAGTGTCAGGAAGAGACCTACACTGAATTTCTTTGTTAAGCCATAGATTTTCTGTCTGGCTTCTGGCAAGTAATTTTCTAGGCTTGACTTCCCCATCTGTAGAGCTGGGATAAGCTATCAAGCCATCTCCTCTACATGGTGTGAGAGGAAAAACGTATTACAGATCACATAACAGATAAGGTTGTAAGTGATGCAAAAATGAACCTGAAGACCTCACATGTTCTATACACTTCTTATATTCCAGACTTGCCCTGGAAGTTATAGGAAGGCTGTTCAGAGGAAAGTAAAGGCCAGGCTGAAATGCTTAAGCAGGCTTTGCTACAAAAGCCTTTTGTAAAATAGAGTGCTTTGGTTCAATTAGCACATACCATCATGTTAAGTGGAAGGTAAAAACACCCACCACTTACTCTCATGTACCTGGAAATAGGAGGTGTTCAAGGATTACATTTTTATTATGCCCGCAGCTTCATTTTTTTACTGTGCATGGATTTTAAAATTCTTTAATTTTAGTAGCACATTCTCTCACGAGAGATGGGGAAACTGACTTTCTCATTTAAAATTCACTGAAATTGTGGATTTTATACTTAGAGCAGAGCTTAGGTCCTTCAGGCAGGCTCTTACATGTGTTATCTAATAGAAAAAGCAACAATGCTGCCCTGGATGCCAAAGACAGAGATCTGCTCATCTAACATACGGATTTATTTGTTTTATGCTGCACGTTATGGTTTTCCACCGAGTTACATCTCAAGGAAGCAAAATAGCGTTTGAAATGCAATTTATTGGGTGGATAATCCTGTGTGGATTTTGGAGATGTGCCTCTCTGTCAGCGTATCCGTGTCAACCCATGCTTTTGGTGTTTGCACAGGATGAGTGTCGGGAATTTCGGGATCTGTTCAAGAGAGGGAAGCTCTCCTGCACCAGGGAGAACGACCCTGTCCGTGATGCCTCTGGGAAGCAGCACAGCAATAAGTGCATCATGTGTGCAGAGAAGTTGTGAGTAAAGGAAAGGAGTGTGGGAAACCTCTCCTCCCTGGAGCACCCTGGTATTCACTTTCTCATCTTCTCTTCCAGCAAAAGGGAGAATGAACGGAAGTTATCTAAAAACAGACAAGGAAAAGATAAGGTGAGATTAAAGTATTAGGCAGGTCAATATGGAACTTCAGTGGGTTTTCACCCAAGACAGAGAAAAGGAAATGTTGTTCTACTCCATTGCTCTTTCTCCTCTGGCTTAGTTTTGAGATCCACTTTCATTACACCCTTTATTTCTTATTCATGCTCTTGAATCCCTCAAGTGAACAACTTGTGCCTGAATATTATGGTCTGCCTCGCTGACCTGTGGATCTAGGGACAGGCAAATCCTGACAGAGCAGGAAGCCAGGTGTGCTGAGCTGTCCCAAATTTCAGCTCAGGGGTGGAGAGGTCAGTTCTGCTGAGGCTGCTAATTAGGTGGAAAAGTGTGTGAACAGCCCTAAATCTGAACTCTGCACAGCTTAAGAGATGATTGTGTTCTGGGAGATGTCAGCCCTGCTATCTCCAGGCCTGTGGCTCAGTTTAAGCTCTTTTTTTGTTGGAAAGTTTGTTCTCATGGAGCTGTGATTTGCCACCTTTTCCCTGGCACACTGCAGCCACCATGTCGCTGCACACTGATGCTTTGCTGGCAAAAGCAGCCCAGTAAAGGAGAAAATAGTTGCTTTCCACCACTTTCCTCCGGATTCCTGCAATGGTAGGGACTGATGCGGCCCCCTTAAGCTTCAGTCTTGGGGATAATCCTCTTTTAGTGCTTTTTCTAATGACTTTGGCACCAAAAAATACAAGTGTAAGAGAAATTTGCTGATGGCAAAGCTGGGAGGCAGTATCAGCAGAGGAGGATCAGCAGATCACTCAAGACTAATTGGATAGTGCTGAAGCCCGGAGTAATAGAAACAAGATAAAATGTAATGGCAGTGCAAGATCACACAGTCAGTGTTTAACAAGAATTCCTACTCATTGGCTAGAAGTGACAAAGGATAAGAAAGCCCTGTATTTATTAGTGGGTCAGGGATGTGGCAGGCCATGAAAAAGGCAAATGCACGACTCGGATGCACTCGGTGAGATTTTTGCAGCAGAGGTCAGGCCTGAACAGGGCTCCAGAAATGCTGGCTCAAAGAGAAAATTTTTGAGAGAGGCTTTTAGGGGAAGGCAGATCTGTCTGCAGAGGATTGGGCTGCTGAGCTGGTCGCAGGGAGCAAGGAGAACTTTCCTGGGTTTATTGGGAAGGGAAAGCATTGCCTGAACTGTGCAGGGGTGTGAGCTGGTGGTAGGGAGAAGTACTGAGCTTCAAGGGGAGCCCCTCTGGAGTGGGTGCAACACTTATTTCTGATGGGAAAATGCTTTATGGCTGTTGGCGCAGCAGGAGAGGCTCATGCAGGGCCAGATCATTTCTGCTACCTGTGGCTGGGGTGACTCTAGGGAAATGTGGGTTTCGTACTCAGAGTGGTTTACCAGCATTACCCTCGTGGGAAAGCTGAGGAGTGGAGGCTGGGGTGCCCTGGATGGGGTGCAGAAAAACACTGGGGAAACCTTCCCCTGGCAGAGAGAAGGAGGTGTTGTAAACTTCTGAGCAAAGGGTGAGGCCAGTGACCTGATGAGGACCTTCATGCAAGCTGACAAAACTGTGCACAAAATGGGCAAAATATTGCAAGTGTTAAAACCTGTTTTTAAAAAGAAAAGGGTAAGTGGAAGTTGCTTCCTTATCCTTTGTACTTGCTATCTGGAACTGCCTATTGCAGGGTGTGAAATAGCTGAAATTAGGGGGACTGAATGTTTCCATCCATGTTACATAACAGGGGCAGGTTAACACAGTTTCTGTACAGCAATTTTGAACAAGGAACAAATTAATCATCCACTCTCCAAACAACCTTCCTGTGCTCGTGGGCTATTATGTTCGCATTGTGCTTTTATGTTTTAACCGCTGCTTCTTGATTGACATGTCCCAAAGTATGGCTGGTTTGGAAGATCCTACATGCTTTGTAAAGAAAATTATCTTGAGCTACAATCTGGGAAAAGGCTTTAGCTGTCTATTAGGGGTGTTGGGAGAAAAGGGAGTGACTTCATTGCCGTGTGGGTCACATCACTGGCATGCTTTGGATAGCCCAGCCAGGAGAATAATAATTAGTGGGACCATACTAGAAAACTCCCAACACGTGCTGTGCGGGCAGAAGGACTCGGAATTTTTCTGACTCACCCCTCTGTTTATTTGCTAAGTGGCTGGTACTGCACACCTTCTTCTCTCACCCCCACCCAGACTCTCCTGTGATGCATTTGTGATGGTTCCATGCTTTCCTGGCAGGAAACCCCAGGTTGCTAAGGATCTGATCAATAAGGCAAGGAGGACAGAGTGCCCTAACCCTGCCCTCCTTCCGCAGGATGACTGCAGCGAGTTTCGCTCCCAGTTTGAAGCTGGTGGACGTCTGTCCTGCACGAGGGAGAACGCCCCAGTCCGGGATGCTTCTGGCAGGCAGCACACCAACAAATGTCTCATGTGTGCTGACAAGTTGTGAGTACCCCTTCCTCTGAGCAGCAACACCAAAGAGGGAAACCTCCCGCTGCAGAAGTGCAGCTTCTGCCTGTGAAGCTGCATCTGGGCAATTCCTGGGAGAGTCCTGACTCCCAGTGGCCCTCCAAGAGATGCTGTGGCAGTAGGGTTCCTCTTCCCCCTTCCCTTTCAGCACTAAGGGCCCAAGGGCAGGTGAGAAGCAGTGTGGAGTAGAGGAGGAGAAGCAAGGTTGACAGAGAGCAGCCCCTTTCCCAGGGGATTGTCGGGCACAGGCAGCTCCTGAGGAGTTTCCCACGTGTGTACTTTGCCTTCCAGATGCTCTCTCTCTCTATTCCCATAGAGCATATGCAGAAGCAGACCTGATATGAAAGCAGCCACCTGGAACCAGGATGTAGCATACAGTGGGAATGGTGAGGAGAAAGGGAGAAGCCTTAGGGGTGGGAATTAGGAACAGGATCCACCAGGAACAGGGACTGTGGATGGGGAGGTGGTACCTAGGGGCATGACACTGGTTTACAGGGCAGCCCTGGGTGCTGGAGGCACTCACACTGCCATAGCGCTCCATTTTTTCTTCTCTTCCCTTCTTCCAGCAAAAAGGAAGCTCAAAGAGGGGGTGGAACTGTCCAGCGCAACAAACTGCCCTCTTCAGAGAGGACAAACCAGGTGAGAAAATAGCTCAGAGCCTATGCTGAACTCAGAAAGGGTCTGGTGAGAGTCTGTGGGATCTGGATGGCCTGTGGTCAACCTGGGGTGATCAAGGTGTTTAGGATTCTTTAGCCAGCTAATCATGGAGCAGAAGCTGGTTGTATTGCAAAGCCTCCCTCATGGGTGGGATGAACCTGGGTGTGGGCATACAAACTGGGCATGTTTGGACCTGACAGAATGGCCCCTCTCACTTTTCCCGTGATGTGATGCTATATGAGAAATAAAGGGCAGATTCAGACTCCCCACAATCCTGTAAACCCGTGGATGATAACATTTGGTGGGTATGGAGTGCATCAAACCTGCTACTTTAAGAACAGCCCTGTAATTCATTGGGTCTGGGAGGATGAGGGGGCAGGACAGGAGCTGCTTTAGCTTTGCTGCTTCCCTAGGTGCACAGAAATTGTTTCTGTGGTTGTTGAGTGTGTTCTGCCCCTTTTGCAGAAGAACTGTGCTGGTTCACGGCAGGGTGTAAACGACAGGCGTCCCTCCTCATCGGGCAGAGGGTGAGTTCAGCAGCACCTGGGCTGGCAGCCTGTCCCCACACACACCACCAGCCCTGATTTCTGCCCCCTTCCCTGTACCTGTATTTTTTAGGGATGGTCAGGAGATTAACTGAAGCAAGAATGGCTCAACAACATAGGAGCAGCACAGCCTGGGGTGGAGCAGTGCACGTTGTGCCCTTTGGTGCTCACTGCAGCCCTCCCCACTGGCTGAGCTGGCAATGGGGAAGAGACACATCCTGGGGCTTGTCTGTCATGCAACCCTTGCTCCATTTTGGCCTTGATGTTCTGTGTACGAAGCACCAGTGACTGCTGTGCTCCGAATCCCTCTCAGGACACTCTGTCCAGCAAAATCTGTCTCCTGGCAGTGCACACGTGTGTGTCTGGCCCTGGCTCAAAGGCAGTGCCTGGAGCACCACGTGCTTTCTGGGCACTGGTCAGGCAGGAGCTGTTTGTTTTGTACCTGTTGGCCCTGAGCAGGACTCAGCTGCTGCTTTTTCCTTGAAAAAGATTTCTTGCTTTTGACTGGTGCAATTCCTTCATGTTCCCCCTTCCATCAAGTGCTGCCAGCAGACACAGGGGTGCAGAGCCCTGGGTGGTGGTGGAGCTTCTCTCCCTCTCCTCTCCCGTGGGTGGGTGGATGCCAAGGTGCAAACAGCTCTCCAGGAGCTGTGGGGGTCTGCAGGGAGGGTGGGTTTGCACTCTGCTCCCCCTGTTTGGAAGGAGATGGTGATGAGCTGTATCTCTGCTCTCTCTGCCAGCCCACAAGGTCAGCGTGGCAGGAACTGCAACCAGCCACCCGGCCGCAAGTCACAGAGCAGAGGCACCGATGAGGATCCCACGGTAAATCCACCTCCTGCCCCTTGGGGGGCAGCTGTGTGGGCAGAACTGGGGACCTCTCCCACGGGGTGCCCCTCTGCTTGTGCTGAGCCACCCCTGCTCCTTTCCCAGCAACTTTTCTTGTTCTTGTTGTAACCCTGAAGCTTTTCACTTGGCCCCATGTACTCAGAAGGGTTTGAATGAGTCAGTAGCCTGCTGAAAGCCCCTGCATGCATCACCTGGCATGGGAGCAGAGGGAAGGGTTGGGCTCCTTGTGGAAGCCCCCCAGCTCTGGGGATGTGGGTGTTGAGCTCATGTTGGAGTCCTGCCTCACATGTAACCAAAGCAGGGTAAAGAGTGCTACCTCCCCATGCTGAGAAGGTGCTGAGATAAAGGCCATGGTCAGAGCAGGGTGGTGGAGCTGACCAGGGGATGAGGACAAGTTTGGCAGAAGGAAGGAGTGCTGAAGGGGGAAATGCTGAGTGGTAGATGACAGCCATCTATGGAATAATGTAGGAGGAAGGTGGGGGAGTCTGCTCTCCCTTCTCATGAGAAGAAAATGGAATAGTTCCAACAAAGCTGAAAGTGGAAAATGTGAACTAATAAGAGAAAATAAGTTACTGTAAAAAGGGTGACTAAACTGTGGATCTCGCTATCACAGGGTGTTGTCTAGAGGTAGGATGGTTAAAAAAAAATACCTGATGTTTTGATTCCTCCAGAATTTTCATACAGTAATTTAAATAGCATTTTGGAAGAGATAGGAAATGTGTTTTTATGGGTTTGGAGGGATCTTACTACCAACTGCCTTAACTCTCTCTGAAGCCTCTACCACTGACCCTTCGAGAAAAGGGATATTTGAGTCAAAACCCCAATAGATAGTTCAGGTAGTGCAATTTTGAGGCAGCATTAGGTGTAATAAGGCTGGTCTGCTTCAGAGCTTAGTGGTATTTCCCAGTAGCAGTGGAGGGGGAGTGGATGCCTGACAGACCAGAGGTGATTCAGGGAGCAGATCTGCTCTTCTTCTCTTTCCAGGGCCACCTGTGGCTTTTGTCACAGGCGATTCCCAGAGCCAAAGGGGTGGTGGCACTGGCTGCTGGCACCTCTGATGTGTGGGGCTGCTGGTGGGGTGGCCTCCTGCCCTGGGCTGTGGGGCAGGCAGCAATGTCTGGTGCGTAGGAAGGCATCCAGCAGAGGATTGCAAAGGTCAGCATTGTCTGCTCTCACGTCACTGGTAATTACCCAGATGAGGGAGGAAGCAGCACATTATAGAAATTAGCAAGTGACGTTTAACCAGCAGGTGCTATCACTGCACCCCAACATCACCAAAAGCTCCCCCTGTGCTGCCCAGCATGAACTCCTCCTTCCCTGGGGTGCTTCCTGCTGCTGCTGCAGCATCATTTTTGTGCTAAATGCTGCATCTCCAGGCGGAGGGGGAAGCAGAATGTTCTCTCAGACCCATTGCACCATTTGCAACCTTTGCAACACGTCTTGTAGCCCTGGAGAAAGGGGTTGGGAACCCATTCGTCGCTTCTTCGTCTCGGTGTTTTTTCGGTTCCTGGGGCTGAGGAAGGGGCTGTGCGTGCCCGGGAACAGGCTGTGCTATCCCTGACCTCTGCTGTCGGAATTCTGCTATGACTCTGCATGTGACCGTGCATGGGACAAGGTGCGAGAGGCTTTTTGGGGATCCCTAAAGGTCACTCCTTGCTGTGTGCCGGCTGTGCCACGTGTGGTTCGTAGGGAAAGCTGTGCCCGAACGTTCCCGTTGCCGTGCTCGGGAGGAAGCAGGAGGGCACCCCTCATTAGTCATCGCTGCTCGTGTCTCTCGGAGCGGTGGGCGTCGGGAGCGCTGCGTGCCGCACCGCCCGCGGGCAGCGCCAGCCCGCTCCAGGCGTTCTTCCTCAGTTCTGGCCAGTGGGTTTCATCTCAGTCCTTGGAGATAAAATGGTGTCGGCATACTGATAAGGAAGGCTAGGTGCAGGTAGAAGATTTTGTCCTGTGGATGAGCTTTGAGAGGAGTAAACCTTGCCCTGGACTGTAGTGTCGGGGTGGATCAGTGAGCGAGGCTTCAGGGCTCTGTCCCCCAAAGCTTGGCTGACTGGTCCCACCAGAGACACGATGTCTTTGCAAGTCTGGCCTGGCTGGATGTGATGCAGGATAGAGGGGCCCCATGCAAGGTTTGGTTTGTGAGCACCTTTAGGTCATGTAAAGGAGGGTCTTGCTAGTGAACCGTCACCAAATGTGATTTCGTTCTCTCTTCAGCTGGACTGCGATCGAATTCTGCATGGGGTAAAGGGTGGAAGGATTTTCTGCAGCGAATCCTCACAACCAGTCTGTGGCACTGATGGGAAAACATACAAAAATGAATGTGACTTGTGTTCAGCTGCCATGTGAGTAGGTGGAGAGATTTCAGTAATACAGGGCCATCCACCATTCCCGAGTGTCTTTTGCAGAACAGTGTTTGTTTTGATACATCATGACTCACTATCAAGTGTGTCCTTGGTGCTTTGCTGTTAAGCAAACATAGATCAAAATTCCTGAGATTAATCTGATGACAGCTAATTAAGATACACAAGTTGCCAGGGTCCCCTATTCCCTCTCTGCCCAATCACGGGATTGTTTGGGGAGTAATAAATGCCATCACATTGGAAGTAGCATCAAAGCGTTAAGGAGCCCACAGAGGACTGTCATGCCGGCGGCTGAGAGCTGTGGTATTGCAAGTGAATAATAAGCAATATCTTGTCCTCCCTTTGCAGGAGAGCTTCAAACTTCATCACAGTAAACTATCGAGGCGAGTGCCGAGAGCCTGCCCCTGAAGTGGTAAGAGGCAAACCACAGCTGGGCTGCCAAACATCAATCTCCTCCCTTTCCCCTGGTGGAAATTCCCCGTTGGCACCATCTCAGCCCGTGGTGACCTGATCCAGGCTGCCACAATAGGGAGTGAGGAATGAGGAGTGGCTGGCACTCAGCAGCTGCCCACTGTGCCCTTCAGCAGGAGCTGGGTGTCCACACTTGGACCTCGCTGGCAGGTTAACAGAGTTAGCTTGTTCCTTCAGGTAACAGTGGGCTAATTAAAGGCATGTTTTCCAGCTGCTCTTCAGTCACATTGGTTGAGAGGGAAGAGAGGTATTGAAGTTCCTATTTCTATTTAATTTTCTTTTCCTGGAGTGGAACGATGCCGAGAGGTGAAGAAAAGAAAGTGCTTCTTGGCTGTGTGTAGCATCCCACTTTACTCCAAGTGCCTGCTGGGGAGGCAGCGTGGCCTCTGCACCTGTGATAGGATCCTTAGAGCCCCAGAAATGAGTGTTCATGGTCCAGATGTTTAAATACAAATTGAGACTCAGATTTAATTCATAACCTGGGCATAATCTCCATGTTTTGCCTCGGCTGTGTGGTAGGAGTGTGACGTGTCTGAGAAAACAGCTGATTTTCTTCCTGGGACTTTGATGGAGCTAGAAAGATCAGAACTGTATAAACCATAAAGGCCTTGTTCCCTAAATAATATCCAGGGAGATGGTGGGAAATGAAGATTATTCACTAGGTGGCACACTTTTGGGAAAGGTCTTGAGCCTTGACACCTTGTGCAATCCCACAGAGCAGATGAGTTAAACATTTCTCAACTGTGCTTTGTCTTGCTACCAGGGGAAGCTGGACAGGCTCCAGCTGTTGGGTTTGCAGCCAGCTTGTGACTCTGTGCACGGGATGTCCTGTAGCGCCTGGGGAGGACTCTCCTTGCTGGCATGAACTCTTGAGAAACTGAATCTTCATCCCCAGGGATATAGCTTGGTTCCCACTCTAAACCCGCAGAGAATCCAAATACTGAACCTGCCAAAGGGATTTCTGGGAAGTTTTGAGCGGAAACATTGGCTTCTGAGTACGGATGTGATATCCATGTGTGTGTAGGCGCAGTGGGATGGGTTATGAGAGAACCATCACGCCATAGTGTCATTCCATGCCTTCCTCTGCTCAGTGCCTGGACACCAGCAGATCCCCCAAACACAGTAAACCTGGCTCCTTTCCCCCTCTTCTCTAAGGCAGCAGAGTGCTCTAAACTTTGCTTAAAGTCAAAGAAATTGCAGCATAGAGAGAAATAGCCTTGCCTGTGACGGCACTGTAGGCCTCTGTGTCTCAGTCTTTAGGGAGATGGAGCTGTTGTTGGCCTGTGGGTGCAGGGAGATGAGGCAATACATGAGTCTGCTAGTGACTGTGTCCAAGATAGAATGAGACTGAAAAATAGAGAGGATTCCCAAAAAACTGTGCTTGGTCAGGAATTCCTTACTGTTTCACTGAGCCTTTACAGCTCTCAAGCCCTTGCAATATGAGGGAGATGCCATTTACTGAAAATCAGAGAGCTTGCAGCTGTGTCAAGTGTTCCAAAGAGGGATGGATGCAATTAAAAGTCAAAGTGAAAAGCTTTTTTCTTTTCCTGAGGCAAGAAAAGTCAAGCAAAAGCCCCCCTGCACAATGATTTATTCTTTATGTTTATTAAGTTTATTAAGTCACCTGAAGAATTGGGCCGGAAATTTATGGGAGCTTATAAACAATGCACAGAGCAATGTTATTTTCAGCGCTGAAATTCATTCTCACTTGCAGTATAATGAATTTTTCTTTCTGCTGAAGATTCAGGCACTCAATATATGCTACTAGAACCTGGAGGAAAGCAGCTCCAACAGTGCTTTTGGCATCAGAAATGTGTTTAGAGAGTTGCAATGTGCAGAATGTGAAATGCTTTGGAGGATGATAAGAAATTTTTAACCAAAAATGGTAGTGTTTCCTTGAGTTGTATTTCTAAATTACCCGTGGAGAGTGCTGAGTTGCCTGAGAAAATGTGTGTTAAAACTGCCTCATCCCTTTGCAGCCCAGTGCCTGCCTGCAAAGCTCCAGGTGTTTCTGGTAGCTCTGGTGACCTGATGGCCAGGGGAGGATTCTTGTGGGGAGGGTTGGGGGCAATGTAGTTTGAGAGAAATCTGACACTAAAGGGTTTATGTGGGCATGGCTGGGGTGAAAAACCTTGCTGCAGAGAGAGCCTGTCCCCACTGGTCAGCACTGGGTCTCACCACCTTCCCTGGGAGGTCTCTGCCATAACTGAAATCCTCTTATTCTGCTTTACTGATGACAAATATAGGTTGGCACCGTGGGATAGGATATCTTTTTTTTTTTGGTAAGTTAACAGGCTGGTAGGTCCTGCAGGGCTGTGTCATGTGGATGAATTGATTGTGGATCTTTCCAGCACATTGGACTCTTAATGCTGCATATCTTGCAGTTCTTTTACTTGTTCAAAGGTTTTTCACACTAATCACCTGGGCAGTAGTCACCAGCCTGCCCACGCTGGTCAATGGATCAAGGGAAAAAAGGAGTTATCCAGTTTCTCCTTTTTTTTTAAACCTGTTTCTCAGCAAACAGATAACTCCCAGGTTTGCAAGTCCCAGTTTCCTTACAATGCTGTTTTGCCACACTACTTTTAAAGGCAGTGAAAGGAGGGAAAGAAGAAAAGCAGGACTTTTCCCAGATTAGAAAATAGGTGTGGAAAGCACCTACCTTGAGGCTTAAATCAGTCTTGTTTTGCTCAGCTGGCAGTGGCCCAACCTGCCTGCCCTTGTACCAGGCTCTGCTGCAGCTGTCTTATCTGGCACTGAGCTGGCCTGAGGGGCTGTCACACCGATGCCAGTGTCACACAGAAGTGATCAAGCTTGGGGATGGGCTTATTCTTTTTTTTTCTCTTCCTTTCCAGGAGTAATGGAGTTCAGACTGCCAGCAAACACCAGGGATCAGCTGTGACCACAGGTATGGGCAGAGAGAGGCAGTGACTTTGCCCTGCTTGGCCTGTGGAGGTTGTGTCCCACCTTGTCCAGACAAGCTGTAGGCCTGGGACAGAGTTCTCCAGACTTTTTTTCTCTTACTGAAGCCTTATGATGGTGATGCTGAGCCTGTGGGGACTTGAAATAGTGGCCTCTGCCCCCTCCTTTCCCCTGGCTCTGTTTTTTCAGCCAAGCTGTTCCTGCAGAGCAGAGAGGATGCTGGCAAAGCAGTTCCCCATCACAGGGAGGCAGGAATGGCCCAGAGCCCCTGCACAGCATGGGAGCATCACAGCTTTATGCTTTCCTCATGCTTTCAGGTCCCTTTGCCTTCTGGGACTACAGTAACAAACTGTCTGCCCCCTGTCTCTGCAGAGCAAGCAAAGGAAGCGTCGATGTCGAGCATCAAGGGAGCTGCCAAGTGCCCAGGACTGCCAGAGCTGCCTTCATCCCCTTCTGCAGCACAGGGGGCCTGTCCTTGCTCAGGTGGAGGGCAAAAGGCTGTGGGGACTCAGTGGTGCCTTCCCAGGTCTGCCCCGTGCGTGCTGCTGCAGCCCCTGCCGCCTCGCTGTGTCTTAACGTGCTTCTCCAATAAAGATAACTCCTCAGCTAAATGTCACTTCTCTTCACTCAGCCTCAGAGAAGGGACAAACGAGTCCCTGCTCTGGCTTTGCACCACGTGCTGCTTAGGCAATGAGCAGCCTGAGGTGCAGCAGCTGCTGTAAATACCTGCTGAAGATGTTGGCCCCAAGGAGGAAGAATAAGGTCTGGGGTTTTGTGAGGAGGGGTTCAGGGGTCAGGTTCTCTCTGGCTCGTTATGGGGTTTTGGGACAATCACTTCACTGCCCTATCAGCCCTTTTCTCCTGCCTGTAAAACAAACATTAAATGATACTTACCTACCTCAGAGGGTTGTTTGAGATTTGTTTGGTTTACGTTTGGAAACTTACAGAGGAAAATTGGTTTTAAAGCACCCCATGTGTTGGGCTGGCAGTTTAGATGATGCACTAAGTGTCCCCTTCCAGGCTTCTCATGTGAGGTGCTGGGAAATCCAGACCACAGTTTGGAGCTGGGTTGTCATGTCAGGAGATGTGCTGAGCCCAGAAAGGTCTCTGGGATCTGGAGGTGTGAGTTTGGCCAGTATTTCTTGCTGTGAGAGGGCAGAAGCACGGATGGCACCCTCAAGGTACTGCAGGAAGCTCAGCCATTGTGGTGGCCCCAGGACAAACTGGGTCACCCTCTGCCTTGGTCTGAACCTCTCTGGAGGCTCAAATCAGTGCCTGTTTCAGGAACCATCTCCTGCAAGGAGAAAAGGATCCTTCCTTTGGGGCTCTGGTGCTGGGGCAGATGGAGAGGTGAGAAGTTCCATGGTATGGAATGGCTTAAGCTTTTTAAGGAGAAGTGTTGTTGTTTTGAGATGCAACCGACCTACAGATGGTTCTGATTCATTTATATTCTGAAACTGTGTTCAGATGAAGGCAGGCCTCTGGGCCAAGGGTTTCCCTGTTTTTTTGGGGTCAGTGGATCTGGGACTGGGGTGGGGTTTGCAGAACAGGAGACACTGATGGCAAGTTAATAGAAAGCTGCTGGTGGTTTGCACGTACTTCCTGTACTCTCTTCTATAGCTGTTACTTAAAGCAAATAGGTTCTTTATTTGTATAAACTTTATTGCAGGACATTTCAAGAAGACCTTGAATGAACATTTGCAGTGTTTGAGTCCATTTTAGCTGTGACCTGATCTGTAAACACTTTTCTCTTGCAGATAAGGTTGAAGTGACTTTCAGCTTTTGACAGGTTTTTACCTAATACCAATTAATTTCACTCCCACCAAAGACGTAGAATTTTTTCAATTAAGTTATCAAAACCTCTATTTCTACTGCAGCTAATGAGAATTGATTTTAAACTCTTAAATGCTTACGCATGCATCATGTTTTATTGCCGCTGATAATAATAAAAATTGATTTTATTATCAGCAGACTCTGCCATAAGTGGTTGTTAATAGTTCATATGCTTACTTTTAACATGAGCAAACAGTATGATTTAGAAACAAATTATGACTGCCTCTTTCTACATGGAAAATCCCCTCACCAAGAAGAGTCACGTAGGGTGAGAGTCACCAGTGTGGGGCTGGTTAGATGTTTTTGGGGGATGCAGATTTTGGCTTTGAGCAGAGATGAAACAAGTACATTCTTGAATGCTATTTATGCAGCCTGAGAGTGATGAATGTCAGACAGTAAAAATGCTCTCTGATGATGTCTGCTCACTGATTCCAGCTAACATCATGTGCAGGGACATCTACATGATTTCATAAAAGTGGTGCACAATTGGTGGCTTAAAATAAATTCTTGCAAATGAAAATCAGTGCACTTGAAAGCTGCTATGATTTGTAGTGATTTCAGGTATTTAAGTTTTCAAATAATGACCCCTAAAACCTTCATTAACGGTGCTTGAAAAGCAATAAACTGATGAAGACTGCCCCAGTAGCCTCTTCTGTCAGTATTTGAGCACCTTCTAAATTTCTCCTGCTGCCAGCAGAAATTACCATCCACAAAAATCGCAGCTGGTGATAAGGGATCGTTAATCAGATTCCAAGCCCATCTGCTGAGGAGGCACAGGACAGGGACTTGCTAAAGCTGCCTGTGCTGCTGTTAGCAGCAGGGCTGGCTCCATCCTGCTCCCAGCAGCCTGCCTGCTTGCTCTCCTCTTGCTTCCAACTCCCTTTTGCAGGTTGTTCCGAGGGCTGGCTGGTGAGGAATGTCCGTGGTGGCACAGCAGAGCTCCAGAGAGACGCCACGTGTTGTTACTCCTGGGGAGAAGGAGGCAAAGGCTCATGAGGTGCTGGAGATTCACCACTTTTTCTTTTATGTTTGCTCTTGGTTGCCCTTTGTGTTGCCCTTTAAAATGGCAACGAGGCCAAGCCAGTCCTCTATGAAACTGGAAAGGTACCAGCGCTCTGGGGACTCTTTGGTTTGCTCTAAATTACACTTTATTAAGGGTGTTGCTTGCCAATAACCACAGACCCCATGTGGCTCACAGCAGTTCCTGAGGTTTTGCAGAACTGGCATTATGAACTGACACTTTGGTCTCCAGCCTCCCAGTGCCATCGGGTTTTGAGCTAACTGCCCTCTGCCGGGTCCTTAAGTGTCTCAGTATTTTTTTCCTTCTTTTTTTTTTTCATAGAAGGTGTCAGGAACTTATGCAACTCTTCAGGGCATACAAGTGCTGCTCTTGGTAGAGAGCGAGGTCTGTTGACTCTGGCAGATGCCTCAGCAGACCTTGAACTCCCTGTGGCATTTGTCCTCTGTCCATTTGGAGCCTGGGAGCTCTGCCCAGCAGCTCCCTGCTGCTCCCCAGCCGCACCAAGGGAGAACCCTGCCATGGCCCCTTGGTGTGCTCTGCCCAGGGCACCTTTTGCAGGCTGCCACAGTAGACAGTGGTGGAAATCTTGTAGTTTAGGGGTATTTGTTCCTTTAAGAACTTGGATTGTGACATGGAGAGCTTGGTGCAGTTTGTGCAGGGAAGCCCCTCTGACTGTGCTGCAGAGCTCTCTTTTCTGGCTCTTCCTACATCCCTGTGATGTTCAGTCCCACCACACAACTTCTGCTATGGGTACCTGGGGATTTCAGTGTTATTTGTCTTGATTATCACAATTTCTGCTCTGTGGCCCATCTGCTTTCACCTTGGGGACTCATGAATGGGCTTCTCTCTTTCCTTTCTTTAGGGCTTCTATTTGGCAGCTGTTAGAACATCTGTCTTTCCCTGCAAGGCTCTCCCTACTACAGGGAGCTCCCTGCTACAGGGAGCTCTTCTCCAGGCAATATCCCTGGGATGTCCCAGCTCTATTCTGCTGCAAGATCTCTCCTGCTGCCCAGCTCTTCCCTTGGAACTGCAACACAAAAACTTCCAATGCTTTCCTCTGAGTAAAGGTATGAGCAACTCCACTCAAGTTTCACCAAAACCGAGACGTGACTGCTTGCAAATTAGAAATCCAGACCCTTGATGCAGAAGGTCCCAAAAGAAATATCTTAGTGCTGGGTATAGTAACAGCCATGCCTATGGTTTGAGGGTGGGAAGCATGGACAATTTCTGCATGTATTTCTGAAAAACACATGGGTTGCCTTTGTCGCCTTCTTGCTTCAAAGGGGTTCCTTCCTTTCTTGGCCTATGTCAGTGAGATTCTGCAGAGATGGAGACACATGATTCACAGCTGGGACCAGAGGTAACCTGGAGAGGCAGCAGAAGGGGGTGGAGTGCTCATGTGCAGGGCTGCTCAGCCAGGTGGGATTAGCAACAAAGGAAAATAAACAGGTAGATGTCAACACAGCATCGCTGCAAGTGGGAGTTGCACAAACAGAAGGGTGTAAACACAGTCAAAGTTCTCCCTGTCCTGCGTGGGAGGAATGTGCTGCACCTGCCTCTCTGCTCCTGAAAGGCTCTGTCCTGAGGGACAAGTTCCTAGTTCCTGGTGGGAAAAGCTTTGCTGAATCACTCTCAGTGAAGCAGACAGCTCACTGGGAGAGACACAGCATGGATCTTTCTTGTGCACAGGGCAGGAGTGCAGAGCTGAGCTCTGTGTGCCTCGGCTGACACAGGGGACAGCAGATACATGCTGTAGCTGCAGTGTTTCCTAAATCTGAGCTCCATCTCTAGATCCTTGACAGGTGTTTTCTCTTCTGTCCCTTTACTCTTTCTCCTATTGCAAACTACTTCCCAAATTTAATAGCTTGGTTAGAAGAGAATTACTTTGCTCTTGACAGAACATGCTGAGTCAATCCACTTTAACCGCAGATTTGGTTTGCAAATAATATCTCCTTTCCGATAGGGTTCAGGTGTCATCGCTGTGGACATTGGCAGGAATTTGCTTGACCATGACAGCTTTTACAGAGCCTGGCAATTAAGTTGTCAGGAATCATTTTCCACTGCCAGGAAGCATTAATGGATCCTGGCCTTGGCTGGAATAAACCCTGGGAGATAGATATTGTAATTGGGATGAGAAGGAGTCCTTGTAGCCAAGGTCTGCATTCATCCAAAGGTCTGGAGTCCTGGACACTTGGTGGAACTAAGATAAGGGAAAGGTCAGGAAACACAGGGCAGAACATTGGGGGAAGGAATGAAAATGAAGAATACGAACAGGGACACGATCTCTCATGTTTCTGGTGTAGCAGGAAACATTGGCGTTTGGAGAGGCTTTAGTTTTGCAGATGCACACTGCAAAGCACTAATATTAGCAGAACTCCTGGATATGAAAGCAAATCTTTTTGCACTAGGTAATCCCTAAAATTGTGTTGTTGTGGATTTGCTTTTCAAGTGATAAATATGTTGCAAATGTCCTTCTCTTAAAAAATAAAACTGTGATGATTCAACACAAGCTCGCTCTGTTTAAATTATGTCAAAAATAGATCTGCAAGCAAGGATTTTGATTATCAAATACAGAATTTGAAAAATGAAGCGTTAGTGAGAGATTTGGAGAATTTAGGATCCCAACTGAGAAGCCTAAAATTGAGATCAGTCCAAAGAATTGCCAAAAATTTCCTTACATAAAGGACAAAAAATTGTTCAGGCCCGATCATCTAAGTTTCATTACCTGAACAATGGGCAAACCTTAAGGAGAGATATGAAGAGAACTAAAGATATCAAGCAGAAAGAGGTGGCGTACGTGGTGAATTTTCAGGAAACAAACCGTGCGTGGGCTAATACCAATCTTTGCAAAGTTGGCTGACTTCCTAGGTAAAGGAGGTACAGCACATCTAGTCTGTGTAGAGATTAAAGGCATTTGGCCTGCTGCCCTGGGGGATGGTGTCACTCAGGCTCAGTAAGGTGGGTCAGGGACTGGCCATGGGGGACTTGGTAGCAGATGAGCAGAAGGTGCCATTGGAGTTGTCAGTGAACAACCAAAAAGATGGATTTCTAGCACCAAACTTAGCATTTTTGCTCCTTTCTGTACTACAGGAACAGTTGGCATGTACAGCAGAGCACTGCTGAGTTTTTTAAAAGAGGAGAAGAGCAGGATTCCTCCTGCAGAGCACAGGGTGACCTTCTGGGCTCAAATTGCCTGGGTCCAAACTGGCCTGAAATACAGTGGGCAAGAGTGCAAAATCATGTTCTGTGGTTAAATAACGGAGGATTTGGCTATCAGTTGGCAGCTCAGTTGAAAATTGTAGATGAGGAGAAAGTGCTAATTGCTTTTGGGGGGGCACAGGGGAGATGTGAGCCAACGATGTGGGGCAGCCCAGGGCTGGGCAGAGTGCGCAGGAGGAGAGGGGTCCTGGCAGGGTTCCCACTCACCTCAAGCCACACAAAATCCCCTTCCTGGCACACACATTTGTATCAATCATTAGCCAGATACCCAGAGCTGGGTAAACACGTTTTTGGCTTCGAGTGGTGATGACAGGCTGGGAGCATTACCTAATGAGGTGGGATCACCTGGTGGTGTGGTGTGCTATATATTCCTGCTCCTCCCTGCAATCTTCCTCTCCCGCACAGAGAGCAGGCAGGCTGCGCTGGAGGGGTGTCCCTGGCTGCCATGAAGGTGACAGGAGTTTTGGTGAGGGCAGCTCTTGCCCTTTGCTGCTGCTTGGGTGAGTATTCACTGGGGTACTGCAAAGATCGACCTGGCTGAGTCAGAGTAGAGTTTGTATTCCAGTAAAAGCCTTTGGGTCGTGCAACATGGAGGAGAGCCCTGTTCCATGAAGAAATAGCCTTCCTGAGAGAGCACAGCGAAGAAATTAGGTTTCAAGGTTGAGGTTTCAGCTAACATCATGCAGCTGTTATCTTTTTGGTTTGTAGGAGCAGTTCTAGTGCAGGGTAGGGGCTTGCATGTGGCAGTCCTGTGTATGAAGGCAAAATAAAACTGTAGAAAATGGCATTATTACACATATGAGCAATATAAATGCTAACTTTAACCTCTAGGATTGCACTAGGAGTTTGCTGTGCTACTCCTGGTAAATGAGAATGATGTATTTGGAGATGGACAGTGCTGGTGGCGATAATTATGTCAAATATGCATGTCCAGATTTTTGAAAGTCAAACATAGAAGTCTCTTAGAAGAGATTAAAATCCAAGAATATAGAATTGAAAGTACTTGTATCACTTGTAACATTTTAGGGGTAGATGAATATATGTGCTCTCACAAGGTTTATCTCCTCTCAGAAATGCAATGAAACTTTATTTAATAACTTTTAATACATCCTATGGCCATTAAGTGGAATAATGTAGAACTCCACATTTCTCTAAACAAAATAAATTAAAATTGACTAATCACTGAATTAACTTGTTTCATGAAAATATTTACATATGTGTTCTCTGCATATTAATAATTTGGTTTTGAGTTTTTTTTCTGTCTCCATTTTTTCTTTCAGGTACTGCCTTTGGAGTTCAGGTGAGCTACAGATCTATTTATTATGTTCTGTTCAGGCTTCTGGTAAAGTATGTAGCTATCCAATGAGCACATACATGGGTTAAATCTAATGAAATCTTTGCAGTTAAAATAATATTTGCCAGTGCATGGTTGAACGACATTTCCAATTTCACGAGAAAGCAAAAGATCCCCATTTCTTGCAATATTTTTGGTCCATTAAATAAAATGAAGAAAACAAGAAGTAATTGTACACTCTTATTATATTAACTCTTAGCCATAATTTAGTTGCTCTCAGCCAAAGGCAGTAGTTTGCCTCCTTGTGAGAAAAACTGTCTTAGGATGACATGCTCGAACACATCAAACGCTGTGACTCTGATAATTGCTTCCATACAGCAAGGCACAAAGAATTCCTTGCATTAATTTCTATACCTACACCACAGAGAGAAAACCAGCAGGGCCTGAGCCATGGATTTGTCTGCAGGTTCCTCCCACGCAGCTGCGAGCCTCTCGGAGCTCTCCGGAGTGCAGCACGATCTGGAAGGATCTGCTGCAGAGCCAAGGGGCTCCCAATTAGCACAGCCTTCATTAGGCACTGTCTCACCCACAGCCATCCTGCCTGGACCCCGGCAGAAGTGCATAATCAGAAACTTCTGTAGGGAAGATTCCTGACTGCCTGAGCAGATTCCCAGTAATGCGTCTAATTTTCCTCCCAGCAGCAGCGGCAGGCGTGGCGGTGGTGGGAGGATGCTGGGGGGTTTCAATCTGTTAGGGAGCCAAAACTGAGGTTGATTCTGGGCTGATTCCACAGCTTGATTGCAGCCAGTACTCCAGTGGCATTGCCAAGGATGGGAGGTCCTGGGTAGCTTGCCCAAGGGACTTGAAGCCAGTGTGTGGCACCGATGGCAACACGTACAGCAACGACTGTGGGATCTGCCTCTACAACGCGTGAGTCTCGCTGGGGACCCCGCAGAGGCCTCGGGGCTGGGGCTTCCAGGCAAGGGTGGCAGCTTTGCTCCCCAGGGATGAGGAGCATGTGCCTTTGCAGCTGGGTGACAGCACCACCAGCCTTGAGGTGATGCTGTCCCTTGATCCCTGACACAGGTCTGCTTTCTTCCAGGGAACACGGCGCCAGCGTGGAGAAGGAACGCGATGGGGAATGCGACCCAAAACCTATTGTGGTAAGATAAAGCCTGTGATGGGCACAACTCAAACACCACACAGAAGTGTGGGACAGAATGTGCACAGCTGGTCTGCACAGCCCAAAATAAAATCTGGTGATAACCAAAGCTAGGAGGGTTTTTATAAGTTATCTGATACAATCTCTATGTTATTTTCTACTTCAGACTTCAAACCTGTCTAATTGGGAATAAAATAAAAGTGATACATTGGCTGAAGGTTGGATCTGACCATCTGGATACCTCCAGCAGGATCCTGTGAAAGACCTCACAAAACCCAAATAACAGTCCTTGTTAATATCCCAGTTTTTTATCATTGGAGAGAATTCCCAAAGAATTTCTTGTTTGAACTTTTGATAGTGAAATTGGTTTGATGCTGGATTTGTCCCCCAAAGGCTGAGGGAGAGTGAGAAGACTATGTGAGAATGTTATGTCTTTCTATCAAAAAAATGTGTTTTTTTTCTCTATTCCTGCTATTTTTACAGGTTGATTGCAGTAAATACCATAGAGCTGTAGTAGATGGTCATGTCCTCGTAGCGTGCCCAAGGATAATGAAACCAGTGTGTGGCTCAGACAGCTTCACTTATGACAGTGACTGTGGGATCTGTGCCTACAATGCGTAAGTCCTGTGCATGGAGTGTCCTTCTGGGCAATCAGCAAGTCGAGGCTCCCAGGAGTATTCTGTAAAATACCAGTTTTAAGGCAGGTGTCTCTGTAGGTCCTCATTGCTGCTGGCTTCTCATGATTCTTCAGCCAACCTGAATGTTCTTCCCCATTTTTTTTTGTCTATGCTCATGAAGGGACTCACAAAACGAACCAGAGCAGAGACATGAGCAGATCAAAGTGTTGCTTGTAACACTTAATTACTCCTAACACTAAATTCCCATGGGTGATGGGAATGCTGTGCATTACCAGCTGCCATCTGCAGGGCACATTCAGAGAATTCAGGCAGCTGCAATGCCCCATGGGGAGGGTGGGACCCTGCTTTGTTGTCCCAGTGCCTGCAGTGTCATGGGGAAAGCTGTTCTCAGTGCTCCCTAACCAAAGCTTTTCTTTCTTTCAGAGAACATGACACCAACATTACCAAAATACATGAAGGACCCTGCAAGGAATCTGTTGCTGTAAGTGCAATAGAGGTCAAAAATCCATCTCTTAGAGCTGCAAATAAAATCATGAGGGCCTCACAGATTTTGCCAGGAAGCTGCAAGAGGTCAATAGGACAAGGTGCACAAGGGTCCCAGTCCATGATTTGCTTTTCTGCATGGTGGGGACGGATTTGGCATCCTCCCTGCTCCAGAGAGATGGTCACCCCATGCCCACCACACCAAACTGAGGAAAGAGGAAGGAGATGGATATGGGATGAGGAGCTGACTTGTGTCCCCAGCAGAAGGTGGAGGAGCAGAAGATATCTCTTGCCAACATGCTGTGCAGGTTGGCAGTTTTCTCTCTGGAGGCCACAAGCATTTCCACCCTCAGCAGCAGGGATTCAAAACTCCCATGCTGGTTGTATTCACAGATGTAGTGAGACTCATAAGAGCACTAGCCATAAATATTTATAGAGCATAGTTTATTGTATCTTTGTCTGAGGCCAGCAGTCTGATGCCTCAGAAGGAGAAGCTTCTGTATTTCAGTGCTAAAATTCTGGGAGGTAGGAAGTCCATTCTCCAACAGACAGATAACCATTCTTTCCTATCCTTTCAAATCCTGTACTGAACTACAGGGAATATGAAGTAAGAAGTAATCACAGAGCTGGAAAAGTGTGTAGAAAACCAACACAAACTGAAACAGTATTACTCAGATTTACAGCTGTTGAAAAATGTTTCTTACCAAATTCAAGACTTTTTGTTTTTTGGTGAGACCAGGCTAAAAATTTTGTACGTGTTCTTGTGCCTGAAGGATCTCTTCTCCAAGACAGTCCTTTTTCTTGACTCCTGGAGAACTAGGATAATAATCAGAAATGTAATTTCTGATTGGAAATTCAGCTGCAGTGTAATGAGGCTTTGTCCTGTTACAGAAACATTTGAAGCCAAGACACAAAGATTTTGAATCAACTTTTCTTACATAGCAAGGGCTCCTCCAGAGCGATTTGTCCTTATTTTGCCAGGTTGACTGCGCCAGGTACCGAACACAAACCACCAAAGATGGAAAAACATTGGTAGCCTGTCCAAGGGACCTGAATCCAGTTTGTGGCACAGATGGCACCACGTACGACAACGAGTGCGCGATCTGCGCCCACAACGAGTGAGTGCCGTGCCCAGGCTGCTCCTTCTGAGTGCCCAGCAATGCTGGGCAGTCTTCAGAACTATCCTGCTGCATTTCTGCTCCCATTTCTTCAAGTCTCTTAGATATGGGATGGTTTTGGATTTGCCTAGAGTTTCTTTCTGATGATGAAGAGTCATAAGGCATCTCCTTGGATGAGTCTGTGGGCTGGGCAGAGGAAGGAACAATTCAGAATATTGCTTTAAATTGCAAATTATGAGAAGATGGGATGAGCTTGGTAACAAGTAGCAATTCTGAGCACTTTGTAAAGAGTCTGGAGCCATGGTTTGCTTCATTTTGCATGACTTTAACCAAGAGGTTAAGCATTTGTTTTACTGTTTCCCTCTTCCAGGGAAAAAAGGACCCATGTTGGCAAAAGGCACATTGGAAAGTGCAGAGAGAAGACTGCTGAGGTAAGTGTTCAATATAAGGCTTACTCAGCTGCATCAACTGAAGGTTCCCTGAGGTGACATCTACCCTGAAAGTGAGCTGGCCTGAAGCCTGGCTTTCTCCACCTCTCTTTTAAGTCTTGTCAGCTCCTTGTGCCAAGGATGCCTACAAATCTCACCTGTCCTGAGGCAGGTGTCCTCTGGGCCCTCCTTGCCTGACAGCTGTGACAGATGGGCTGGATGAGAGCTATGCATGGAGTTCTCATGAGGAACTCACACCTGCAGCAGCCTTTGGGGTGGGGACATATTCTGAAATGTGGAGCACACCTGTAGTCTTGACTGGAATGTATCAGCTGCTGTGCAGGACATGCTGACACACAAATGTGGAAGTTGTTCAGTTTGGGCTTTGATCTTCCTTTGATGAGGCCCCTCAAATGCAAAGTCCAAGGTCTTTCACTGCACAGTTAAAAAGGGGCCATGTTTTAATTTTGTTTTTTCTTTTCTGACATGTCTTGTGGTTGGGACTGGTGCTTAAGCCAGGGATTTGGCACCTCACACTCTATGCAGTGCTGTGCAGTTCCCCCCATGTGAGAGGGTTCAGGCAGAGCTGACTCAGCCTGGTTTAGTAAGAAGTGAGTCGTAGCACTGGTGTTATCTCAGCATTAGAGACATGAAGGAATATTTTTTATTGGAGAACAAGGTCTTCCTCAGGTTTGATGCTGCTGCTTTTTTTGCAGCTTGACTGCAATAAATTCCCAGCCAGAAAAGTGAAAGGTGGCAAAGACCTGGTCCGGTGCCCCAGGATCCTGCACCCAGTGTGTGGCACAGATGGGTTCACTTATGACAACGACTGCAGCATCTGTGCCCACAACGTGTGAGTATTGCTCACAGGACTCTCTTTTGGAGCGGCAAGCCAGGGTTAGAGCTCCAGATGGCTTTTCTTTTGGTGCTAACATATCTGTGTTCCTCTCTCAACCTCCTGGTGCCCTCATCACCTGATTTTGTTCCCTGCTGCTCTTTTTGCTCCTTGCAAGAGCCAGGTCTCAGCCTGAGCACTTTGTAAGGGCTGTGCTATTTGGGCAGGGGAAAGAGTGGATGGAACTGTGGTATTTGGGCAGAAGAGTGAATGGAGCTGTTATACAGCACACAATGAGGAGACCTGACTGGTCTGCTACCTCTTAGAATTACACCTTCTAATGACAGGGAGAGGCTGGTTCATCAGGCAGTCAGGTGCCTCCTTTATCATGTATATTGGTTATGGGTTTGGTTTGTTTTCTGTGGCACCTGGGTGTCCCAGGGCTCAGGTGCTGAGTGTGCTGACCCAAACCTCTCCCTTTCAGACAACACGGCACTGATGTTAAGAAAAGCCACGATGGAAGGTGCAAGGAGGAAAGCACTCCTGTAAGTGTTCTTTTAGCAATAAAATAAGCATCATCTGCTCTCTCTGTGGTCTCCAGGAAGACCCTGGCTGGGCTCAGTGTACCCAGGGATGGGTGGAGGGTGGTGCACAGGGCTCATGCTGGTGCTGTGCTTCTCCTCAGCTGCTCACAGCTGCCAGTGTGCTGTACAGGAGGGAAAGAGAGGATGGGGGCAGGCTGGGACTTCAGAAACAAAATGTCCCAGTACTGCCAATCTCTGCACAGAAATCAACAGAAGCAGCCCAAGAGCCATGCAGCCCATTTTAGCACAGTAGGAGAGGAGGCAGAAGCCTGTGTTAGATGTCTGTGTATTTATTCAGTGCTAGGATTTCCATTGCTCTAGACAGGCAGGTTAAAAAAATCCTTGTACTCTGGTCAGCCAGGACAAATCTGCTCTCAGGTGTGTGTACAGAAATAGCTTTATTATCCTGCACAGTAACAATATGTGCTGATAATATCTCAACACATTTATTCTGCTTATGCAGAGCAGCTCTGAAGCACCAAAAATAATTTCATGCATCCTGAGGGACTGCAATATATTTTCTGTAGAAAAGGCACGTTGTTAAAATGTGGTCTTTGCTTTAATTTGTTCTTGGACCACATGGGAAATATGGATAATAAGAGACACTGCAATGGAGAGATTGTGCAAAATGACAGTGAAGTGTCAGTGATGCTTAGCTGATGTAGACTGATTTCCAGTAGGTATTTGTCTATTGATCCTCAAATATTTAAACCATTTGATTCTATATATTGTAAATATTTTTGCAACAGAAGCTGGTGAAACAGGTTTTGCTGCTCTTGGAAATGCTGAAACAGAATCTTGGATATAGTAAAATATGTCAAACTGCACTCAATGTTAAACACTTCAAATCAGATTCCTCAGGCTGAATTAGGAGATGTTTAATTTAGAGATTAGGGCAAAAAATAATTCTCATTAAAAGTCTTGTCAGTACTTGGAATAGGCTGACCAGAAAATTGGTGGAATCACTATTCCTTGGAGTTGTTCAAAGGGCGTGTGGATGTGGCACTTGGGGATATGGTTTGGTGGTGAATGTGGGGATTCTGGGTTAATGGCTGGGCTTGATGCTTTTGGAGGCTTTTTCCAATCTTTATGATTTTATGAATGCTGGCTTTAAAACTTTTGTATGCCCTACTCTAGGAAAGTAATCTCTTTTACCAGCTGTTCTCTCTGCTAGCAGAATACGCCAAACTACAATCGCATAATTAATTTCCAATGCAAGCCTAAACTTTAAAATCCCTCTGCTTTTCCCCTGACAAAGACCTCTAAAATCTAGAGTGGGCAGACTGCAGATGGGACACTTGACCCAGCATTGCTGTTTTATCTGCCCAGGTTGACTGCACCACGTACCTGAGCGGTGCCAAATCCGGAGAGGCCATCGGAGCCTGTCCCTTCATCCTGCGCGAGATCTGCGGGACAGACGGCGTCACCTACAGCAACGACTGTGCCCTGTGTGCCCACAACATGTGAGCCCTGCAGGTCACCCCCCCTGAGAGCCCCCCCAGAGTCATCTGTCGAGCATTTTTAACTCTGCTTTCTTTTCCAGCGAATATGGAACCCAGGTTGCCAAGAAGCACGATGGAAGGTGCATAGAGGAGGCTCCCCAGGTAAGTGACACCTGAAGGAAGGGTTTGAGCAGGTGGTAACTGCACAGACTGAGAAAATTTGGGTGGTGTGGCCTCCACAGGGGTTACACTTGTGCTGCTCTTCCTTCTGTGGGTGAATAGCACCTTCCCATCAGCAGGAACATCGTGCACTTCCTGCACACAATCAGGGGAAGGAAGAGGAGAGGACAGGTGAGGACTGAGTTATGAGACAGGTAGATGATAAATGATTTAGGGCTTTACACAGAGAATCCTTTTCCCACAGCACTCTGTCATAGCTGCTGCAGGAACTTAGCAGAATGTTTTGGCAATATGGACTGGGGATGCAAAGGGCCCAGTGAACCCAGTGCTTTCTCAAGGCTTGTGTTTTACAAAAGGATGTTCTGCAAAGATTAGAAAATTGCCTGTTTTGAATGCTGATACCTAATGTTTGAATGGGGATTCAAACCCACCTCTGTTTTTTGGTTTGTTTTTGGTAAATGCAATGTACTCTAATATACCAACATGAATCATGTAAAAATACCAGATTAACTATATTTGGCCAGTTCTAAACCATTTACTCTCACTGGGGAATAGAAAAACAAAGCCACCTCATTAGCATGTTTGAACGAGTCAACATCCTGAGTCAGATATTTCATTTCTATACAAACAAACTATGAAATGTCATTCCTTTGTTTCCTGAGTATGCTCTGTGCTCAGGCCGGGTGAGATACATAAATCAGGAAGGAAGAGTTCACACTGGAGAAACTGGGAGTGCTAAAACACAAGGCCAGCTCCTCAGCTGACGTAAATCAGCTTCCACTGCTGTCAGTCCTGCTGGCAGCTCTCACCACTTGGAACCGTCCCATTGCAACAAAAGACCTGTCAGCACATCTCCCCTCCATTCTTGTGGGCCACGAAAAACACCTTGGTCACAGGCAGCTCCCTTGCAGGAAGTGCATAAATCGTGCCATTTTGATTTACAGATTATTTCTGAGCTGCCTTTTGTAATATCCTGGTGGGTTCAGTAAGGTGTAGGGGCACCGTGATAAATCTAGAGCTCAATGAGTAATGTCTGCCTTCCAGCCTTGATTCTTCTCCAGGGAAGGCTGTGGAAGGAAATTGCTAGTTTTCCATGAAGAATGAGTTAATATATAACCTCACTTTGTCATCTGGCAGATCCTTTTAGGGTCTGGCCTAGGCAGATTAAGGCAGAGGCATAAGCAGGGGGGATGTGTTGGGGCTCCCTTGCACGGAGCAGAGCCCGTGGCAGAGCTGTGCTTGCTTTCCCCAGCTGAACTGCAGCCAGTACCGCAGGTCCACGCTGAAGGATGGCACGGAGCTCATGGCCTGCACCATGATCTACGACCCCGTGTGCGGCACCGACGGCGTCACCTACGCCAGCGAGTGCACCCTGTGCTCCCACAACTTGTGAGTGCTCCTCTTCCTCCCCGGGGGATTCACTGTTTGGCTCTGTGGGAGCTGAGTGATCTGCAGGGGCTCTCTCTGAAACCCTGCGCTGAAGGGATTTTGTCTGCCTGCCCTCGTTTTCCTGCTTGCCTTGCTTGGTGTTTGACACGGGCGTTCAACCCCGCAGAGGGGGTGCACCAATGGTGTCTGGTGGTTTTGGTGGTGATGTGGTTTTGGTGGTGCTGAGCTGGGTGATCTGGAAATCTCTGTGAGTCTGTGGGAGTGAGGGTTGTTCTTGCTCTCTGGCTGTAACAGGGAAGGTCGTGGTTAATAACAACTTCTCCTTCCTACAGGGAGCATCGGACCAACCTCGGCAAGAGAAAGAATGGACCCTGTGAAGAGGATATTACCAGAGTGAGTGGGAAAGGATGGGAATAAAGACTGAAGTTCAGTGTCTGTTACACTTATGGGGGACTGTCTTCTGCTCTGGGCTACAAATCAGGAGGTGATGGTGTGCACACCTGAGGAGATCCCTTGGGAATTTCACACTGCTCATAAAACAGCCAGCATCCATTCCACTGCTCTGTAATAAAGCAGGAAGAGACATGGCAGTGAGCAGAAGCAGCACGAGATCACATCTGCTACCAGGAGGACACTTGGAGCTGGTTATGACGATGTTACAGCCAGTTTCATTTCTCAGTGGGGTGTCATTCCTTATGCTGGGGGTGTCAGTTTGCTCTCAGGTGGAGGGATTCAGTATCTACCTTCTGTGTGCAGGCCCTTTGCAAGGACTACAAAGAAGTCTCTCCTATCTGCACCATGGAATACATGCCCCACTGTGGCTCTGATGGCAAAACCTACGGCAACAGATGCATATTCTGCGGCGCCTATGTGTACGTATAGGAGTGAAACCTTTCCTTTCATCATCAATTCCAGCTTTCCTTTCATGATCAATTCCAGGACCTGCTGTGAATGCAGGGCTGTCTCATCATGCCTTTTTGTCTAGCTGCTTGTGGAATATACTGGACATTTCCAGTTTTTTTGCATTGTAAGGGAAAATGAGAAGGGCCCATTTCTGTGATCTGTACTTGGCCTCCTGTTTGTTAGCTTTAAAGGTATTTTATTGATTTTCAGCAGCGCTCAATCTGTTCCACAAGCTCACAAGGGCATGTGGAAATTACTTCACCGAACCATCTGGATTGTACCAAATGAATGAAACCATTCATCTTTCCTTAAAATGAGGATAATGAAAGGGAATATTTGGGTTTTAAGACTGTTCTTTATCTCCAGTCAACCCTAAGGCAATGTTTGGGCCAGTGAAATGAGGAAAGGGATGTCAGTCATGTCTAATTCTCCTCTCTCCTTTTCTCACCAGGGAAAGCAGATCAACTCTCAAACTCATGAGCATGGCTGAATGCTAAGTCTGTGCTGGACTTCAGCCCAGGAAGACAAACTCACTTCCATGTGACTTCCCATGGGCTGACCTTCCCTAGTGACATCCCTTCTGTCTGCCTTGTTTCCTTAGCTCCTGAAACACTTGTTCAATAAACTGACTTGGCAACATTCCTCTGCCTCAATGCCACATCTCTTCCCTGTCCTGGCACTTTGAGTGGTGGATGTCTGTTTCTCTGTTGATGTTACCAACAAATGTGGATCAACTTTTCTGGCCATGTGTCAGCACCATCCCTGCTCTGATGGAGGCTGGGGCTCCCCTTGGAGCTTTCAATCCTTTCCTTACTCCTCAATCTTCTTGTCAGTGTAAATCTTACCAAACCATGAGATCTCTGTATGACCTGAACATAGAGTCCCTCTTTATAGTCAGTGCAGGGAGACATTTACCTCCAGTGCACGGCCCTCCTCCTCCATGGGGAAATGCCAAGATGGTGGTGGTGATTTTCTCTCTTTTTTGCTTAGGCTAGAAAGGGAAATTGGCTGCCTGGGCGAGAGGTGCCCTGTCCTCATTCCCACTGCATGTGGAGCTTGTCCCAAGGCAGAGACAACAGCTGCTGTCAGGAATTGTCCTCCACTGAATTTGTCCACAATGTCAAGTGCAGTTTATGGATGTAATCTAGAGGAAGGGAATCCTGAGGTCCATTCAGGGTCACAGACAGCAGAAGTGTCCGCTCATGGAATATCATAATTTATTAATGCAACAGAGTATCTCCAGCACTGGTGGGCAGTGATCACCCCTGAGGTGGGGAACAGTGCTGGTGCATCATTGAGCTGCTTTCTAAAGTCATTCAGGAAGGAAAAAGATGCAGAGGTCCACTTGTGACCAGTTTTAACCAAATATTTAACAAGTCATAGGAAAAAACGTCTGCCTGATAGTAATTTTGCCTACTTTTTTGAGGCCAAGTTTCTCAGGACCTGATGATATAATTATTGTCATTTTGGTGGTCTGTATGGATGGCAGGAAAGCCAGGGGACTTTGGGGCTGCCCTTCATCTGTTGGCTGTGCCACTGCCTCCACACGAGGTCACCAAAGCTATTGCAAGTCTAATATTTCAGGGATTCTTCTGAACTACAGTTAGTGCCTCCCTGATTCAATGTCCCATTGTAATTCACCAGAGAATAACACAATTATTTGGATCAGTTTGGAAAGTCACTCTTTGAATTGTCAGGCTAGAAGAATAGACTGAAGGCAAATGTTCCTGACTTGGAGGTATTGGGGGTATTGTACCAGGGAATGAGGCCATAGTACCTCCGTGCCATTTGTGTCCATTTTCAGGATGATTTGTAACTAACAATGGCTTATTGTACTTTTCTTGGGTCTGTGTCCTAAAGTAAATGTTCTTTTGGTTTATATAACCTTTTTGCCATTTTCAGGTGTTTTTGCAGAACATGCTGTTTTACTCTTGTTTAAGTGTTACTTGGTTATCCTCAGGATAAGACCTGAATAATTTATTTTTCTTGTGGACTTTGGCAGCCTTTCACTTGGACTGTGCTCTGACTAGTGGCTTTTGCAAGCCTTTGCAGTAAAGCTGTCAAGAGCCAACTCAATGGCATTATCTTGGCACAGCCAAAGCCTCCTCTGTGGAGCTCATTGTCTGGTGACACCAAAGGCAAACAAGAATTCAAGGAGGCACAAAGTTGAGATTTAGTCAGAGCCATCCAAGGCAGCAGCCAAAGGGGTTAGAGGACAGAGGTTTCTGTGCAGGACTCACCAGTAGGTTTCATGTCAAAGTACATAATGGAATAAATCATAAAACTGGGCCAGGAAACTGGAAAAGCCTGACATTGGAGTTTAAATATCCCCTAGGCTCAGGGGGTGTTTTATGAAGCAATATAACTATAAAAATAGGGCAGCCTTCTCAAGGACAGGGTGGTTTTCTGTGCCTTGGAGTTGTTTTTCAGCTGTTCCGCAGTTACTTACTGAGTGCGTGTTACTTAGATGATTTCTTTCTGCTTTGTATTGGACACGGCCTTGAGTTGCATCAGGGAAGCTTCAGATCAGTTGTTAAGAAAAATTTATTCATGGAAAGGGTTGTCAAGCACTGGAAGAGGCTGCTCAGGGAGTGGTTGAGTCACTGATCCTAGAGAGATTTAAAAGATGTATAGATGTGGTGCTTCAGGACATGGTTTAGTGGTGGCCTTGGCACTGGTAACATTTGGACTTGATGATCTTAAAGGTCCTTTCCAAGCTAGACAATTCTATGATGAGGAGGCAATGATCAGGCAAAGACAAGCACATTCAAGAGGGAGCATTGAATTTTTGCGGCTTAGGAGAGAGGTAGAACAGTCCCAGGTTTCAGGTGCCAGTCTTGGAATGTGGTTTCAAGGCACAGTGAACAGAGCTGGGCGCCTGCTTGGGCACAGACAGAGGGATGGGTGGATGGATGGGTGTTACTGTGGTGGGAAACAGCAAGAGATGACAGGATAGTTAAAGCTGGAAGGGACCACTGGAGGGCACTTGGCCCATCCTCCCTGGTCAAGAAGTCCCCAACCACCTCGTGAGCTCAGTGCTTGCCAAACTGCAAACAGCAGCAGCTGTGTGGGTGACAGATGCTTTAGTGCTGCTCTGCCTGCTGCTCCATCCCTGCTCAGGTGCATGATGCTGCAGAGCCCTGGGGCTTTCTTGCTCACCTTGAGCTGCCTGAGCAGCTTCAAAATAGTCAGGTTTGCCTCAAAAAGCATTCCACAGTCATGCTGGGAAAGCTTGGTTTTTAACCAGGAAAGAGGCACTGAAAGGATGAGATGCAAGCACGGACTTAGTCCCGCTTTGGTGGACTCTTATTTTTGCACTCTTGCCATGAACAGAAGCAGCCTTATAGCCTCAGTCAAGGATGAAGTGAAGGAAAAAATGACTTTGCAGTGCCTGCTATGGCTGCAGCATGAGGCATCTCAAATGTAGTGCTGAAATACAGCTGGTGCCACTCCAGATGCTGCCTGGCAGCTGCAGCCCTCGGCTCTGGGGAGCAGGGACGGAGCTGCCAAGGCTGGAGCAACTTTGACGTGTTTCACACTGATGACAATCCAGCCTCAGGATTTGTGACCTATAAATGTACCAGGATATATCACAGAGGCAGTGTTTTAAAAATATAAATGTCCCCTCTCTTTCCTTGTTTGTCTGACTTATCTTTATAGCGTTATCAATGTTTTCTGAGTCTACAGTCATTTTTCTTGCAACACAAAGAGGGGGAAGAATGAGGCGAATCATTTAAATTTTGATTGATAAGTGGAATGTAGAAAACAATACTTAGTCTTTTCATATTGAGCTGGGAATTTTTTTTCACCTTTTATCAGCACTCACACATCTGCAGCTTGAAAAAACAAACCCCACAACTTTTCCTTGAGCGTGGCTGTACCTAAACTTCATTCAGACCCGTTAACTAAAAATCTGTGCCTTTCAAAATTATGTCTGCTGATAATTTGCCTGGGTTTAGCTATTTTTTCATATGCTGCATTTGTTAGTGAGGCATGTGGATGGGCTCAGACACTCTGTCACTCTCTTGAGGGATGCTAGAGAATGACAAGGCTCATCCCACTGATTTTTAAATATTCATTTCAGAAGAATATTTAAATTATTTTTAAAACATTTTTGTAACCATATGTTCCTCAAAAAAAAAATCCAGAATTAATTATTCAAACTCATTGTATCAACTACACCATCCTATTTAAATGAGGGCTGGCAAAGAAAATAGTTTGGGAACTCAAAAAATTTCCTTGGACCTCCGTGTTTAAAGAAATATATAGCCCTGGTATGCACCCATTTCATCCATCAATATGTTCACACTCAGACATGTTCATTCTCTTGTTGTAATTTAATGTTTGATACAGTTTTATTTGATTCTTTGCCATGCCCTGGGCTCTGGTTGCGTGCTCTCCGCGGATCAACAACTAGAGAGGCAAAAAGCAGAGAGCAGCACTGGAAGGAGCCTGGCTCCATCTGGCAGACATCCACACAGCCCAGGAGGGGTTTCCAGATTTTCACCAGCTGAGGTGAAGCCCCATGATTTTAAACATAACATGAAACTGCAAAGAATGGGTGTTCATACAGAGTGCTGCTTCCTGCCTGTTTTTCATGCATGGAAGTAAAACGTAAATTCTGTTCAAGCCCCCTGAAGGATGAGGAACGTTTGCATGCATTGCTTTGAGCTCTTCTCGTTGTTCCCTTTAAAGCTGGGCTGCAGCCCGTGCCCCAGGGCCATTGAGGATGGCCAGTCAGGGCCCCCTGACCAAGTGCTGGAGCAGATCTGTGGCACAGATGGTTCCACTTACACCAGTGAATGTGGGATCTGTGCCTATAAAGTGTCATTCCAATGGAAAGATCATGCTTTCTGAGTGACAGTTCCCTAGCCCCTGGCCTCTCCCTGTGCTTTTCCAATTTATCCTCCTTTTCTCCCTCTCCACTTGCTGTTTGTGCTTGGGGGTAAATCATGACGATTAAGCGGAGAAAAGAAAATAGCTGAAGAAAGTATCCGGAGTGGAAATTCAAATGATGCAGCACATTCAGATGGCAGAGGTTTGTTGATTGATAGGTTTATAATAGTCAGAGACAGTAAAACCACTTCATTGTTGGTGGTTAACTCAGATGAACTCTCCTTCACTTGCATCATTTGAGAGTTTTATGTACATTCCCAGCACTTGCATCGCTTTGGGAAAATGGTCATACTGAGTCTCTAATGGCAGACTTTCCCTTCCTCAGAGGGCGTGGGGCACTCAGGGCCTTGGGAACAGCAGCCATCCCCGTGACTAAGAAGGAAGGCAAATGAAGAAGCAGCCTGAACTCCCATTGCTCTCTGTGGCAGCATCCCAAACAGAGCCAGCCGGATGCTGAGCAGGCAGCACAGGATTGGATGTAAGTGATGCATATACCTTCTGTTGACATTTTATTTGGCAGTGATTTAACACAAGCTTTCTAATATTGCTGTTCTCCACAGGCTGCATTCCAAAGTAGGAAGGGAACGATGGCAAAATGATGCAAAATATGAGACAAGTAGGAGAAATATTTCTTTGCTATGAAAGCATTCACAAACAACTTCCACTGACAGCAAGAAAGTGCAGAATAACCCGTTTCAAGACCAGAAAAGGAGGCATACAAAGCCTTTGCAGGGATCAGTGCATTCAGTTCTCCTGAGATAAGAATGTTTTGTCAGATTGCAAATGAGGCAGTGCCCAAACCAGAGGAGGTAGAGGCCCTATGATCATGTATGATATAGCAGTTGTCATGCAAATATAACTTATTAAGTAAATATCTGGGTTACTTTGCTACAGCAATAGTTCAGACAGGGTAGAATTCCTGCTGTCTACCTCAGTTTTACTGTAAAATGCTAAAATCCTGTAATTTGGCATCATGTTCCTTTCTGTCATCACCAGCTGTGCTTCACCCATGTCCAGATGCAAAGAATCAGCCAGCGGTCTCATTAAAGCTCAGCTCTGCAGAAGAAATGGAATTGTTGCCCTTTCTTTTGATGTTAATAATGAAGATGTGTTCAGTGGTTATGATGTTAATAGTCCTTCAGCTATAGAAACTCTTTCCATCCGGTTCAGCCCCTCCCAGCTAAGTGTTCAAGCTATAGCACCATGATATATCCTATCTCTCACCCTCTCCTCCCTGCTGTTCCCACCAGGAAGAGCAGAGAATTTTCATTCTTAGCCTGTTGCACCTCTCTCTTGTTGCTGCTTTATTTACAAGGTCCTTAAAAACCAAACCCTCATTTATCCCATATCCCTGGGGTTCCTGGCTTTATTCCCATACAGGAAAGCAAGCACCTTCACTTGTCTTTTCCAAACATTGTTCCTCATATGCATTTTTGCTGGTTTGTTGGTTGATAAGGTGAGACCTGGGAGCATGTTTTTACTTGGTGCTCTGCTTGCTTCTGTTCTGCAACCCCTCATCCTGTGGTGTCACATGGAAAAAAGGTTTGCATGGGGATGTGATCCCCTGATTTTTCTTGGGGCAGAGTGATGCCTGCAGGTAGCAGTGGCACTCCTGGTTGCTTCCTCCCATATGGGATTTGTGCAGGGGGACATACCCTTGGAATGCTTATCTAACATAACCCCCCCTTCAGAACAATTCCTCTGCTCCATGTCACTATCTGTGCATGAACTTCTTCACCCCTGGTTCCCCCAAGCTGGGCAGAGCCTCATCTCACCCTGTACTGAGCTCACATGAAGCAAATCCCAGATCCAGACACATAGGGCTGTGGAGATACAGATTTGTGGATGATTGCAGACCTGGTGATGGTCCAAAAGCTCCGAGTCCAAGGTTTTGGCCATTTACCCAGGGAGATTCTCCCTTGGTTACCTCCATGTAGAGCTTAGAAGAGTCACTCCTTCTGGACTGAGATCAAGAGCATGAAAGGAAACTGTAACTAATTTACGGCCGACCTGCCCAAATCCCAAACTGTGTGTTACTTACCAAGAGGAAGCAGATGTAAACATTGAAGGTTAATTACCCTCTTGTCAAGAGCACTTTGTACTCTATAGACATATCTGTCAATCTTACAAAACAGAGCTGTGGGGAGTGAGCACTAAAGGCATGGCCCCATGATAAATTAATGAGACTTGGCAGCTCCCTGTGAAGGGATGATCCCTGTGCTTCATGTGAGACAATAACCTGGCTCCCCAGCCAGCCTGGCCACAGATTTTGTGCTGCAGTCACATCCGGGATAGTTATCCCTCTGTAAACAAACTCTGCAATGCAGCTGTCCAGGGATCAAACCATCTTCCTTGAGGCCTTCACTTTCCTTTCTGCTGCTCAACCTGCAGCAAGTGCCCATCCCAACCACACCAGATCACTTTTCCCAGCCCTGTCTGTCAGTCAGTTAAAATATTTTCTGCCTCTCTTGGCAGTGGCACTCCTTGGTGGGTCAGGGAGCTGCCTGAAATCTGAGGGACACAGCCACAGTCCCCCTGCTGTGTGCTGCTCTGGTGATGTGAGTGCTGCTGCTTGACTGGTAGTTTGAAAATGTGTTCAACTATTCCCCTGGTTTATATAACCTCAAAGTAATTTGCCTTCCTAGCTGAACATGCTTATTTGTTCTATTTTAACTGTGCATTGAGCTATAAATAATGCCTCATTGCAGATAAGAATCTATTGAATTTTATATATTTTTTTTTTCTACCTTTGGAATATTTTCTCCTGAAGGAGACTTTCCCAGCCCTAGCAGTGAAGTCAGGAGGCCATGAATGGTGCCAGTCCCAGGTCAGCTGCCACTTCCCTGCAGCCACCTCCTCGTTGTTCTTGCTTGGGCTGTGGCAAAGATGAGACGAGTGCTCAATGATGCAGAGCCAAGATCACTGAAGTGTTAGGGAAACTGATTAAACCAATGTTTTCCTATTCCTCTGATCAGCTGCAGGTTAATACCTCTGTGTTACCTCCAGCCCACCTTCCCTGCAGTACATTCACTTCAAAGAGCAATAACCTGGGTCAGTGTCCAGCCAAATTGTGTTGGTTGCTGCCTCCTTTTTCTGATGCTCATTGTAGCATTTTTTTGCTTCCTCATGAGTAACTCCTGCCTTCTGCAAAGGAGCCCTGACCTGACATCCTTATCATCCAGAAACTTCTCAGAGCCAGAGCACAGCACGAGCTGGGGAGGCAAGGGATGGAGATCTGTCCTCAGATCTGTCAGCAGCTGCTGCTGCTGGGACCCACATCTGGTCCAGGGTGCAGCACAGCAGGGAAGTGGATGATATTTTGGCAGCTGATTTTCTGTGGTGCAGGTAACTTTTCTAGAAATTCAAATGCTGATGCTCTTCTGGAGAAGGATTGTGGTGGCAAAGTTCTGGGCTCATACAGAAATGAGGAGACTTGAAATCCTTGAGAGCTAATAATGTCCTAAAATTTGAATGGTTTAAAATGATGTCCTAAAATTTGGCTTGGTTTTCTTTTAGCAATGATTACAATCCACTCTTTCTGTTGTACATGTTACTGGTCACCCCCTGCAAAAACATTTTGGGAGCTCTCCTGTGACCCTTTAGTAAAGGCTGTAGGAAAATTTTGAGAAGACTCTCTGGGGCCATAGAGAAATAGTATGGTTTTTTATTAATAACTACTTTCTACAAGAGAGAATTACATAAGTACAATATAAATAAAGTAGATCAAGTGGTAAGAGCTCTCCAGAGGTGTCTGGCTCAAACCCTGATCAAAGCAAGGCCAAAGTCAAAGGCAGGTCTGGGTGCCCAAGGCCTTTCTTTTTCAGTTGGGTTCTCAGTAGCACTGAGGAAGGACTTGCATGGCCTCTCTGCTTTCTCATCCTCATGACAAGGAACACTTCCTCACATTCATTCAGAATTTAATCCTTTTGCCACACAGCGCAGAGAAGGCTCTGGCTCTGCCTTACCTCTAACCCCACAGGGTGTTGCAGACAGCAATGTGGTCTCAGTAGCCATCCATTCTCCAGGGTGAAGAAGTCCAGCTCCTTCAGCTTTCCTGAAATGCCCTGTGCCTCTGGCCCTGGGCAGCCTGCCTGCCTCTGCTGGACTCATTCCCATGTGTCAACATCTGGCCTTGTAGTGGGGCCAAATACATTTAATTCATTGCATAAGTAATGTGAAACCAAGTTAGCCTTCAGCTGCAGGGTACAAAGTTCTGCTCATGGTCTTATTAGTTCAGGAAAACATTCACTGGCATTACCTGGATCAAGTTCTATTTAATAAGTTCATAAGCACATGGATATGTTTTGATAGGGAGATGTTTTAATCATATCAGTGGCTTTGTTTGCTTTATTGCTCAGTTCAAATGAGCCCTTCAAGCACTGGGCAAGAGGCAGAGCTTCCATTTGTGCTGTGTTGGTTTCTCCAGGCATGTGGCTCAGTGCAAATAGCTATTGGCCACACTGTGGCCAAAAGAAAGCCTGAGATGAAAATTGCAGCCTGAATTGTATTTAGCAGGAATTTTGGATTGGTTAGAGGCATTTTCATGAAAGGGTTACAACTAATTGGTATTCCCCGCTTTTACAGTAGTTATTTGTTAATGAAATAATGTAGAAGACCCCAGGAGTGTTTAGAAAAGTGTATTAAATGGTTTGCCATTCATTTATCAATGTGTTATTTGTGCTGAGAAGTTGCATATCCACTAAGAAAATTCTCCAGCCTCAGTTTTGATTCTTTCAGAGAATGTGAAATTGATACTGAAAAAAACTGTAATGGGAAATGTAAAACAAGAAATTACATAAGTAAGTCAGAGAGGATATTGTATAATGGCCAAATCCTGCCCTGGTGTCAGCACACAGACCTTATGGTGCTCAGGACCATAACAGGCAGCACCCTGAGGTGTGGCACTGCCTTTGCTTACCTGCAGATTACAGAATCATGGAATTTTTTGGGTTGGAAGAGATCATTTTGGTCCAACCCCTCTGCCATGGGCAGGACCATCTTCCACTGTCCCGGATTGCTCCAATCCCTGTCCAGCCTGGCCTTGGACACTTCCAGGGATGGGGCAGCCACAGCTGCTCTTGGCACCCTGTGCCAGGGCCTTCCACTAAAGAATTTCTCCCTAATAATTAATCTAAACCCATCCTCTTTCTGCTTAAAGCCTTTCCATTCCCCCCTGTCCTATCATTCCATGCTCAAAGTCCATCTCCAGCTCTCTTGTAGGATCTGTGCCCTTGTGCTGGCTGCTGCACACAGAGGATTTTCCTTTAGCCAAATGGTCATTAGCCATAAGCTGCATCTGACTTTGAAGATTAGAAGACCATAATGAAGTGGATTACAGCAGATCAGTGGCAGGATTGGAGACCAAATCCTTTTTCTAACTGTTCTTCCAGGAGTAGCAAAGGACTGAGTGACCTGTCCTACAGCATGAGCTTAGCCAGCTGTGGGATTTTTCCACACTTTTATCAGAGGTGGGATAACCTGGAGCTGTAACCCTGGGTGGGGAGGCTGTGGATGCTGAATGGCTGCAGGCTGTGCAAGTGTCTGAAACCTGGGGATTTCTGGGTGTCACTTTTGTGGCTTAGGGGGTACCTGAGTGGCTCAGGTTCCCCAGTCACCATTTAATTGTTGCAGACTTGAGTCTCCTGGAGTGTCCATAGGTGACAGAGAAGTAAAGGATCTGCTGCACATCAGACAGGCATTGTGGTGGTCAGAGAAAATCTGAGTTGCCTGGGGCTGCTGCCAGACCTAGTGCTGAACCCAGCAGCTGAAGTGGAAAATTTTTCTCTGGTGTAACACGTGCCAGACTTTGGCAGGAAGGTGCTGCCCACTCATCAGGAGAGGCTGGTCTTGCCCAAACGACAGCACTGGCCAGGGCAGGGAGCAGCATGCAGGCACCAGGCAGGAGCAAACCTAGCAAAAGCTGCTACATTGGGGCTGTGAAGGCTGCTGAGGATTGTTTGGAGAGGTCTTGGCTGGAGGAGGCAGTGGCAAAGTCCATATTAAACCCAGAGAGATGTGGCCCCCTCCAACTCTGCAGAGCCTGCACAGGTAAAAACAGCAACTGTGACTTGTAGGGAGCAGCTTCAGTAACTCCTGCACATGCTCAGGGAAAAGTGTTTGGCTTCCAGAGATGATGTTCACAAGACACATCAGGGCAATATATCCTGAAGATGTGCCAAATCTGTCTGAAATATTCATGCATGCTCCCTGTAATTTATAGAAACAATCACAGCAGCATAATTATTTCTATGCTTCTCCCTGTGAAGAATCTCATCTCTTGGAGGTAAAAAATGTGACCTGCATATCCACACAGCCACGCTCTGGCCTTCTGGGCGAACCAGCAGAGGTGATTCCATGCACTGTACAATATATCCATTTAAGGATCAAAATATAGCCTTTAGACTACCGTGGTGGATCAGACAACACATCTGCTTGAGGTGAATTTCAATGATTTCAGCCTAATTTTGTTTGTCTAGTGGGCATTGCCCTGTTGGTTAAAGGCAGCACCTGTAAAGCACTTTTTGCTGGGCACCTCCCATAGTTCTGAAGTCTACCCTCACCACAATGCTTATCTCCCATGACCCCCCAAAAACCCCCACCTATCTTTGCAATTTTGAACCTGTGAAAGGGACGAGGCAGAACCCACACCTGCAAAATTACAGCCACTAAAACAGCAGAGGTGCAGACCTGCTTCTAGGCAGGAGCAATTTGGAGATGACACAAAGGCTGGTGGTGTGAGACAGACAGCGAAATGGGGACAGATTATATATTTTAAGTATCATTTTCTAAAATATCTGCAAGAGGAAAGGACCTACTGTACTTTCAAGCATAGCTAGAGCAATGTAAATAGGATCCCAAACCTTCAGTGCCTTTTGTTCTTCACATGGCTTGGCGGAACACTCTGAATCCGTGTGCTTAACTGGGACTGGGTCTGTAAATAAGTGCTCCCTGTTGCTAAGGTTCAGGTGACATTTTTAGTGGCATTTGACAGATTTTTAACCTGCTTTCAAGTCTTCTACTGAGCTTTTCTATACCCAGACAGTGAAACTGTCAAGAGCCCTTGGCTTTGCTCAAACTGGTGCTAAATACCTTTGGATTCACAGGTTAGGCAGAGTCCTGCCAGACTTGCCTGACAAATCTTTACTGGTGTTGCTAGTGGCAAAGCCACACCTGACTTGTGTTTGTACCTAGAGGTGATCATCTGAGAATTTGGGGAGAAAAGTCCACCCAGAACCAGAAAGGAAAGCATAGACTCAGCCTGGTCTGCAGGCAGGGTGGCACTGCATCCTGCCTAAGCTGCTCCCTGATGGGAGATGTTGCTCTGCAAGAGACAAATAAAGAGCATGCTCTTTACTCCCCTCAATAATTTGTGCTCCTTACATTTCCAATAGAATCCCAAAGAGGTTTCTTTTGTCCAAAAGACTGTTTGCTTGCTTTTCACCTCTCAGAACTTGTGATACTTGTCTTGATCTATTAACCAGGCGTCCAGCCAAAATCAATTGCCTAGCAGACCCAGACCATTACCTGAAAAGTCAAGACCTCCATAAATATTACCAGCCTCATTGTGCTGGTGACAGATTCTACAGTTTGTTTTATGTTACAGTTGAACAGTTTAGACATTGCATTTGTATATATTTGCAGGCAGCCCTGGAGGGACCATCTCGTGAGCAGAGTGGGAGCAGGCAGCCTGCAGACTCCAGACACCTCCACCATGGCCACGGCAGCGCTCCTGGTGCTCCTCTCCTTCGCGCTTTGCTGCGTCCCAGGTGAGTGACCTGAGTGCTGGCTGTCTTTGAAAGGATAAGGCAGAGGATTCAATGAGAGAAAATCTCCTTCAGAGGGCTCTGCTGCCCCGCTTGGCATCGTGCAGGTTGCAGGAATGTATTTCAGGACAGTCCTCGATGGCTTGCTGCTGTAGCTGATTGTCACAAATATGAGTAGCAGCAAGTGGAGGTCTGTGCTGGCAGCTCGTGCTGCTACACTTTGTGCACTGATGTTCTCACACCATTACTCTCCTTAGACTTGTACAGCTACAGCAAATGCATGAATACTTGAAATAAGGCCATAAGAAAGGGGGTCAGACCTCCAGTAACTAGTAAGGAAAATATTGTAATGGCACAAGCAAGCTCTTTGCAAGACCCTGGCAAATTTCCTGCAATGCTCTTTCTGCTAATGGAACAAGAGATGAAAACAAGCCAGACTCTGATGTTCTCACAGCATATTCACAACTGATGAAATTACAAAGCCAAAGACATTTTTTTCACACTCTCCTTCTTTCAAATGCATATTTCTGACAAGAGATGCTGTATGTATTTGCTTATCCTGTAGGTGATTATTTGCATTTGTCTGTGTTGATTCAGGTGTATTTTCAGATATGTGACAGCAGCGCTTTAGGGTCAAAACGGATATGTAAAAAGATAAGGAAGGAAAAGCTCTTCTGTTTTCTAATTATTAAGTCTACATATCTCAGAACAAAAAAAAGAACAAAGCTATTCAAAAAGGTTTTTCATCACAGCCAGCAATAAGCAATGCTATTATACTTATCAACATAGAAAAGAAAAATCATACATAGTTTATTTAGTTCAAAACACAATCACTGGAAATCATTCAGCTTGGTCCTGTGCACAGGAATTTTATATCCATATTTCCAGCTATAATTGAGGTCTTATCATATTGGCTTTGGTTCATACTTTCTGCCTCTTTTCTTTTCCAGATACTGCCTTTGGGATTGAGGTAAGTAGAAGATTTCTTTCTGTCACTTTTCTCAAGTATGTGGCCTGGTAAAGACATAACCAAAGGAATAGCAAAGACCTCCAGCCTGTAGATGCTCAGCTGTTTTTCACCTAAGTGTGACACTTGGGTCATTGTAATCAGATTCTGCAGTGTAAAACATTAAATTATACTGCCCTTGGCTGTACATCTATGCTGTATGTTAATAACGTTATAGTAGTAATGATACAGAGTTTTTGGATGAATTCATTTTTCAGCAACTTTAGACTGGTCCAGGCTTTAAGCTGGAAATATATAACTGGTTCTAAACTGAAGGAACAGACTGGTATCAGAGACTACCTGAGAGCAACCTACTGAAAGACTAAAATACTCTGAGCTGGTCCAGCTTCCTCACAGGTCCTCTGAAAAAAACATGATCAGTGTATTAAGAATGAAAAAGTAAAAACAGAAGTGCAGTGGAGGGGCCACAAGAACAGAACAACCAGGGACCAATGGAGAGCCTTTATAAAATAATATCAAGTGAGCATGAGAGAGCACCACTGGTTTAACCCGTCCAGGAGGCTGCATGGTTATAGCTCTTCCCTCCTCCTTTTCTCCTGCTCTGTGGGGACATCACTGCAGGAAGGATTCACCAGTGACCTGATGCACCCACAGCAGAAGTTTGTGCTGTGACACTGAGAACTGGTTGTACCAGGTCAGTGTCCCACACAAAATGAGAGCTGTGAATGTTGCAGGTCCTCTCACCCTGTTGCTGTGATTCCTCTGGCAGGTGGACTGCAGTTCATATCCCAACACCACAAATGAGGAGGGCAAAGAGGTGCTGGTCTGCAGCGAGGCCGTCAGCCCCATCTGCGGCTCCGACGGCGTCACCTACGGCAACGAGTGCCTGCTCTGTGCCTACAACGTGTATGTACTGCTGGGGACAGCGTGGGGACAGCGTGGGGACAGCGTGGGGACCTCAGGCAGCACAGCTCAGAGCTCCTGGCAGCACCACTGCTCAGCAATCAGTGCTCTGCCACATTTCACCCGTGTCAGTTCCTTCAAAATGAGCTTGGGTATCACAGCGCAGCGCTCAGGCAGAGCTTTAGTCACCCTGTCTTTCTTTTGCTTGTGTAATTTATTCAGGTTTTTTCTTCTCTGTCTCAAGGAGCAGCCAGGTGACAGCTCTGAGAGTGCATCTCATCACAGCAAAAGGATGGAGATGCTCTGCTCAGAGCTGCCCAAAATGGTCCTAAAGCTTCCCAGGGTTTTAGATCCCTGCCAGCTACTCAGCTGGTTAGGGAGGGTGGCACTACCTTCTCAAATATAGATATAAAAAAACCTGACTCAGAAAGAGTCAGTTTTCCCTTGTATTAATTCTAGCACCTAGGATGTAACAAGACATCTTTGCTGAACTTCCTAACATTTGTCTTCCCCTCTGCAGAGAATATGGAACCAATGTCAGCAAAGACCACGATGGAGAATGCAAGGAAGATGCCCCTGTAAGTAAAACCAAGGGCAAAACAAGGGCTGTGTCCTGCTTCTGAGTGCCCAAAGGTGCTAACTGAAATAATTCAAACCCTAAACAAGAGTAGAGATGAGCTGTCAGAATCTTTCACTGGTCACCTCCAAATGAACCGTCGTCATGCTGACTCCCAGAAAAGATTTTCTCCTCTGTGGTGCTGTCCTGAGTGGCCAGGCAGACGCTCACCAGATGTACTTGGGTGCTGTAGGCAAAGCCTTTTCACCAGGGCTTTGTTTGTTCCCTCACCAGGTGGATTGCAGCAGGTACCCCAACACAACCAGTGAGGAGGGCAAAGTGGTGCTGCTCTGCAGCAAAGACCTCAGCCCCGTCTGCGGGACCGACTGGGTCACCTACGACAACGAGTGCCTGCTCTGTGCCCGGAACCTGTGAGTACTGAGCACAGGGACCAGGGGCTGCTGCTCCTGCAACTGCTCTTTTGCATAGCAGCACCTCTACCACGGCCTTTTCTGTGAGGTGCTTGGACTTTGACCCTCCTTTTTTCCTCCTGACTAAACCTTTTCCTCTGTGATTAGAAGGAAAGCCGAGCCTTTGGTCTAGACAGAGAAGTAGAGGGCTGGGTGGGCATCTCACAGAGGACGGGATGCTTCTTTTAACCAAGTTAAAAGGGTCTGTGTGGCAGATGCTGCCTTGCACAGGACAGTAACTAACCCAGAGGGCATTGACATTGTCACACAGCCTGTCTCCTCATCCGGCCTGTCCCTCACATCATGCTTCAAACCAGCTCTCTGGCAGGCAGTGACACCACCTGAGCTGCTCCCTGGAGCCACAGGGACACCACCTAAGCTGGATGTCTCCTGCATCCCAAAGGTTGTGGCTGAGGCTGCTCAGCATTCCTGGGTGATGGGGTTCAGCATTCCTGGGTGATGGGGTTCAGCATTCCTGGGTGATGGGGTTCCTGGGTGATGGGGTTCAGCAGAACAGGTTGCTTGTAGCACTCCCTAATGCTCTCTTCTGTTCCCAGAGAGGCTGGAACCAGTGTTGGCAAGAAGACTGACGGTGAATGTAAGAAGGAAATTGTCACAGTAAGTGATTTGGGTGATCAGGGGCTGGGTTTTGGGCCTGCTGCTGTCAGGGGAAGCACTGCAAGTGTCTGCAGCAGCCCTCAGACCAGCAGTGTCCTGCAGAAGTGAAACAGCTCCTGTGCTGCAGAACGGGGCAGGTTTTGCTTTCTCTACATGTAAGAAATGTTATTTGTGTGAATGCCAGGAAAGGAGCAGGAAGGGATGAGTAAAAGAGTAGTAGAAATAATCCAAAAGCTGTGAGTAAGAACAGAGAATCGTTGTTGGGGTCAGACCAATGGTCCATCTAGCCCATGGCAACTTAGTGCAGAGCCTGCTGTTGGCAGGGGCTGTGAGCATTGTGTAGGACAGAGTACAGAATGTAGAGAAAAGTGACTCTTGCCCTCCCAACCTCCAGCTGTTTTCAGGTGGAGGACCTCAGCTAGGTGTGATTTCTGTGCAGTAAGTACAGATTTCTCCTCCATGAATTTCCTCAGCCTCCTCCTGCACCCAGACACATCCTTAGCCCTACAATGCTCCTCAGCAAGCATAGCACCCACCCATTGCTCCAGAAAACAGAATCCCACTCTTGCAGTAGCTAGCTACATGCTGATCTTCCAGTTTTAAGACTCCAGGAGAGATAATGGACCTTTATAGAGGATCAGCACTCCATTTCTCCAGACACCAGTGTTTTTCTGTTTAATTTCCTGGCCAGCTTGGGAACACAGAGCACGGCACCTTCACAGAGTGAGCCGCTGCTGCTTGGAAATGCCATGACCAGGTTATGATATACATCTCTTCAAACAGGAAATTATGATCTATTTTTATATTATTAAATTCTCCTGGCATAGGAGAAACTGACACCTCAGTTTATATCAGATGTGTGAGGAAGTTAATTACTTTTGGTAAGATTGGTATCATTAGCACTGCAGCTCTAGCTCAGGGTTCAAGCCCTTGTGCTACTAATCCATTCACATCAGACTCTTTTATTTTATTTTATTTTTTATATTTTTTGCAGGTTGACTGCAGTGACTACCCCAAACCTGTCTGCTCACTTGACTACATGCCTCTCTGTGGCTCTGACAACACAACATACAGCAATAAGTGTAACTTCTGCAACGCAGTCGTGTATGTGCAGATATGAGTGACATTTGTGTTATCAGCTGCCTCCTGTGGGCACATGTTTGCACAGTTACTGCTTTTTTGTTTGCTGGGTACTGTTGATTAGGGATTTGGGGCAAGAGGGAATGCTAGCCACCGTGTCAAGCATTCATTTATTTTTTTCATTAGAGCATAAAAAAAGCTACGGCTGCTTTGTTAGTCTGAATGGTTCAAAGACCATTTAACCTTAATGGAATTTTTCTTGCATATTGCAAAGGAAATGAAATTCCTTTCCTTTTGAAATTCTGCTGCAGTTTCCCCATAGATATTTTCAGTCTTAAAAATGGGTTAAATAGTTTCAGTCATCTCTTAATAATGAAATAGCAAATGGGATTATGACTCTGCAAATTCCTTAGCTCTGGGGCAGGATCCCATCTGACACCATCTCTAGGAGCCATCAAAAAGACAGATTATAGCGGGCAGGACTCAGTGTTTAATTCATTCTTCTCTCTCCTTGCTTTCAGGGACAGCAATGGGACTATCACTTTAAGCCATTTTGGAAAATGCTGAGTATCAGTGCTGAGAGATTTCGCCACAGAATCCCCACAGGCAAATCCCAACTAAAGATCTCACCTCAGTTCATCTCACCCCCTGGGGAACTCAGCTCACTCCTGATTTTCTTTCTCAATAAACTAAATCAGCAACATTTCCCTGTCTTCTTTCATGTGTTCTCTCATGAAATATTTTCTTGATTTGTTGAATGATGATGATACCAGGCAGAATAGGTTACGTGCTCAAAGCTCTGGGATAGAACAAGAGCAACGTCTTGCTCCCCTCCCTCTCATAAAAGGCAGAAAATTAAATACAGATACTCGAACCTCAGAGATGTGTGCCTTGGCACAGAAATGGCAGTGCCCCTGCATTAGTGCTCACGCCCTTCAGAGGTTTGACATTGTAAAGGGCTGTGCTGGTGACACAGGAGGGTCCCTCCTAAAGTATTCCTGGTGCCTTTTCCTTGTCAGCACAGTCACAGCTTGGTGTCACTGCTCAGAGCTAATCCCTGGCTCTGTCCTCACCTGCAGTGTTGCGCTCTCAAGGGCACTCTCTTGGCAAAGCCCATCTTTTCCAAGCACGTGCATTGTCCCTGTCTATTTGTCTGAGTCCCCCAACTGACTTCTTACCAGATTTTTCTCATCTTGGAGCCATCCTTTTCATCCCTTCAAGTGTTTTAAGATGAATGTCTTCCTAGGTGTGGTGCCTAATCCTGCCTACTTGTCTTCTCTCAGTCTTCAATTACACAATGCTCTTTGCCAGCCCAAGGAATATTTCAGCAGTGTTTCAAAATCCAAGGACAAAGTATCCTTCTGTTCCTTCTGTTTCTTGAGAGTGTGACCTGTCATTGGCGTATCGTGCATGAAATTTATTTTGTCTTTTTCTTCTGTTTGAGTATTGAATTGGGTTGTTTTTTTGAGTTTTTTTTTTTTTGATCCACTCAAGAGAGGCATAAATAAATTTGGTTTATCCCTTCTAAAATGTAATATCTCCCACATGCATTTCTTCTGGGAATCAAAGGCAGAGGGATGCTTGTTCTCCTTGATGGAGGCTGTCCCAAAAAGCAATGCTTTGGTGGTAAAACAAAGATTTATGTCGAGATGGGCAGATGGATGAAGCAGTGATTTCCATATGGGTTCAACTTTTCTAGGATCCATGCTAGGGTCTCAAATAATTCTATCATCATCTTACTAAAAGTTTATTACTGCAAAGCTAATGGCTTTTAGGGGAAATAACAATTGTAATTTTTTTTTGCATAATCCCATAAAAGTTTCTCCATCCCTTGTAATTTACCAGGAGTCCTTTCAGTGTCTGGGATGCCCTCTTGCATGCCTTCCCAGCTCATTGTTTTCCTGCTTTCACTATAACTTAGTGATGTTTTACTTGGGTGAAGCACAAAAATAAAAGGAGACCCTTTCAGCTATGGAAACATTTCATTCAATATTTTTCTCGTGAAAAAGCACTGCACAAAAAAAGGCACTGATAGGCGAACACAGAGAAAATCTGACAGCACTTTGTACAGCTGCTCTTTTGCAGGAATTTTCTGTGGTCCTTCAGAAGGAACCTGTCACATATTTCACCCAAAATAACGACGCACAGGGTGTATCTCACAACATCAAAACTTCTCATGACTCCCGTTGATGAAGAAACATCACTCTTGGCTTACAGCACAGCTTACCTCTATGGAGATTGCCACTGAGACAAAAGGCTGGAAATGTTGCTCCAGGATAAGGGTGGATAAGGCAAATATGAACATGCACAAACACATACACACCCCCAGTGGTGCAGGCGTACATATAAGCGTGGTTGCCACCTGAGCACAGAATCCAGGTTGTGTTTCCTGAGCAAAAGCCGAACTCTGCTGCTCACAGCTCATCCAGCCACCATGAAGACCACGGGGCTGTTGCTGCTGCTCTCTCTGGCCCTTTTCTGCATCTCAGGTGAGTGGCTCCATTGCCTCCTGCTCTGCCTTGGAGTAAGCGCTGGCTTTCCTCAAAACCACAAAAAAACATCCCCAGACTGGAAAGAGCTCCATTCTGCAAGGACTTATTTACTCCTAGAAAGATAGTGTTGAAAAGACTTGACATCAGAGACTATCACTTATGGGGTAATATTTTAGCAACAGAACTGAGTGGGTAAGAACAACTGTGGGAACAGCTCTACTCTCAGTGCTAGTTTATGCATAATGAAAGAAGTGACATGTACGTGGTGCAACCCGGAGACTCAGACAACCAGTATTTAACCTCTGAAATGTTGCAGAAACACAAATAATTTTACTGAATGAAAGAGAACATTTCTTGCAGCCATCCTGTACTGAGGTGTAGTTTGAGTGCCTGAACTGCTGTAGAAGCTTTATAAATTCACCTCTCACTAAATACTGTTCTTATTTAAGAATAATATTGGCAATGTATGTGAGATGCTGCCTCTGTGTACTTGTCAGCTTTATGTTGCTGTTTACCTCAATAATTTGCTTCGCTTTGAGTTCATGTCCTACTCCACCTTTTGAAGCATGGAAAATTCCTTTCTCTTATTTTATTTTACACAACTTATTCCACTTTGACTGTAACCCTCATTAAAAAAAATACTACAGAATCAACATACACTATAGCACAACATTTTGCCTGAAATTCCCTTTGTCTAAGAATAATTTGCTAATGCACAGGGAGTTGGAAGATATGTATTCAGGACGTGCATTCTCAGGATTCAACAGAATCCATGAATTGCATTTGTAACATATTTCATTTTTTCTTCTTTTTTTTTTCAGTTCCAGCTACTGATGCGCTGCAGGTAAGGGACAGATTTTTCTATTCTCCATCCTTTCTCTCCTTAAAGCAGTTTCTGTATAAATCTTTACTAATCACATCACGATGGAGCCTCTCAAAATCCTGAGACACCCGGCTGCCTGAGCAATATTTGCCACAGATATTATCGGGTGAAATTGCCATTTTCATCTGGTGATAGTTTCAGCAAGTAGGGCAGTATTCAGTTCATGTCCAAAGTTGTTGTCAAAGTTACTGCAGCATCATTTACAGTGGTTACACAGGCTCTGCATGGCTGGAGGCAGCACTCCACTGCATCCTGCCCTGTCCCTGGGCTTTTCCTCAGCATCTGCTCCTGGGCTGGAGGGGAGCAGCTCAAGGGGTGTGTGGGGTCTCCTAACGTCACCTTTCTCCCCCAGCTTTGGTTGAGAGTTGTTTGTTTTTTATTTTTGTGAATACAGGCTGCGTCTGTCTACTGCAGGAACCAGAAGACTTTCAGGAATATGTGTAGCATGGAGTATATGCCTCACTGTGGGTCTGATGGTGTCACGTACCCCAACAAATGCACATTCTGCAATGCATTCCTGTACGTATGGAACAAATCTCTTCACCTCCTAAGTGGTGAATTAACTTAGCTTAAACTGGCTAATCAATCTTAGAGACTGGTTGGAGATGTAAAGTGGGGTTTTTTTGTTTTTTGGTGTTGGTTTCTTTTTTTGTTCTCTCACCAGCAAGGGTAATTTTTCTTTTATTGGGAGAGTTTTCTGGGAATGCCTTTTGTCAGATATAAAGATAACATAGTGTTCTCCATTTTCCTCTTAAGTGACTTGCAAAAAAGCTTTCTCTCAGAAAACAAAGTGTTTCCTATGCACAATTTGGTCTTTTAAATTAAGAATTTTTCTTGTCTTTATATGTCAATAAAAAAGGAAAATATGTGGAATAGAGTTCAGAAGTCCCTCTGTGGTGTAGAGGGACAGACCAGCAGTAAAAGCCCAGATGTTCTGTCTCTAAGGTACTGATTTCTTTCTCTGCAGGAGAAGCCGTGGAGATCTTCGCTTGAGCTCTCTTAATGCATGTTAAGTTCTCAACAGGACTCAGCTGAGAAAGAGCATCCCTCCCTGGCAATGCTCCCCATGGCAGATGATTTCCTAAACTCCCAACCTGACCCTTGAAAACCTCTTATCAACCCTGAAACCTCTGCTAATAATAAAAAAACAAAGACCCAGCATTTATGTCTTGCTTTAGTCTCTTTCTGGTTTTACGTTGTTGCATGACTGTACCACTGCAACAGTCCCGGGGTGTGGGAATTAATGGGCAAATTGCAGGGAGAGGGAGAACAGCGTTCTCATCTACAAAAGTATCAACCCCAACCACAAAAGCAATGGGCAGATTTTGTGGGCATCCGCCTTCATCCGGCTTTCCAAAAGAAAACCAGGGCTGGAGATGCACCCTGGAGCTGCTGCTCTGAGGGGATCTCAGGCAGTCCCTCTCTGCCTGGGTGAGAGGAGCTGCCTCCCTCCCAGCTGCTGCTGTCAAGCCCCTGCAGCCTCACCCAGCCTTACTCTTTGTAGCCTGGCAGCACAACATAAACATTAATTAGAGACAGCCCCGAGATTGTTGGAACTGGGGTGTTCTGGCACTGAAGGGGTCTTGCTGGCACAATGAGCTGCTCATCCCTGTTTCAGTTTCCAGGGTTATCCCCAGTTTCTTACACCTACAAGAGAATATGCGGACACATTCCAGGCTGCCTCCACCTCGCAGGCAGGATTGGAAACCCACAATGTGCTTTGCTCCCCAAAGCAATGTCACAGGCTGTTTTCTCTGGGCAGGCAGATCCCTGTCTGCCCACGCTGGTTCTTTGCTGGGGGCACTGCAGAGGAGCAGTGGGCAGCCAGTGCCAACAGAGCTGGTGTCCAGGGGATGCTGGCAATCACTGCCACAGCCTGCCTGGGCACCTCACCCATCACTTAGCTGCTGGTTGAAGGTAATTACGTTGACTGTCGCTTGTAGAGGATCCTTTGAGATTCTCCGGCCTCTGGAAATCTCTGCTGATGAAAGGAAGGGCTCAGAGTCATCGCGTTAATTTATTATTCATTAACAGCCAGGCGCTGCCAGTGCCGCGTGCTGTAGAGGCAGCAGTCTCACAGTCAAATAGTTAATGATCTTAAGTGACAATGTGTCACTTCCCAGAGACTGCAGAGAGCAGCTCTCTAAAAGGAGACAATTTATTTCCAAAAGACATGACTCTCTGCAACCATTTAGTGCCAAGTCCCTTCCTGGGGCTGGAATGTCCCTCCCGTGAGGGGGAGGTCTGTGTGCGGGAAAGCTTTTCAGTTTTTTCAGTGTCAAATGCGATTTCTGGGGACCAGGATAAACTGAGGCTCTGGGAGGTAGTGCTGGGGGTGTGGGGCACATTCAATCTCCTTCCTCTCCCCTTCTGCTGAGCGTGGGAGTCTGGGTAAGAGAGCACCAGGTCCAGTAGTTATTTTTTTTCCTTGGTCAGCAGCAGGGAGGATGAGGATGGCCCTCAGGAACCATGATGCCTTGGAGATAAGCAGAGCTCCTGATGGTGCTGGAGATCCCCGTGATGCTCATAGGGCCTCTTGCAGGGGCATTCCTGCTAAACAAGAAAATCCAGCAGGCAATTAAGGGGAAACTGTGAGTAGAAATGATAAATCCTGTGTGATGCAGAGTGAGCATTGCTCAGGAGTGACCAAGGGCAGAGCAGGACCCCAGCGGAACACCCAGGCTCCTGCCCCAGCAGCTCATCCTGGATGCTCCTTAGGATGGAAAGGAAGAGAATTCTCCTTTATGAGCACCTCGTTGGAAATAATTTTTTTTATTGCTTCTCAATAAAATCCTGCCACAACAGCACAAATCCTCTCACCATTACTAATCTAACTCTCCCTCCAGGAAATTCAAGGCAGGAAACATTGTCTGCCTGCCAAGGTATTTTATGGTACAATTCTTTGAGCAGTACCTCAGCACTTTATGTCATTATCTGATGTTTTGGATTCAGGAAATGCCATTCAATTACCCCACAACCTGATTAACACATTGCATGTACTTATTTTGTTCTTTATTTTATATTGGTTTTTCTATTTTTGTGCATTGTTCTACTTGTTGCTGGCCAAAATAGACCTCAGACCAGTCTAGACCTTTCTGTTAATGCAGCTTCTCTCCATGGCTTTGTTCAAAAGAAATGGTTCATTACTGCATCCTTTTTTGATGTGGAGAAAAATAAAGTTATATTCCAAAATTCAATTAATTGCAGGTGTTTTGGGCGCTGGCTGTGTCAGAGCTATTGCAGCAAGGCAGAGCTGAGATTCACTGAGGGATTGGGATCCTCAGCCTTATGCTGTCAGCGTGCAGCTTCCAGACAGATTATTCCAGACACCCTTGCCTGTGATATCATCTATGCTTAAAGGACTGGAGATATTCAGGCAGCAATCAGATAGCTGAACTACAAGGAGAAATAATAGGCGAGTGCGGCTTAGAGCAGGGGCTTTGCCGGCTGTAAATTGAATTTTTGTTCTCATAGAAGATCCAGCTCTGCCCCCGTGTGCAGAGGTGCAGGAACAGCACTTGGCTGGGAGCTCCTGCGGTTGTTCCGCATCCCCGGAGAGCCGCAGAGGAGCGCGGGTTGCGGCGCTGCCTCCTCCGGCACGGGAGCCCCTTTGTTCTCCTTCACCCCATGACAGCAGCAGACCGGAGCAAGGAACAATGACACCGCTGCTGGCATGACGACATATCTTGCTTGCACGCATCCACCCTCTTATTTAATAATAATAATAAAAAACCCAACCCCTTTGTTGCTCTTTGTAGCGAGATGAAGCCCATGGCAAGTTTTAAATCGAAGCAGGGAGCATCAGTGAAGAATTTTTGAGGTTGAGCCTCATGTCAGGCTATGGGCTTACTTGAGGTAGGAAGCCTCAAGACCAGAGGAAAAGCTTCCCGGGAAATTATCACTGCTGTGGGAAGAAATACTGCAGGCTTAGAAACTGGGTAGCATTTCCAGAGTTATTGGAAATTTACCTTAGTACAAGAGGACCCATCATATGATGTCCAGCATTTCTCCCATTCATGTGGCCATAACCTTCCTGAGTGTTTGCCCTTTTGGATTCTGAAGCAGAAGGAAGCAGTTTATTTAAGAGTTTTATTTAAGCTCTTACATGGATCTCATATCTGTAGAAATATTAAAATAATCCCAAAGTCACTCTATTGAGCCCTCCATCATGATACTTCTGAACCTCAGAATCACAGGATAGTTTGGGTTGGAAGTGATCTCTGGAGATCATCCAGTCCAAACCCCCTGCCAAAGCAGGAACACCTGGAGCAGGTGACACAAGAACATAGCCAAGTGAGTTTGGAATGATTCCAGACAGGAACACTCCACAACCTCCCTGGGCAGCTGCTCCAACTGCTCTGCAACTCTCAATAGAGAGAAGTTTCTCCTCATGTTGAGGTGGAACTTGTGTTTTATTTTATGGCCAGTGCTCCTTGTCCTGTCCCTGGGCACCTCTGAGAAGTCTGGCATCACCACACACATCCCAGAGGGGTTTGGGCAGCTGGGTTCACTTTGCCCTTTTCATTTGCAACAGGTGTATGACATTTCCCAAGGCTCACTGTCATGAGAACTGTTGTTTTTCGCTGCTCCTAATGCCTGTTTTCAGTCCATCTGCTTTCCTGTGATTACTGCTGCCCCATTCCCTCTGGTTCCTACTAATGGCATTCCTTGTGCAATCCCGTCACACCTGTCCCAGCAGCTCTCGTGCCCTGCCCTGGGTATTCCCCTTTGTCTCCCATCCCTGCTCCCAGACCCTATAGCAAGGCTCTTTCCTCATTTCTCTTTTTCTCCCTACTGCTCTGGGAAGTGGCAAGGGCTGCTGGAGAAGAAGAGCTGCTTTTGGAGCAATCCCGGACAGCCACAGAGACCCTCAGGGGCATCACGTGGGGCAGAGGGGATCTCCCAGCGGATCTAACTAATGACAGGGCAGGTGTTGGCCCAAGATGAGAGCGATGCCGCTCCCTGGCAGACACCTGCCAGGCACAACAGCTCCTGCTGGCTTCAGCCTGGCAGGAAACACCGCAGGAGAAGCAGCAGAGTTTCTGCTAATGGGGATCTCGGATCTGGAGGTGGATATGGGGGACTTTGGGTCTCAGGGCTGAAGAGGAGACAGCCCCCCCAGCCACAGCAAGCAGCACCTCCACCAGTGGTGGCTGCAGGTTCTGGGGAAGCTTTGTTTTCAGACTTTGGCATTCCTGCCCCTGGAGATTAATCAATATTAATGCTTCCGTGACTACCGCTTCCTTTCCAAATACGCTCACAATCGCTTCAAGGAATCTGAAAGTCAACTCACTCAGGATGCTGAGAATGTGACAGAAACAACTTTCAAAGGAGCCCTTCAACTTGTGATATTTGTGAAAGAGATCCAAATAGCATTATTCATTTATTTTTCAGGAAAATAATTTCATTGATATAAACAGGCCAAATCCCACTAGCTCCATTCTGTGACTACAGTTCTCTTACACTTTCAGCTACATTTTAATGATTTATCTGCTCATGCCAAGTGTTGAACATCTCCCAGGATAATAAAAAAACCAATTCTGATTTTCTATTTAAAACTCAGGCTGTCTTTAAGCCACATGTACAAATCAAGCTTCTTCTGAAGCACAAACAAGTTCCATCCGTCACTTCCTTCCGTGACTACCTTAAATCAAAAATTTATTATTTTATGCAATATCCCTTATTTGTTTTTCCGTACACTTGCGATAGAGTTGAGCCACTTAGCAGAGCCTAGCACATTATTTATCACTTATCTTCCCTAAAACATGACTTTCAGCTGACACTCTAAATTTAATGCCATATAATTGAGGGAGAAGCGGGAAGCCTAATGGCTCTCCTGTTTGCAGCTACTGGAATTTTTTTTTGGAATGCCTTTGGTATTAAGAAGCCATTTCACCTGCACAGAATATCAGTTGTTTGCCACTAATAGGAAACATTATCCCAGTACAGATTTAGGGCTACTTATTCTCATAATTTCTTAATCAGACTCATGCTCATTGCCAACAGATGAATAACTCTTGCTCCTACACAGAGATGTCTAATAAACTTCTGGGGATTTTCATCATGCTCTTCTCTCACGATGACTTTCAGTTGGTGAGAAATCCAGTGTACCAGGAAATTACAGGAGAGAGTGTGGAGAGATTCACTGAGACTTCAGCATCTTTAATGTGCTCTGATGCTTGCCAGACCCCAGATACCACATCAATGAGAGCTTAGAGTGTCCCATGCTCCTGTCACCCCACTCTGCTGTACCATGAAAGTCTCCCAGAACCCAGCTCCTGTCTACCATATGTGATAATAGCGAGCACAAGTCAAACACTTCCAACAAATGGGTTCTTTTTTCCCTTCCCCAGCTTCCATATGCCATTTCACAGCATCCACTACTGAGACAGTGCTCCTGTTTGGAAAGTACAAATCACTCATTGTACAGCAAGGCGCCTTTGTTAACAAGCTGGGTGTAGGTCACATTTTTGTTTAATTCTTCTGGGCATCTCTCTAACAAACAAGTACTCTTTGGAGCTCAACTCGGTAATCGATACAATTTTCTTAGTTTACAGAGCAAATAATTACTTTCTGGTGATGACTTCACAAGGTCAGGGAGATGCATATATATACTGGGGAGGGAGAAGGCTGAGAACCATCCACGGACTCTCCGGCAACCGACCCACACGGATCAGCCGCCACCACCGCCGCCAACATGAAGATGGCCAACTGTGCTGCCCTTCTGGGGCTGGTCCTTCTCAGCTGCCTTTCTGGTAAGGCATTTTTGTCATTTTTGTTACCCTGTGTGCTAGTCTAGACTTCCTGATCCTTTCCCTGTCTCTGTGCATCCTGAAGGAGAGCGCAGCCTCTTGGGGATGTGATGGCTCAGGAACACACGGCCGCTCTTTTCAATGAAGTTACACCTTGTGCAGATAAATGCGTGGGATCTAGGCTTTAAGCTATCGAGCCTTAGTGGGGATTATGGTGCTAAAGAAGGATAAAATTTTAGGTCCTATTTCTTGTTTAGTGAGTCAAAATTTCTGGTTTCCCAAATAAGTGTTTTTTTATTTTCTAATCTCGGTGCATCACTTTGCATTTACTTGGAGTAGGTGAAGCGTTTGGGAAGATAATCACTTCTCGGTAATGAGAAGGTGTATTTTGTCACTCCGTAGGGAAATTGATGATTCCAAAGGAATTTTATGAAGGATATCGTACAATTTTTACATTTTATAATTTCTGTTTTTATTGTAGATCTTGCTGTTGCTCAAAGACGGGTGAGTATTAGACCTTTGCCATTTAGTCTTGATTTCTAAGCCTAGATGAATAATTCATACTCACACTATATGCCAGGGAATACTTGAGGGAGAAAAAAAAGAAAGAGAGAATGAATAAGAGAGAAGTGCCCCTAAGTGCACCTCTTCTCCCAACATAAGAAAACACCTTTGTCAGAGAGAGATAATTTAGCACGTTGATGATTAAAAAGACAGTGATTAATAATGTAGAATGCGAGTCAGTACAGCACAGAGTGCCAGCAGAAAATCTATATGAATATTGAATATCTGCCTAAATATCTCCCCCATCTTGATTCCCCAAGGAATGATCATTTTTGCCCATAATTCTTGCCAAAATTACTTTAAGTCTTAACAGCAGAGAGGTGCTTTCATATGCTGTAAGAAACTCGATATAGATATATATATTTTTTTTTTCACCATGGAGGAGCCTCACAGGGGCCTCCCAGTGCAGCAAAAATGAAAATGAATGAACAAAATAAAATGATTAGGGCAAGAACACCCTTGTCTCTGTCTGGAGACATTATGAGTCCCCTTTCCCAGGCCTCCTGTGGTGCCTACATGCTGTCTGGGAAAACCATGAGCATCGCCTGTCCCCGCAACTACGACCCCGTGTGTGGCACCAATGGCCGCACCTACCCCAACGAGTGCTCCCTCTGCAAGGACTTCCTGTGAGTAGAAAGTCCCCTGATCCCCTACAATGCCAGCTCAAGCAGCAAGAAGCCCTTGGGGTTGTGACTAATCATGGGGTGGACTAGATTTTTCTAGTTTCTGTCTTCCCTAATGCCCGGGATCTTCCATGTCAAAGCTCCAGAGTCTGATTAATTACTGGGGCTTCACGGGTGGAGGGACTTAATGATTGAGGTGACTGCATGGCATGAAGAGATTCATCCCTGCCTTCCTTCTCCCTCTCTCCCTCTAGCCGCAACCGTGCTCTTGACAAGAAACACGATGGAAGATGCGTTAAGGTACGGTCAGAGATTGGTTCCTTCCCCTGGAGAGTGATAGAAAGCTAGCCAGAGGATTTGTTCTGTATTTTTACAATTGCTAGCTCTCAGAGAAGGGGTGAAAAATGAGGAATTTCAGATACGCAGGAAATTTAATTTGCATTTTGTTTGAGCTGCCGGAATCAGTGAGTTTTAAAAGGCAAAATACCTTCTGTGTAACACCAGAGTTTAGAGAGGAAATTTGTGATTTCAAGAGTGTTTGGTTCAGTGTTAGGAAAACACTTCTCTTTACATTTAGACTCAGAGGCTTGTTGTAGCTAAGAAATTCCCAGAAGAAGTTTAGATTTCAACTGAACTATAATTTTGTAACAGAAAAAACAGATTCTATCAGAATGTTTATCACAAAGTTCAGTTAAAGTTAGTATCAATACATGGAGCTACTGTGAAGTAGCAAAGAATGCCTATTTTTAGTTTAGAGAGAGAGAGTAAAGAAACATTCTGGCTGTGCAATTTCACATAATACAACAACTCCCATTTCAATACACTCAGACTAATTGCAGGAGCAGCGAGTTGAGTGTAAACTCCATTTTTGAAAGGCACCGGCGCCTCACAGCAGAAGCTGCTGCAGTGTGAGGTGTTTTAGGCAAGGATCCTTCATGGTGGCATTCTGGGGGGAATTCCCCAAGATGACAGGGATGAAGCCCACCTCAGAACAGACACCGATGCTGCACCCACAGGCAGGATTTCACCTGTGCTCCCCCAAATCCACCCCACTGTGCCTGGAAGCCCCTTTCATCTTGCGGCTCTGGGAAGAGGGGGAAATATCTCCTTGCAGCACACTCCATTACACAGGGTCGATGCAAAGGGGAGCAGAGATTCAAAAGCTGCTCTGTGACTGTTTCAGATCGACTGCACTGGTTTCCTGAAGCCTGGCAGTGGGTACAACATGCCCTGCACCTCGGAGTACTCCCCCATCTGCGGCACCAATGGCATCACCTACAAGAACAAGTGCCACTTCTGTAATGCTGTGGCGTAAGTGAAGGGCCCAGGTCAGGGGAGGGTTTCTGGATCAGTATAGATCTTTTTGGCATTTGAAGCATAAAGGGGTAGTTTGGCTCATGAAGCTGCACTGTACTCATCCATTCTCCACTTGCTTTCCCCACAAAGGAGCGGCCTGGAAGTGAACCTGCAGAGATATGGACAGTGCTACCAGGTAAAGGCAGAAACCTGCACTCTTAACTGCTGTTACATTTTGCAACAGAAATTAATGACTAAATCACAGAAATGCCTCCACTGGCCTGGTGCATTTGGTCTGGAAATAGGACTTGAGGAAAATAGTTATGCCAGGGTCAACAGGTACGGAACCAAATCCATGGCTGAGATATTTGGTTCCCTTTCTGACGTGGGAACAGCAGGCAGAGAGTGCTGAGACCTTCATTAACTGTGAAACTGGATGAGCAAGAGATGCTGCATCATCGATGCAGGAGCATTATTAGTAGCAGTGATTCCCTGGGTGGGAGAATTTAGTGCACTGGGGCTTGTGACCATCTCCTTTCTGCTTCTGCTTGCTTGCTGAACCAGAGCAGCCAGTGGGACAGCCAGCCTGGAATTTCCATCATTTCACTATTTATAATAATATTTATTAGATTTTTTTTTTACCTCCAGCACCTCCCTACTTCAGGCTGTTCCAGGCAAGCACATTCTCTGAGTCTGCAGAATTGCCGGAACAACGGAGCCCTGCTCCTGGAAAATGCTTTCATGCTTTGCCATATCACAAATATTAAATAAACACAAAGCACTTACGTAGGGAAAATACAGGGAACAAAAGCTTTAAACCCTGTTTTCATTCCATTAGCAAAACACAAACATTGACTGCAGCCAGCAGAAGGGCAGCAACCTCATCTGCACCTCCGAGTACAACCCCATCTGCGGCTCCGACGGCAGAACTTACGGAAACAAGTGCCAGTTCTGCAACGCTGTTTCGTAAGTACAGAGCTCACCGTGTGGCCATCAAACCAGAGGGGCTGGGGCTCACATGCAGCTGTGGCAGCTGCTGTGCGAGCCCCAGAGCTCCCGTTAGCTCCCGTGTTCCTCTCCCTGCGCTCACTCCTCTGCCACCCCCCGGGCGCTGCAGATCTTAAGCCTGAGTGAGTCTTCTCCTCCTCCCCTTGCAATTAAAAGCAGATCCCCGCTTGCAGGCTCATAGCATTGCTGACTGCCTCCCTGTCAGGGTGATTGAAAGTGTGTCTGTAGGAGGTGTCCAAAATTATGGGGTTTGTCCCAAATCTCTTCAACGTATGAAAGCGTGCAACTCGAGGAATCTGAACAGAGGTGGAACGTTAAGTGAAGTGCTTTATGACTTGGAGAGCACAAGGGCACTTGGCTTATTTGGGTAAAGTCAGGCTACAAAAATGAGATCCATGTCTCTAATTTTGATCTCCCACTCTCTCTCTCTCTCTTCAGACGCAGCATTGGAACTCTGTTCTTCAGGCACCAGGGCGAATGCTAAGCTCTGGAGCTGGACCCTTCAACATGACATTTCCCTCACAAATTCTTCAATCAAACGTGCTCTTCCTTGCTCCCTCAACTGTTATGCATCAGTTTCTGCTTTGATTGATCAATAAATAAAATGCAGCCACAATCTTTGCCATAGAATGGTTTTTGACTTTGGCTTTGTTTTCCAGGTGGGGTAATGGTCTTCAGGCTTTTGGGTACTTTTCTGCCAGTCAGGAGAAGTGGTGAAATAAACCACAATAAAGAGCAAAACACCAGCTCAAGCCCTCACAAGAGTCATTCTGTAGCAAACTATCAGAAAATGCTATAAAATAGCACGACTTTGAATCTAATTTTGAAGTTTTGCCCAGTGTAAATGGATTTGACTTTGTCACAACACTGGAACTTGGAGGAAATCTTCCTTTTAGGGGCCTTGACCTGGTGGGATGGTCCTGGGGAAGTGTGAAAGGAAGTGTGATCAGTTTTACCTGGTCACACCTTGGCTAGGGGCAGGTCTGGGGGTGCCTTATAAAAAGGAGGCTTATGGCAAAGGGAGGAGGTATCTCACAGGGAAGAGAAAATGAGGAACTGCTGCTTCCTTGAAGGGTGTGTCCATCGAGACTGTGCCCATCAGCAGAAAATTACATCAAGCTACGCAAGGCTGTGATGAGCCTAATGAGAACCTGAGGAGAAATTAGACTGGGCTTAGGCTTTCAGCTTCTTGGAGAAGAGATTTGAAAAGCTGTACTGGTGGTATGTGAGGCAGAGGACCCTTCAGGAGAAGGTCTTGGGTTTTCTAGTTCCAGGAAAGAAGGGCCAGAAGATGTGCTGGCAGCTCAAATGTGTTTTCTATCTGGGGAAAAAAGGTGTGAAGATAACATCTTTGTGGGAGCCTGAAGTGTGCACTGCAGGAAAAATGACATATATGACTGTTTGTGATGATGTGCCATCTTTTTGGGTGAGTCAGGGAGTTAATATGCAAACAGCACAAGCAAAAAAGTCCCAAGTGCCATGGCTCACACACTCCCTTCCTCTTCCTTTCTCCACCTCCCGTTCTCTTGTTATGTAAAAGAACACCTGCTGCTAAGGCTGATATTTAGGACAAAATCTGTGACTTTCAAGACACTTCTTTTGGTCTTGTTTCCTGAAGTAGATAATTTCTTGACCAAGAATTGTGTAGGTACTTCCCACCAGAATGTAAGAGGCTTATCCTTCCCTAGAAGCAGGACAGAGAGCAGGAAGAAGAATGAAAATTCTTATATTCGGGAGGTTTTTTTGGTGTTACTACGGGTAATATAAACCACATCATACCTTTGTGCCTACTCCTAAGAAAAGACAAATTGGAGAGTCATGGGAGTCCTCACTAATTACCTGCTTGTGTGTCTGAGAAAATAGTTAAGGAACACTAAAAGTAACCTGTGGATGTGTTTGGCTCTAATTCCTTGTTGGACAAGATATTTACATGGCGGCCAAAGACTAGTGGAGCCCTGGCCATAGCAGTAAATTGTCTTCAATGGCAAGGTCTTATGGTGAACCTCCCCTTCAGAGCTAGCTTGTGTCTGAGGAGCAACAACAACAGAATTTGACAACAGAATGACTATGTTGGAAGAGACCTCAAAGAATCCAATGCATGCCCTAACACCACAACTAGACTAGGGCACTGAGTGCCACATCCAGTCTTCTTTTTTAAACACATCCAGGAAGTCAGAAACCTGCTCAGAAGGCTTTGGAAAAGCCCAAAGAAGAGCTGCTCACCTACAGCAAAAGGGGGGGCAAATGGTGAATATATGGCTGTGTCCCAGCTGCCTCATAAACCTCTAGTAAGAAGATGGAACCTCTGTCTTTAGAAGATGGAAAGGTTTGTAGCATTTAAGTCTGAAAAGTGGCCAGCACAGGTTAGGACTCAGCTTGAGTCCTAAGACTCTGCCCAGCCACCCTTTAGGCTGCACAACAAGGTCCAGGTGCCCTTCTCCTACCCCTGACTGTCAGAGGGATGGAATTCCCCCAACTTTGCCACCAAGTGCCTTGGTGTCACAAAGAACTGGAAACAGGCAATAACAATAATCACCTGGCTGGTAATTTAGCCTTTTTCTCTGCTCAGCCTGGAGGGGCTTGGTCCCTGCTGTGTGTTTGGTGAGGCTGGAGCCAGCCCAGTTGTGCTGCAGAAACCGAAACATTATTTGGGCAGGTAAGGGACTGAGGCATCGAGGCTGTGGTCGCAAGTGGTGACGTCTGAAAGCAGCAAAGGCAAACAAAGAGTGCTGTGAGTGGCAGAACTGAGCGTGGCTGGCTGCAGCTGACGGGTTTGATAACTAAATTACATGAGAGGCTGCGTCGTGAGATCAGCCTTAATAGACAGCTGAGGATTCGCCTGTCAGTCACGGTTTCTCTGCCACTCTGTGGATTTAAAGATGTCTGGCAAGCTGCAAACTGAAATTCCTCCCCAGATGTAAGGCACCCATAGCATTGCCCTCCTGCAGAAACTTTCTTGCTGGCTGGGGATGCTGGTAGCATCTTTCCTGTGTTGTTAGAAAAATGTGTAAAAGTGTGACTGTTATTTTTATACTTTTTTTTCACTCCTGTGTAAAACTTGGCTGCAACTAGTTGTGTATTCAAAATTCACTGGGGGAACTAAAACCCAGATATATCTACACACATTCCTTTCCTAAGCCTTGTCTCCTTAGGAAAACATTCTAAAATTTAGGCTTATTCCTATCTGGAGAGGTGTTTGGCAAATGGTGCGCCTGAGCACAAATCCTTGCACAGCCTCAGCTGGAAATAGAGCTTGGATCTGCCAATTCCCCATCAAATTCCCATCACTGCCACTTGGGGTGGGAGCAGAGCCCTAACATATGTTTGTGAATGTGAAAAACTGGAAAAACATTGACAGCTAGAGTTTAAATAGTTCAGGGAGGAGAGTCAGCAGTCCTATCTGGGACTGTGCACACAGCGAGGAGAGCATGTCACAGCCCAGCTCTTCTCCACCCCAACTCCACAAATTTAGAACCATCCTCAAAAATAGCCAGGGAACAACGTATGATTGGTTTTACAGACAACACATTCTCATGCTGTGATTTATTTCGTAATGTCTAGTGAGTGTCATCACGCCACACTCAGAGCCTTGGTGCTGGAATTCAGAGAGGGCTCAGAGAATGAAAATTACCAGCTTCCCCATGAATCACAGCTTTGAAAATTCTCACCCTTGTGAGAATCCTGTGACTATTTAGAAAAAAAAATAATTATGTTACAAGCACGTCTATCACTCATATAATTATCCCTTTCTAGTTTTGATGTGGACAGGGCAGCATTCCTTAATGCACCATAAACCGGCCAGGACCAATAATGGCTTTAGAAACCAAGTGGAGAAGTTCTCACAATTAAGGTGGGGAATGAGGACAGCTATGACAGGCACATAAATACACAGAAAAGCAGCTCTGTGTGCGCACTGTGAGCTCTGGGACTGAGACAGCACCTCCTGCTCCGACCTTGGCTTGGATTAAAGAGCTCCCTGCAGCATGAGGGCTATAGGTGCCTTAGTGCTTCTCAGCCTGCTGTTGCTCTCTTTCTTCTCGGGTAAGTCATCTTTTCCCCAACCTAGAAAAGAAAAACAAACACCAAAATCTCTCCTGACAACAAATTTTGGAGAGTCTTGATCACCGGCTGACAGGCTTGAAGATGAAGCTGAGCAAGTAAAAAATATCTGCAGGACTTGCTCACTTATGTGAAATATTTCCACTCCTTGTGTGCCTCTGCAGTGGATAAAGTAGTGGAGGTGTCACTGGGAGACAGAGCGAGCAGATTCTGAGCATTTCTTCAGCAAATATACCAAAGCAGAGTGTAATTATGATTTTTTGGTACAAATGTTCACTGGAGAGTTTGGCTGAACCAGTTAGAGAAGAAACTTGCTCACCTCCAGGTCATCTGCTCTTGTTTTGATCCTAAACATCTTGGTATTTGGTGTTTTCCTTGGAGATGTGGAGACATAATTAGATGAAAGTTTCAGCTTTCGTTGATGTTGCAGAGAAAAGCTTGAAAATTAAATTCAAATGTCCTCGAGGAGTCTGAATAAAGAGGGCAAATTAAAAGGATCCAACAACTATTTATCTGGAGATTTACACATCTCTGTAATGAAGTGGGGAAGCTGAGTGATGATTTTTGAACCTATAAATCATGTCAGTGTTATCACTTGCTTGAGTCCAGCTGACCTAACTCTGCAAGGTGCGGGGCAACAGTTATTGAAGAATATGTGGAACAAGAATTATTTATACTTGTTTTTCTGTGAATAATTTGAATAAAGAAGTCACTTGAGAAAATGGCAAGCTGTGCATGGAGAAGAGGTGAATTGCTTTGTACACATTATTCATTATGAAATATTCATCTGTCTCTAATTGAGTCTTAATGGGGACTGGGTTCCGTCAGAAGGATGATGCTTCCTTCCAAGGCCGGGCAGAATAGCAGCAAACCCTGTGATGTCCTGTAAAATAAACAGATGTCAAGAGACATCATCACACATTCTTCTGTAGCTGCATGTAATATTTATCAAAACTATTTAACGAGCTGTTTTGTAAATAATATGCAGATAGCCATACCAGTGCCTTCAACATTAAGGCAGCCTAGCCAAACCTGAGGACAGGGTAAAATGTACCAGCACCAGGAAGAAACACCAAAGGACAACAGAAATAGCAAAAGAAGTAGGAAGGGTTGATGGATGAGGCTGAACTGACTGAGGGTTGGGTGGGATTTCCACTGGGGAGGGGTGAATGTATGACAGAGTCCTTCCACCTCCTGCCCAGAGCCACCTGAGCAGCACCACAGCTGGCAGTGACCCTGCTGACCAGCAGCTACAGCCTCACCAGTGCTGGCTATTTGTCCTGCTCTGCTGTGACCCAGATTCTGCAGATCTGCATTCAACCCACCCTGGAGCGTCAGGCTCCCCCTTAAAGACATGACAGGGTCGCCCCATTTCACAGCTCTGACTCAACATACACGCCTGCCTGCCAGCTTTGCTGGGAAGAAACTTGAAGAGCATGGACCGATCAGCTCCTAGCCCAGAGCCTGTGGCTACAGAGGGGATTTTTGTGCTGGCTCTGACTGGCGCTGCCTGCTCTGCTCTCTGTCACCCCATGATGTCTCTTTGTATCTCACCTGGGCTGAGCCTGCCTTGGGAGGGTGTCGGGGCTGTGCTGAGCAGGGCTTGAACCCAACCACGGGACCTCCTTCTCCACAATCTCCTCCTGTCAGCAGCACCAGCCACTGGCATTGTTCAGATGTGCAGGAGCCTTAAAAGCCAACATGGGTTTAAAATCTCTGGGAGCGCGGTTCCACATCCGACGCGACAGCTTGCTTCCCCGGGAGTGGCTGCCTTCCAGGAGATTGGGTTTTGTGTCTGAGGTGTAGTTAGCAGCTGAATGAATGATTACATGGTATTTTAGTAGCATTTTTCAAAATAGGAAAATACTGAAAGGCAATTCAGATAATGTATTTCCTTCTCCCTCTTCCCCCGTGAGGGATGACGGAGTAGGAAAAACCTGGAGTATGTTTCACTGTGGTTTGCATAAAAGGTTTGTGAATTTAGCTGGGAGTTTATCAGAAAGTAATGCTGATGTGTAAAATCTGTCTGGTTTTTATTTGCTTTTTTGTTTGTGGTTTTTTTTTCTACTTTTAGTTCCAGATGTAGCAGGTCAAGAGATTGAAGAGGTTAGTGTTGCTGTTTCTGCTGGCTGAATCTGCATTTAATAGAACCATGGAATCATTACTGTTGGAAAAGACCTCCAAGATCATCGAATCCAACCTTTGACTGATCACCACTTTGTCAACTAAACCATAGCACTGAGTGCCACATCCAGTCATGGCATTTCCCTTTGGAGGAATGTTTTTATAACCAAAATCTTGGTGCTGGGGTAAACAGTTTTTAATGTCTGCTGGGAGCAGATGGGTCCTTCCAAGGATTCCCAGTGCTGGGGAATTCACTTCTACCTGGGGGATGTTGTGTGGCCATGCGAGCAGGTAGAGCAGGGAAATAAATGGTTGATACAGCAAATGTTTATGTGCTGCACATGAAGATTGGCTTCACTATCCAATCTTCTCATGAAGCAAACAGATTATTGAGTGTTCTATCCCTCCAAATTTAGTCCATCCCTGGGACTTTTAGAGAGACAAAATGCCTGTACATTTCCTGGGCATAAGTTTTAATTCCCCAGTGAATTTCCCTACAGTTTTCCCCTCCTTGCTCTGAGAAAGCAGGAGCTCAGCAAGCACCAAACTGAGCGCAGGGTTTCGCAAGACACCTGAAGTCATGCACAGGGAGACAGCTCAGTTCCAAGTGCCTGACAAAGCATCAGTGCTGACTCTTCTCGTGCATGCCTAGGCTAATCCCCTCCTGTTGTTGGGAGATCAAGACTTCTCCCAGGTGACTACAGTTTCCCTCCTCAAACACGAGGCAAAAATTCCCCTGAAACGCTGCTCCTGCTCATTTCTGAGAGGGCTTTTTCCATCACAAAATAGGCAGTGTCAGCACTTGTCAGAAAAAGCATGACATTAATGACCTTGGGTGCAATTTTAAAAGTGAAACAAGGCGTAAGGGGGTCCTGAAGGGTTTTGGTTTTTATTATTTCCTGTGCAGATTTGTAGAGAGTTCATAAACAGAAGTGTGTATTGCACGAGGGAGTCCAACCCTCACTGCGGCACGGACGGCGTCACGTATGGGAACAAGTGTGCCTTCTGCAAGGCAGTGCTGTAAGTGATACTGGGGGGACTGAAATAGCAGGGTTTGCCTTCATTTTCATGCATCTAATGATGCTCTTCATGGAGGGGGAGCCATGTATCCAGGCTGCTCCTCTTGTACGGATCAGCCTCTGAACCGTGCCATGAGGAATAGTTCCCCCTTGGAGCAGAGCTGTGTGACTATGAGTTAATTTTAATTCATTTCTGGGCGTTTCAGGCTGCTGGTTGCCATGCTGAGAGGCAGCACAGGGCCTGGGAAGCAAGTGCATCCTGCCTGTACCTTCCTCAAGCACTAAATTGATGCACAATTCCCACTATGTGCCACAGGCTACAGCTCTCACTGCCCACACTCCTGGGTACTGAGAAGTGCCTGGAGGAATGTGGGAGCTGAGCCATGCCAAGTTATTCCTGAAAAGTCTGAATGAACTTTGTGGAACAAGACACAAGATCTCAGAGGAAGAACAGGATGTTTCTCCTTTTCCTGAGCTCTGTCACCTTTTAAAGTATATGCAATAGGAGCTATCCTTGATGGATGGAATGTACTTGCAGAAGGTTTTTTCCTTAGCAATCCTTACATTTAGTGTGCAGCCAAGGCTGCCTTATCCAGGGGCAGATCAGAGAAGAATCAGGAGAGGAGAAAATGGCTGGGTGTTCCTTGTGGGGGTACCAAGGACACACACTGGAACGAGTCAGGCCTGCTGGGATGCAGGAGCTCCATCCCACACTGCTGCATCTGTCATCTGCTGCCTGGTCTAAGTCTCTCTCCCTCATTTTACAGGAGAAGTGGAGGGAAAATAAGATTGAAGTACCTGGGGAAATGCTGAGTCCTGCCTGGACCGAGCAGCAGGAGCTGAGCCACCATCGGGGTGGCCGCAGACATGGGCACAGCCCATCCTCCCTCTGCTGTCTCTGCTCAATAAAATAAAACTCAGCACCATTCCTTGGCTGGATTCTTTTTTCCATAAGACCCAGAAAAACCCTTTGATCCAGCTGTGCTGGAGCCTGGTGCGTGACTTTGCTCTCCTGTGCTGTTGCATCACCCTCCTCCTGGGAACAAAGGCCATTCCCACAGCTCCTGTGTTTCCTCCTGCCCCTACCATCCCCAGCTCCTCTGTCCTGTCTTGCCTGGCAAATTGGCACCTGCTGGGCAGCCAACAACTGCTCCTGCTCTTGGGCTCCTACCCATCCCAGAGGGTGGGTGACAGAAGGAGCCTTGGTTCCCTTCCCAGCCTCCATAACCATGTTCCTTCTCCCAGGGGTTATTGTGGGAGGGTGACGGGAGAGCTGATGAGCAGCGTGACTGCATATGCCTCATCTCCTTTGGAAAGCAGAGACAAGCAAGCTGAGGGTAGGGAATATTGCTCCATTTAAGCCTGCACCCAGAAGATGGCAGGTGGAGGCTGGTTTCAGGCAGAAGCTGCAAGGCTCTTCTTCCCAAATCAGTCTTTTTCCTTCTTTTCTCCTAGAGAACGCTTTGTCTTGAAAGCTGTGAACTCACCAGCATTAGTTTCCTGCTGCCAAGTGGCTTCTCATGCTAATAAAATTATATTTAGAAGAGCGCCAGATTGTATAAATTGTCAATAATTTAAAAAATATATATATTCCCTGGAGCAGAAGAGCTGTGGGCTTACTCTCCTCTTCTCTAGGATAAATTCTCTCTGAATCATACACAGACCTTGATTTTTCTAGGCACACATGTTTGCATTTATTTACAATTTTTAATACACATAGACTTCATTCCTTTCTTCACTCTTCACACTGCTGCCCTCTCTCTTCTTCACTCTGGCTGACAAATCCTTCTTTGTGCAAACACAAGAAAAGTAATTCTACAGTCTCTCCCCTTTCACCGTGCAAAACTCTCACAGGGTAATACTTGTGGCATCCTCTTGTTAAAACACTGGCAGTAGATCAATGGGACAGCTGCTCCTTCATGTTAAACACTTAACTTTCAAAGGGAGATTTAGATTTATCATGAGCCTCAGGGGTCAACATCTTTTGCAAGCACCTAAGTGCTGAGCACCTAAACCCCTGGACCTTGTTTGGACAGAACTTGAGCATTTGCCTCTCTTGCCACAATCCCAGCTTTGAACTCAACTGGGGCACAAAACCTAAAAAGAGAGGCCTCATCAAGGTGCTCAGCACACCTAATTCCAGCTACTCCTCTGGTAATCCACATAACCCAATTCTGGCAAGTCCTTTGTCATTTGGTAACTTCCCAGGCAGCCAGCCAGTGGCTGAGCACTTTGCACAGGCAAAGCTTTGTGTTGGAGCTGGTTTGGAGCTTCTCTTGGACCAGCTGCCTTTGATCCTGATGTTTTTCCCATCCCAACCTCCTGGATTCTTGCAAAATCTGCCACCTCTTCTTTGAAGCAGACCAACCCTCTCTGTGGCCCAGTTGTACAGCCTGGGCCCTTGCTTGGCTTTAAATTCAGATGTTGTGTTACTGAACTTGACAGGACATGCAGAGCATGGGCAGGATTGAGGGGAGCAAGAGGCACAAGTGGTCATGAAGAACACATTGGGAAAAGGCCTCTCCTTATCAAAACTCCAGCTTGGAGCAGGATGGCCTCCACGACTTCTCCTGCCATAGTTATCCTGTGATGATCCTGTTACATTGTGTGGCACTGGACCAGCACCATGTTCAGAGGACAGGAGCAAAAAGACCCCATCTTTAAGATGGAAAATAGCATTTTAATGAGAGAAAGACAATGTGGGATCTTTAAGCGTGAGATAGCCCTCAGTGACTCCAAAATTCTCACAGCATATTGCCATTTGTAATCCTTTTAAATCTGGAGGCTGAGATAACAAGGACAGATCACAGGAGAACAGAAATTGCAGACATTTAATACAGTTTATTAATACAGTTAATTAATATTAATACAGTTAATTGCAGAAGTTTAACTGTTTAATAATCATCATGTACTTTGTTTATTCAGAGAAAACTGCAAATAAAAGACTTCCATACCTCACAGACCCAGGTACCTTCCCCTCCACCTGTGCCAGGGAAGCAGAGAGTGATTGAGGAAATTACTTCCCTCACTTGGGGACACTTCCCAAAAGACCCCCAGGAGAGACCAACAGAGGCAGCGCTCTGCTTCTGTTGTGATCCATCTTTCCAGCTGAACAGGCACTTGGCTCCAGTTAACTGGGATGGAAGGGATGTTTTTCTGGTGCCAAGTGTGTTCATTCTTGATTTTGGAAAGCTGGATTCACCTTCCCAGTGGGGCTGATGGATCCCTGGGGCAGGGCAGCAGTAGCCACAGGATGTCCAGCCTGAGCTCCCATCTGTGTCTGGCTGCCTCCCCAGAAACACACACCAAAACAGAAACCAAACCTTCAACCACTGTTTCTCCTCCATTTTCTTCCTACACTTTTAAAATTGTGTTTGGTTTGGGTTGTTTTGTGGAGTTGTATTTTTGTTGTTGTTTTTGGGGTTTTTTTTTGACAGCTTTGAATGGTGAGTGAGTCATGATACATCTGAGATCTCTCTTAGATAACATGAGCATTTTCACAGCTCTCTCTGTCCCTGGGGAGGAAGGGGCAGAGGCTGGGGTGGGAGCCACCCCTTGCAGTGGAATGAAGCCCAGGTTCTCCCCACATCTCCCTCAGTTCCCTCTCCAGTTAAAATACAAGCAGACTGGAATCTGTGCGTGGTCTCACTGCGAGGAAGCCACTGCTCCCAGCTGAGCACCCTCCTGTGACCAGGCCATGCTCATGGCAAAGGGAAGGATGTTATTTCCCCTCTCACAGCTTCACTCTGCTGCTGGTGATGCAGCTGATCCTTTATTGTGTCCGGGCTCTTGGCCCATTTAACTTGTGAGCTCAACTGCTTCCTCCTCCTCCCCTGGCACAGGCGCGTGTCACTGTCATAACTCTGCTGAATCCTTTGCCCTACTTTTTTTCCCTTGACATTCACAGCGTTTGACAAGGCTTTTCAAGCTGCCACGGGATGATCCAAGGGTGGAGGTGCTGACGGAAGGGTTCCCACAACCCTGCTGGGGAGGAAGATCTGGACTTGGTTATCATTCCAGTTCACCCTCTTTTCCCGAAGAAAAGCAGGCTGGATCAGCTTGGATGGGACTTGGGTCCAGCCTCCTGCTCACGGCAGGGTTGGTGCTGAGATCTTATCAGGTAGCTCAGGGCTTTACCCAATTTAGCACTGAGAGCCCACAAAGGTGGATGTGCAATCTCCTGTGACAGATGCCAGGGTTTGGTTCTCACTATGGTAAAGAACTTTATCCCTGTGTATCCAATTTCAACATCTTTTCCTTCAGCTGTTTCATCTCCAAACCATGAAAAGTCTGAACCCACCTGCTCAGGAAGCTGCTTTTTTACTGGTCATTTTTATTATATCCCCCTGAAATCTTCTCACCAGGCTGAGTGACCCCAACTCCCTCTGCCTCCCCTCACCAAGCAAATGCTCCAGCCCCCAACACTCCTGGTGGATTTTCACTCCCGTTTTCCAATGCCTTTCTTATTTTGGGGCAAGGCCCAAAACTGAATTGTGGAGAGGATTCTGAGCCGTGGGGACAGGGGGACAGGGGGAAGGATAGTTCAGGGAGCAGGTGGGAAAGCTGTAGAAGTGTTTCAGGGTACTGAAAAGATGTAGATGGTGACATTTTCAGGAAGCAGCAGGAAGACATCAGAGTGCATTGGGTTCTCTATGGATTAGAGAACAGCTGAACCTGCCCTGGGGTGAAAGGGGCTGGCAGATGTTGGGAATCAGCCAACAGTGCCCTCCATCCCTATCACAGCTGAAGGGCTTTAAGAGGAGCCCAGGGGAGGGATTTGTCTGTTTTCATGGACTACAGAGCAAAGAGAAGGAGAGAAGATTGCCTAGAGGTGTGATTGCTGGTGTTTGTTTTTTCGGAATCGGTGGGGGTTTTGTGGGTTTTTTGGTTGCTTTTGTGGGTGGGTTGTTTGTGGGTTTTTTCCCCTGAAATAAACAGTGTAGTTCAGGAGCTTCTTACAGTGATGTCTGGAAGATGCTAGATGGAGTTAGGGGAACAAAGGATATTTATTGAGAGGTCACCCCCAGACAGCACCAGGGTTACAAACCAGGCTCTGTCTGGATGGCTCCAAGGATGGAGGCAAAAGGGAGGGGGCCAGGCCCCAGATCCCACTCTTTTTATAGGTTTGGGTCCATTTGCACACAGGAGCTTCATTTGCCCACCCTCTTCCTTCCACGTTGTTTCACTTCGAGCTTGCAGTTTGGAAGAGGTGTCCTTGAGTCCCGATCAGAGTAGGATTGTTGTGTGTTCTTCACCCTGTGAAAGGATCTCAGCACCCTGAACAAAAACCACACCCCAGTGCAGAACAGAAAACCCAAAAGCCCAAGGCATCAACAGAAGCAGCTGCAGTAATTTTATTTGGTGTAGGTGTCCTACAAGGCATCTCTAAAAACACTGGGGAAGGGTTAGAAAATGTGGAGGACAAGAATTACCCTAATACAGAAAGGAAGAATGGGGAAGGAATAAGATTTACCTCTATAGAAATGCAGGTGTCACAGGAAGAGCTGCTTGTCTCAAAACTCAAAATGAGGCAGAGCTTAGAGACATCTCCTTGGCTTTGTCACTCATGGGGCAATGAGGGACAAGGACTTCAAGAAGAAGGCCAGTTCCTCAGGATTCTGGAGACAGCAGGGCTTTGGCAGAGCTTCAGTCGGGAGTTGAAGGATGAGGTCAAACCTGAGCTTCTGCTGGGGCAGAGTGATGCCCTTCACCTTTTGAAGCTAAAATTGCTCCAATAATTGGGAGTGAAAAGAAATGTTGCTCTCATGGCAGGGGCTGGCTCTGACACTTCTGACCTTGCCAAGGAATGTTGTGCCTTTCTTTGGCAGGGTGATTTTGGGGAGTCACCTCTGCCACCACAGCTTGGGAGTTGATGTAAACTCATCCTCCATTCCTAGACATGCCCTAAATCCTTATGCACAGTTACACCAGGCCAGCGGGGACTCCGATTTGGTCTGATTGTGGTGATGAGCCATTAGAAAGGAGCCAGGAGAGGCTGCAGAAGGTCACCAGCTCCCTTCCCTGCCCCGCAGGATGCGGCGTTCCCGGGCATTGGGCTCCCTCTGGTGATCGCCGGGAGCTGCGAGCGCGCTCTGCTCCTGCTGGAGAGGCTCGTTCCGGAGTGCAGCCCCAAAGCCCTCTATTTGTGCCGGCCTGCGGAGAAGGTCAGCCCTGCGAAAATGAGAAAAATGCAGTTTTAGTGGTCCTAGGGCTCTGCTGGGGCAGGATCCATCACCTCCGGTCAAAAAGTTCAAGCACAGGGCGCAGCCTCCTTCACATAAGGGGCCGAAGGTGATGACTTTCTTGGCTTGAGTGTACTCAGTCCCCTCTCTTCCCACAGGCCATGGCTCACCTCTCCTGCAGATCCTGGAGGAAGAAGTTTGGGGACAGAAAAGCGCAGCTGGGGTGAGTTTGCTTTGTATCTCTGTGATTTGGGGTGCACTTTTTGATTACTCTGCCAGGTGCAAATATTGGTATTTAACATCAGTGCTGGAACTCTGAGCAGTGCTGCACTTTTCACTGAACACATCTGAGGCTTGGACTCTGCCTCTGTGAAGGATTTCCCTCCTGAGAAAGGAGACACAGCCAGTGCCTGCTCCTGCATCCAGCAGCTGTGGGACAGCACAGCTGCAGCATCCCTGCGAGCCCTGCACCGAGCAGGCTCTCAGGGGACCCTCGGGGGGCTGTGCTGCTGTTTGAGGTCGTGTCTGGTGGCATTTCCAGGTCCTGCTACCCCCTTGGAACGGCCGTGGGCAGGGTGCAGTACTGCCGATGGACACTGGATGCTGCCACAGACCGGGTGCTTTTATTGTCTCTTTAGTGTAGTTCTGGCACCAGGCTGTGCTCCATGAAATGATATGTTAAATTTTTTTTAAAATTTTTCTCGTAAAGCCCCAGCTCCTGGGCTGTGGTCATTAGGTGAGACTGAAGCTTCTACCTCCCTAAACAGACATATATTTGTACATGCATTTATATACTTAAAAGCCTTCTCATCTGAGGTCAAATCATGATTCAAGAAGTAGGCTGAGAAAACTCGGAGACAGAAAAGCAAACTTGTTTGAAAAGTCAGCATGATGTTGTATGGGAGGGGGCAAACAATTCCTGTGTCAAAACCCCAGGCCTTGTTTTATTTGCAACTCTGATCAACCCTGGGATGCATCCCACAAATTTTGCCCTGGCAGTTCCAGGAGTCTGGCAGATGTTAGACATTAAGACAGCTCCATGATCCTCCTTTCCAAGCTCAGATATCAGCCCTTATTTCTGCTTTCACAAGGCTCTTCTCCCCCAGCCACTCCTGTTGTGCCAGGGTGTGCTGGTCAAACACTCAGCCTTGACCAGTCAAACCTCAGCTCCCCTCAAAAGCAGCTCCAGGCTGTTGGGACAGGAGGGAGGACAAGGTGTAATTAGGGATCAGCCTTAACCCCTGCCCTGAGCAAATGGATGATGGTGCTTTGCTCATGAGAATGAAGTAAAAAGCATTTGAGCTTCCTGGCTGTGCCATGGCTTTGTGGATGCTGGCAAGGTGATGGAAATGTGAGAGCCACGCTTTGCCTGTGGGGATTCAGGTTGAAATGAGAGAATGTGTGGTCTAGGGACTGGTATGGGGTCAGTGGGAGGATGTCTGGGGCGAAGGAGCAGCCTCATGGCAGAGCTGTGCCAGCAAGCAGGAAGCCTGGGCTTTTGGAGCAGTGGGAGGCTCTTTATGCCCTCAGGGGCAATGCTGTCCCCAAAGGGGTTTCTTGAATTTTCTGTGTTATGGCTAGGCCAAGGTGAATGCTCTCAGCACTGAGCCTGGGAATCAAAATAAGCAAAAACTTCCCTCAAGATCAGCCTGAGTGGTTCTGTAGCTGTGGCTTTTCTTCAGCAATAGAAAGTCCCTGACAGCAGGAGCTGGGATGAAATGAGGTGTGGCCGTGGGGAGCTGGGTGTCCAGGGCACTCTGCCCTGGGACACGAGGGTGGGTGGGGAGCCAGGGGCTGGGGAGGGGCAGGAGGGCAGCACCTGCACCTGCAGGGCCCCTCCAGCCTTGCCCTGCTGCTTTTGGGGCACATCTGTGCTGTCTTCAGAAAATCCTCTTGTACCCATGTTTCATTGTGATTAGGGGCAGGGGAACAGCACAGATGCAGGGGCTGAGGAATGGTTTGGGTGAGCACAGCTGCTGCTAGGTCCTTGCAGGGCTGGAGAGCGTTTGGCACTGGCTGCAGGAGCACCCTGCCCATGCTGTCCCTGCCAGGTGAGATCAGGTCACTCTGTGCTGTCTCCTGCCCCTGTAAAGCTGCTGCAATCCAGCTGCCATCTCCTAATTGGTGCTGGCAGGAGCTTTAGCTGAAAAGCTCCTGTCTGGTTTACTTCCAGACTTTAGAACTGTTCTTGTCCCATGCCTGTCCCAAGGCTTCTGCTCACCCTTCTGGAAAGGCAATGCAGGAGGAGGGTGTAAAATTCATCTGATCCTTGTGAAAGATGGACCAGTGCTGGAAACTCTGCCCTCCTTACTGCCTGAACAGTCTGACAACTTAGCAATTGCTGTTACTGCTCTCTGGTTTGATTCAAGTTTCTTTGGAGAAAATACTGTGACTTACTTTCCTTCCCCAGTTTCTGGAATTGTGCCCTGTACTTGACTGATTCAGTGGATCTGTAATTATATGCCATGCCTGCATTTCCATTAAGGGGTTTTATATGTTAATCTCACAAGATTTTACTGCTCATTTTGGGGTTTTCATCTTGCCAGCTGCCCATAACCTCTCAGTGTGAAGTGCTTTGTTCACTGCAGGGCCAGCAGAGATGCAGGCAGGCATTTCTCCCTAATTCACCCTGATCCCAGAACCCAGCTGAGGGACCAGCAAGGAGCTGTGGGGCTCTCAACACTCCTTTCCAAGCATCAGAGGGCAATGAATATCTCTGCATCAGTGATCTAGGTTATCTAAGTTCTTAGTAATCTAAGTTAATATCTATTCTGTAGTGTCTCTCAGTTTTGCCTGAAACCAGGCAAACTGTCATAAACTTGGTCAGGAATTGAATGAAGGACAATCCATGAACTCATTAATCAGTGACAACAGTCTCAGCTCCATAAAACTGAATGTTACATGATTTACTAGTTGCAGAACTAAATCTACCTCAATTTTTTAAAGTGGATGTGCCTATACAGCATGCAGTATTTTCTTTCTGTTTAAAGAAGTCAGAAATTTCAATTATTTGCCTGCTTTTTTCCAGCAGCAGCTACTTACTAAATCCAAACCAAAGTAGCTTAAGCTTCTGAATGTGTTTATCTCAGCTAATTTACTATTTGTGGGAGTGGGGATATTGCCTAGGTGTAATAACAAACCCTCTGAAGCTCAGAATTTCCTTCAAATGTTAGACACAAATAATTTGGGGTTTATTTTAGTTAAAGTAATACCATTATAGAAAAAGGTTTTGTAACATACCTGTTCTGTCTAGTCACATCTGTAAGGGATTAATCAGATTTTTAAAAAATCCCACATCACTTTATCATTTTCATCTCTGAGGCAGTTCAATACACTTAACTTTTCCAAAAATGTGCTCATTTTGGTCCCGATTCAAAAAATATCCATCATTAGGACAGCAGAGGGACCCAAAAGTGCATCAGCTGCAGTTTAAATGTCTGCTTGAAATTCTGCTCATGTTCCCCCACTAAACTGATGCAGCACACAAATGTCACACACCCCCCTGTATGTCACAAGATGTGAACTGAATACAGAAAATTGGACAAAGAATCATAAGGTTTTCAAAATACAATTGTAGAGCCACCTCATCTTGCCCTAGGAACCAGAGTGTCTTAGAAAGTTTTACTAGAATTTGTGACATTTACAATATTCTACTGCACCACTGTTTGTTTTTCGAGTCTGACCCAAACTGGGGGGGAAACACCTGAGGGATAAAGTTGGGTGTTCACCAGCAGAGCTCTTGGCTTGGAGCTCATCAATCATGCACAAAGCTCCTCCATCCGTGAGTCATTCCCATGCCACAGCCATGGAGCCCACTGGGCCAATGAAACAGGGATTGAAAGATGCAACACACCCACACCAAGAAACTTTTAAGAAGTGAGGGGAAAAAAAGTCATGGAGCATTGAAAAAAAACAAAGCTGAGAAGGTTTTTACCCTCAGTTTTACTATAAAAACGTGCTCAGAAGCAGAACTGTTGAATGAGCTCAGCACTGGCACCCATTTTTTTATTAATCTGCGAATATTTTCCTCCAATGTGAAGCAATTTAAACAAGTTTATTGACCAGCTTGTGAACCATCATTCACACCCAGCTGTCTGTGCTCTGAAGGAGTGTGACAGATCCAACTCAAAATCCAGGGGCTGATCTTGCAGCAAGCACAGCAGGCTGGAGATGAAAAGCCCAATCAGATCTGAAGGTTGAGAATTGACTCAGGAATTTACAGTGACCTGCAACTTCTTTGATGCCCTGGTCCTGAGCTTGACTTGCTGCCCTCTCAAGAGCAGCACAAACTGTGGAGAACAAGGCTTCCACTGTTGAATACTTTAACATCACAGATATTTAGTACTAAAAATCTGATGCAATGTTAATGTTTGAAAACACCAAGGTCAAAGTCTTCTGGGGTGTTGCAGGGGGGGGAAGAGAGGACATCACTCAGCAGCAGTGACCGTGCAGGCTCTGCTCCAGGTCACCCAGTCCCCTTCCACGCAGGAGCTGCAGCCAAACCTGGCCCCTGCTGTGATAAATGATAAAATCTGCTCTTTTTTTCTGATATATGAACACCCTGACAAATGGTGGGGTGTGAGCAGAGTGGGTGTGCAATTCCAGCTAGGCAGTTTAAAGAAATAAATAAAAAAAAAAGCAACAAAAATTTTCAAGGGGTGTTAATGAAGCACTTTTCACTGTGCCCAGCACCCCAGCTGTAGTGCTCTGAGCATTATGCAATTTGAGAACAAGCTCCCTTTGACTTGTACCCATTCTTAAGAGAAAATGAATTGGTGGGAAAACTATTTGCCAGGAGAGACAGAAATTAATGGCATGGCATTGTATGTCACTGTGTGTGGCAAGGACACAGGCCAAGCTCGGCACAGACTCCTGAGAGCTGAATGAACATCCAAGTGCTCAAAGCAGCATCAAAGGATCTCCAGAGATGAGCAAACTTCCTAAATAAGCGTAAATAATGAAGCTCAGGACTGCATGAGAAAGCTCATCAGTATATCAATAGTTCATGTTGAAGTTCTCCACTATAAAACACCATCAGAAAAGGGCTGATGCATGAATGGGGTTGAGGCCTTGTGTGATTATCAGTGATCCAAAGGATAATGGGGGATGATGAGACGGGCTGGGAGAAACAGGTCTGAAGTGGTGTGGTGCAGCAGATAAAGCCAGGAGAGCCAAACTTGGCACTGTGAGCCCTCAGAGCTGTTTTTCACTATTTTTAGGAAAACCTAACTGGAGCTGTTCACCTGCCATCATGAGGCAGTTCTTGTTGAATCTTTGGGGCTGCTTGTATCTAAACCATGTCCTTACTTGTGCAGAGCCCTTTCAAAGCACAGATGTCAGCAGTAGTGGCTGGTAACAAGATATTGCCAATATTGCTGACACAAGAAACTTGTAATGCCTGCAAGATGTCCCTTGTCTTCTCCAGGATAGAGCAGTATTTTTATCACCTACTCCTGTTATTCTCTTCCTCAACATTTTCTTTTCACTGAAATTTTTCTGTGGCAATCCCCATCAAAGCTCTTCATCAGGCAGGCTTTGCTGTGTGCAGCAGTTGCTAATATCCACTGGTACCTGCCACAACTGCTGGGGTGACAACAGTGAAATGTGCAAAGATTCTGCCTCTTCATCCAGCACTTCTTGTTTTAAGCAGCTTTAACGAATCAGGAAAGCTGTGTGCTTTTCTTTACCCTCAGAAATACAGTTTTTACCTGCCCTTTTTCTTACTGGGAGCAAGAATTCAGCACTTCTCACATCGGTCTTAAATACATCCTGAACAGACAGAGTGGAAAATTGTCTTAAACCCTTTGGCATCCACTTGCTGTCAGTTGAATGTCAAGTCAGGAATAAAAATTGGCAACTAGCTGTAGATTTCACAGTCATGCAGCAGGATTTGTGGGGCTGAATTTGCAGTTCAGTTCCTGGCTTCAGCTGTCACTCCATGTACCTCCAGTGATGAGCATTCATGCCACAGCGAGGCATTGGAGTTGTCAGATATCCAGGGCCTACTAAAATAACTTCATTTTGAAATGGACTGTCTCTTCTGGTCTGAATAATCAGACAGAATAACATACAAAATGTTTGACATGTTCTGGGAGCCTGAGACAGTCTCTGACACATGAAAATATTTGGAGTAGTTCAGACTCCATTTAATGTTTCTCCAGAGTTTTGCAGAACAGTAAATGATGAGCTCTGTAATTAGGCTGTACACTCCCTCTCTTTAATTATACTTTAATACTGTTTCTTTTAATAGAGATAGTGAAAGCCATTAATCAAATACTTCTCATGTACCTCAATAGAATCTAAAAGTAAAGTAAATGTTAGCAGGGAATAAACCTTTAAGCTTTGCTGTCCATAGTTATTCTCCAAGCTTTACAAAATTTTGGAAATATAAGTAGGTCAAAACTGCCTTCCCTAGTGGAGAAACAGAAAATCAGCACAGGTGTTTTCCTCTGCAACAATAAATACATTGTTGTGGGGCTAAGCAGAAAACTGCCCATTTATCCTTGCAGTTACTGTGGTAGTTTGGCACAGTCCCATTGCAGGAATAGCCCAGAGCAGCCCTGCAGAGCAGTGAGGAGCTGCTCTGTGTGACCCACTCCCATCTTCCTGAGCACCACCAATTCTTTTATTGCAGGCTATTAGACCTTCCCATTCCCTTTAGTGCTATTCCATTTAGCTTCTGCCTGTGGACTTTTCTATGAAGGTGCTGAACTTTTTCTGAACCTGCTGATGCCACCTGCCTCCACAACCACCCATTTGAACAAAATCCAGATTTCTTCCTGTTGCTTTTACTATTTTTAACCCAGTCTCCCACCAGTGACCCCTGATTCTTGTAGTCATTTGAACATCAGGCTTGTGCTTGCCTTATCCACAGCTTCACAATTTAAAAAATCTCAGCCATGTCTCAGCCAAGTAAATCCCTGCTGCATTTTTAGAAGATAACTAAATCAAACTGCAAGACTAGTCTTCAAATAGAAAATATGGTAGGGGAAATGATATTAGTCATAAAAGACATAACCACTTGTCAGCAACAGTGCTGTGTTACAACCACATTGGGATCACACTCCCATGTTCCAGCTCAGCTTATAAAATATTTGAAAGGGGAGTGTGTGTCTCCTTCAGATCAGTGAATCCTCCCCGTGCCACTGAAACAAAATCAAACTTGATTTTTTAAACATTCCTTGTATAAAGCAAAATAAATGAGTGTTGCTCATTCACTGTAACCTTCTGTTTGTAGGCCAACTTTGAGCAAAACAATACATGCACATATTTAAACGCATTCCCTTGGTTTGGTTTTCTCCCTCTACACAGCACAAAGTCCACAGGTGATTTAATTGCAATGCCTTGACTTCTTTCCGCTGTTCAAAGTCAAAGGAATTCCAGTGCACCAGTCCTACATTCCATGATCTCTGCTGCTGCAGCTTTTCCAGGAAAGGATGACTGCTGTAAGCTCAGGGATCGTCCCTGTGCTGTCTGTACAGGGGTCAGACAGCTCCTTGATCAGAAATCAGCTCTAGGGGACAAAACTGCACATCTTCACCCTCCATACTTACCTAAACCACCACTTTTATGCAGCAGGTTTCTGCTTTGCTCTCCCAAAGGCAGCTGGGGCTGGCACTGAAGCACACAGAGCCCTGGACAAGAACCTGGATATTTTCTGACAGGTCACCGAGCTGGAGCCTCGTGTGCTTGTCCCAGCAGCTCATTTTTGCCAGCAGTCCTGACAGCCTGATGTGCTGTCAGGGCTCCTTTCCTGGCCAGCCTGGGGCTGCACCATTTCCCTAATGCACAGAGGCACCGACCAGGCTCTTACTCAACCCCTGATGCAAAGCTGGTGTCTCTGGAATCCAAACAAATCCTCCAAACCCCCCCCAAATTAATATTATTGATGGTTCCTCCATCATGCAAGCTAAAGACTGAAGGCAGCACAGAACACAAAGTATGAAAAAGGTATTTATTATTTACACAACTGCTATAGTTCCTTAAGAACAATATATACCATTTTTTTATTTGAAAGGGTCAGTCTTCTTTCAAATCCATGAACTGCATAATGCACAAGTGTTGGAAATGCCAAAGAGCAGTCACATCACACTTCTATAGTGCAGGCATAAGCAGCGCAAGTAAATGATATTTTAAGAACAGTATGGCTGAATATTGTATTTAAACACAGTGTTTGCACTTTGACAAGATTTAGCTAGAAGAGAACAAGGGTTTTGTTCATGCTTTGTTAGGAATGTGACTTTCCCATCTGAGGTTTAAACCCTTTATCTGACACCCGGGGATTTTTCAGGCAGACTGCTTTTCACTGACCAAGTAACAGTGGGTTTCTCTCCCTCAAATTTCAATCTTTTCTTTTCCAGTAAACACTGCTTTATAGTACAAGTTCACACACTGGGGTAAACTGGCCACAGAGGTGGTACTTTCCCATTTTACTGTCTTGCACAGAGAAACACTGACATACTAATACATACCAAACTTAGACAACTTGTAATTTATAGACTTAAATACTGGAATGGGAGAGGGAGACTGTTTCTAAAGATGGAGGGAATAGAGGACTTATACAATTCGTACACTGCCAAGGTTGGCTTTTTAATCAATATTTTTGGTCTAAAAGTTTTTTTTTCTATTCTCAGAATGGTTTTGGTCTTTGATGGTTATGGTTGTACTTCAGCAGCAAAGGAGAGGGAAGTATTTTGAGAAGTAACACCAGAACTGAATGCAAGAAAAAGCAACTGACTTGTTTCTCCCACTTTGAGCTTATTGCTGTGATCTTCTAAAAAACCCACAACCAACCAACTGGAAGACCAAGTTTAGCAGTCGTTCTGGCATTGGGTCCAGTGTCCAGCACTATTATACTCTAGCACAAAAGCAAGGAAAAGTCCAATGATCTTAGTGATGTTCCCTTCAATTCAGTGCCACACAGTTTTATTAGTGTTATTGTCCTTGCTTCTTTGAAAGATACCTGAAAGAAACAAAAGTAGAGTTTTTCACCAAGTAAGAGGTAGCCACAAATAAACCTGGGATCTTAAGATCAAAGTATGACTGCTTTCTTTTCTCACCAAACAATCCTCCTACTGATTAGCAAAAATTAGAAATGCAATCAATACCCCTTATGACTTTTATTTGATTTCAACATCTTTCAGTTCCATGATAGGTTATCTTGTGGTAATTCAAAGTCATGTTTTAGTTAGACTATATCAGGCTTTTTTATCAAAAGGGAGGAAGGAAATGGAAACCTGTTTCATTCTAAGAGGATGGAAAATTACATCAGTTGGAGAAGTGGCTTTTATATCCTTTAAGATAAAAAGGCCCATTAGTAATGGCACTCCTTCAAATATATTCAGGACTTTAATGAACTGATCCAGCATAACCTGAAAAGAACAGCCCTCCAGTGGCTTCTCTGGAGAATCTGAGTGATTCTGAACTGCTTGTACTCTGATCTCATGGCTGTCTTAGCACCAGAGCTGGAGCAATCTGCCTATGTGGTGTGACAATCAAGGTTTTGCAAATACTCTAGAGAAAGAATCCGACCAATTTCACTGACAATGTGTAATATCCAGTGAATTTCACTGCTTTTAATGTTTAACATTTCACTTTCTGTTCCAATCAAAAAAGAGAAATTGTATCAAGCCTGTAAGGCTCCTTTGTTTTTTGAACACAGAAGGAGTGGTTTTCCAACAGTTTTTCTTCATGTGCATTGAAGCCTCTGGCTGTTGCATAAAACCAAGAATAATTTTGCTCAAGCCCTTCAGTTAATCATTTTCTGGCAAGAATTAGGATGCTAACTGGTGCCCTGAGCACTTGGAAAACTCTTGTTTGTAAGCCAGTAACTTGGAGCTGATGAATACTGCAATACCACCCAACCTGGATGGTGCCTGAGAACTACACTAACACCACAAAGCTTTCAAGTAACTTCTAGAAAAGTTGCCTTAAAAGAAAGGATTTGGGATCTGAACCCACAGTCTAACTTTGCTGGGGTGGAAAGAAAGAGGTTTCCTTGTTCCTTCAAATTTCTTTTCCTTTTAGGATGCAAAACTGGCAGTGCTGAATATTGGAGAAGTAAGAAAACACAGATGCATTCTGTCAAAATTTATTTTAAGGAAGCTGCCCCAACACTACAGCCCAGTTAAATTTCTCCTCAAACTAAGGGACCTTTATAACTGTAAGTTATAAAATTCATCAGTTCCATTGTTCCTGGTGTTTGTAGAGACAACCTCAAGCAAAACACTGGGGTCAGGGACAGAAGGAAGCAAGAATTGTAACTTTTTTTCTTACCTTTCCCAATGTTTGTGATTCAGCTCCAAAAAGTCATCTAATTTTGCTATTTCTTTGAGGTATTGGGTGAGCTTTAGAAGCTCCTTGTCTTTATCCCGATTTAAATGTGCTTTCATAAAAGGCCTTATCTATACAACAGAAATAAACTGGGTATAACCATTTGCTCAGAAAGAAAAAATGCTTTAGATTCTCTAGCATTTACCACTTGACTAAAATATATTTTCAGCATTATGACAAGTTATAACTTTGCACAGGTAAGAGGAAGAAAAAACCTTTTCCAGTAGTGGTTAGATCCAGTTTGCCCTCTTTGTGCAAAATGGACTGAAGGGCTTGCCAACCTTGCAGCAACCAGAAAGATTTCTTTTCTCTTGCACTTCTTCAAGCCTTCCCATCCTAGACAGACTGATAAAATGATCTAGAGTGGACTGCCACATTTTCTAATTGATTTGACAGAGATTTTTGCAGGAGGGCTTTTCAGCTCTGCATTCTGAGTTGTGTGGCATTGTTGGAAACCAGATGATTTTTTTTTCAGCAAAAAGCCTTTGACACAACCAGAGCTGCTGCAAAAAGAGATGTCAGAAGCAAAGCTTATCTGACAACTGCTTTAAGCTTGGAATACATTATACCTGGGCCTTGTTTTAGTGATTCAGTGCTCTTGTCTGCAGCTGTTAACAACACTTTGACAACCATCTTTCCAATCTGAGATAGAGGGACCTCTCTGGATAATCCCTGCCCAGAAAGATCTTTGCTATTCCTGATTCTCCTTACAGCTCAGATCATCTTGTCAGATCTCATCAACTCCTCTCCACATCATGGATACCTTCAAATACAGATACCATCCTGAACTTCTGCATTTGAAAACATCCTTTTCTTTTTTAGAGAGACTTGTGCAAGTTCTTTTAGTACAACACTGCTCTATCACCACATATATGTAGAAATTTAAGTTGCACTCTTCTTATTCAGAACCAGCAGTAATAACAGAACACACACACTGGTTGACAGTTGTATAAAATGAAATATTTGCTGTTCTATAGTCTAAATGGCTCAAGGTACTAATTATTTCTCATATAGAATACTTGTGATTATCCTGTCATACTATCATGAAGTACAGACATTTGTCATTTGACTTATTTTTGAATATGACCAATCTGGAGATTGAACATCATATTTTCAATGGTGCTGTCAGCAATGCCCAGCTTGATTACAGCTTGCAGGTATAACTTAAGCAGAAATAACAATTTCATTGATTTTGGTAATCTCTTCAACACTCACTTAATAGTGACACAAGGTTTATTTAATATTACTATTAAGGAAATACTAAGCTAGACAAATGGCACTGTAAATTAAAAGGTTTAACAAAACATGCATCTTTGCTAGTTAAGAATAGTCTTTGTGCTACAGCAAAGTAGGAGAAAGTACTACTTGAAATACCAAGAAAAAGTAGCAGTAAATGAAAATTCCAGTTTACCTTGAGTCCATTCTGTGGGTTCATCAGGAAGTTTCGGCCAATATCATCAAACATAATAGTATTTTTTTTGCTGTAATATTCTGAAAACTTTCCCCAGATAACACCAAGAGGCTTCACCTGCAAACACAACACAATACAAGGCATCTGAGGTAAATCAGATCACGTGCAGGAGATGAAAATGCCATCTATAGGAACCTGAGTTGAATGAACACTTGTATTCTTTTGCTTTACCATTAGCAGCTAGTTTGGCTTTAACAAAGGAAGATGTGAAATAATATAAACACTCCCCACACTAAGGAAAACCTTTCTGTTGGTACTAAGTTTTCTTGCAAAAGTTACCTACTGTTTGATTTGAAAGCTGTGACATCTAAACACACCACTCAAAACATTAATAGAGGCTTTCAGAAGAAAAAACCCAAAACATTAATAGACACTTTCAGTAGAAAAAAATCGGTGGTTCCAAGATTCTTGCAGTTTTCTTGTTTAGGAGAAAATTCCCAAAACTTTTCTTATATGGGAGAAAACTCCAAAATAACTTCTTTTTTGATGAATATTTTAAAGGGGTGTGATAAAATGCCAGCTGAATATAGAAAAAGATTAGGAGAAAAATTGGTACTTACATCTATGAGTCCTCTCCGAGGAGTGTGCACTGTTATCATGGCAGCACTGTCCAGCATGAAAGTTATCTTGTAGTTTGCATTGGTACTCACCCCAAGCTCCTGCATCACAAAGATTTATGATTAAAGTTTCTAATTATGACAGTTTTACTGCTCAACAGCTGGAACCACAATTATAGTACATTGTTTGTAATGGGTGAGCTGTGGAAGTTTACCAGAGACATGTTAAAAATAGATACCTGAGGAAATTTAGATTTGTTACACAATGAGGATCATAAAAGTGCACACAGGGATTTATTTTTAGTGTTTAAGATCAGGAACTTAACAGCTGATGCCAGCAGAAAATCAAAGCAACTCTCTAGAGAAGGCAAAATACAGAGAGGTTCTGCTCATATCTCTGTGCACAACCTCTCACAAGCTCTACACACTTCAACTTTACAGCAATTGTGTTCTGGCTGCTCTTTGTTCCTCACAGTGATTTGCACAAATCTCAGCCCAATACAAGATGGAATATCCAGCAACAGCTCACTGCTACTGTTCCCTCCTGCACATGTCCAAGATAACCAATGTTAGTGTCAATTTGCACTTTTAGGATTTGGTAACTCCTGAAATACTGTATGTAAAACAGCCTTTTTAGAAATAAAGCACTTTATCTAGATAAGGGAACATAATTTCCATTTCAAATCCTTTCCAAAGCTGAAAAGTACCAGTAAAATCTGCTGACATGGTACAACACAGATATTGCTGGCAATTTCTGGTGTGTGAAACAGTAGCAATATGCAAAACTGCATAACAGGGAGAAAATACCCACTGCAGCAGCTCTCCTGCAACTATCTAGCCACACTTAACTCATCTGCTTTTATTTAAATATGGAATCTTGCAAATGAAATGCTCTACCTACCCGGGTCAGTATCCTGCTACACTGACAGAACCAGCTGTTCTAGAATGTTTGAATTTCAGCCATAAAAGGGTGGTAACTGAGAGATTAAATTTGCTTGTCTGATACTCCCTTCTTTTTAATGCTGTTCTTGCTTTGTACTTTAAAACAGAAACTTTAATGCCAACTATTGCTGGAATCACAGCTCCCTGACCAAAAGCGAAACTCTTGGAGGGAAGCACCCCTGGTGCCACCAATTTAAGGAAAACCTGAAAGTGGCATCTAGTGGCAGGAATCTCATTGGATCAGGATCCTGGAAATGCAGAAAGGTGACCACTGCAGGGGAAAAAGCCCAGTTTTGAACAATGGTTTTCCACAAGATTGAGTCCTAGCACTACTGTGACAACACAATATAAACATGTGACACTGCCACAAGAATGTAATGTTTGCAAGGATCAATACTGATTTTACTTGCACTAACTCCATAGCTCTGATTAAAGATTCTCATTTCTGAGAGGCATTTTTGTTTAGAAAAAATCGTAGCAATTATTTTGATGACGGAAATACTGGAAAAATGTGCTTTATCTGTGAAAACCTGAAAAAACAGTGCATAATAGAAGCTTAAATTTGGAAAGGTTTTTCCTGGAATGGAAATAACTTTTGATTTTTAAACATAAAACCCCCTCAACCAAGCAAACACACAGCAATTCTTAGTAAGCTCATTAGATGTACAGCTAAGCCTGACTGTAAATATGTTTACCACAAAGTCAGCTGTTCTAAACTGGCTTCCTGCCTGATTCCAGTAGGGAAGAAACCAAAAAGTGAAAGAGCTCTTATGGGATGTTTAATAAGGCAGAGGAAGCAACAGAACCCCCAGCTGCAAGAGGTAAAGATAAATATGCAGAGTTTTCTCTTGATAACCTACTCCAGCATGTCACATCTGTCTGTTCCTTTAAAAAAAAAAAATCACATTTAATGACCGGAGGTCTATAATTAGAGGTAAGATGAAAGCAACTTTGCAGGGCTGCATGACAAATCCAAGTTTCAGCAGGTACTGACTTGGGTTCAGTTCTGCTAAATTTAGCACCTACTGCTGATAGTTTGTATGGAATTCTAAAATTAGATTTGATCTAGTTTTCTGATAAAGATAATTTCAAGTGACTGTGGAAATTGAAACAACTCAGTTTATGATTCATACAACGTCGCCTGTTTCTAAACCTGCTCTACAACACTGAGCATGAGCCCAACTGCAAGTTACCCAAGCCAGAGACAAATCCAATGTTTTCAGAACAACTTACTTTCATTTTGGCTTCAATCCACTTCATATTAGTTGCAGCTAAAGCAAAAAGGAGAAAACAGAAAGAATAGTTTATCAAAATAAGTCACTGGCAGGAAAAGAAAATAAATAAGCCAAGAACTTGTTCGCTTAGTATGTCAAATTTTTACACAAAATTTAATTTTAGAAAGATTCACCTTTGTTGCAGCTTTTAGGACCATTGCCTTAAAGAAAGTCTTCCTTCATTGAAGCCTATTTTTGTTTGGAAAAGCTTACTTTCCAAATGAACAAGTAGATGAAGCACTGCAAATATTTAAACTATTTTCTAGATCATCTGTTACTGCACTACGGCCTGCAACACCATAAGAGTGGGATACACCTGGCTTGAGGAACCTCACTGCCTGTGCAGGATTTCCTCCTGGAAGCAATGATAGGAATACAGAAAATCTGGAAAGCACAAAGTGTCAGCACTGCCTACAGATCTAAGAATATGTAGAAACATTGTTCAAGACTGTGAGAATGTAATTTTGTAACAAAGCTTTAATATGGTTTGCACCCTGCACTGGCTGTGTCTGTTCTCCAGCTGCTGGACAGGAATTGAACTGGAATGCAAAGGCAAAGGACCAACCAACCAGCCCTGCAGACAGAGTTTGGTTCATTTGGCACTTCATCATGTGCTGTCTGGATTGAGATTACTGGTAAAATCACTATCAAACAGTGTTCTAATGCTGATTATACAGCTCTGTTATTTCAAGCACTTCTTTGTACAAAGTGACACTCAGTAAAGTGATGCTGAGCTTTACCCATGACTAGACCCATTCTTGTGAGCAATATGTGGGGCTTGTCCCTTAAGAATTGGTATTTTTGTAAAATATCTCTAATAGTTGTGCGAATTACAGCCAAATGTTTCTGTATTGTTTTAGATCTTGTGACTCACCCTAAAAAGCAATATAAAAACCTCCCACCTGGAGCCTCTGTTCTGGATGACAATTTACAATAAATTCTTAGTCACAGAGTATAATACTTACACCAAATTACAATATCATAGTCTTCATATGCAGAAGTCAGGAATTCATGAAGGTATGGCCTCATCAGTTCTACCCCAGTTTCAGCACATGACCTGTGGTCTAAAAAGAATATAAGAGATAAGCAATTCAGTATTAAAGTATTAATTATTGAAGTCCAGTCTGATTTTTCTTTCTAACCTGAGACTCAAAGAGTTTCATGAGGGGAGCACTGAAGCACTTTATGATCATGAATGATTTGATATCAAACTCCCATTCCCATTTTAAAGGTGGAAAGACAAAGAAGAGGGAATATTTATCTGTTGGTCTCACAGCTACTTAAGGGCTTAGCAATAATTAAATCAAGAGATCTCTGAATATGAATATCTTTGAAGAGTCAGGGCAAATCATCTCTGCACTTAGCAAATGAATAACTGGCCAGATATGAAACAGATTCTTTCAAACCTAGTCCAGTTAATTGTGTGAATATACATCAATTCAGAGATGCAAACATTCCCTGTTCCAATTCCAAAAAACTGCTGCAAAATCTGGCATCAGAAGACCTCTCAATAAAAAATTTAACCTTAGAAATAGGTTGAATTTGATGGCAGGTTGAAAACAAATGTCATCAAACAGGGAAGCTATAAAAAGGTGTATATGAAGGCATTTACTGCTCACAGTCATGCTGCCATGGCACACCTACAAACGAGAAAGTTAAGTCAGAAGGAAAATTCTGGCTTTCAAAAAAACCAGCTTGACAGAATTTTCAAGTAAAACATGTTTTTGTGAATGTTTAGCAATGATATGTAAATGAAATATGAAGCTGTTCTCCCACACCCCCAAAAAGCAGAGTCAATCAGGGACAGAATGGGATAATTATTGTGCAATATCTCACCCTGCCACTGTGATGGTCAAGATAAAAGTTTTCGAGGAAAGACTATCAGGACAGAAGATTAAATTGTTGATTTTTTTATGTCTTTTTGCAGCTATTAAAGAGTTGCTGCACTAAAATCAACAACATGTAACATTTTAAAATACAAGCAGAAGGCCACAAAATCATACAAAGCAGAAGTTATGTTGTACAACACAGCAAAGCAAAAATCAAAAAGCCTGATCTGGCAAATAAATTGAACTCTTAAACAAACAAATACTAAAAACTGCATAAAAACTCACCAAATAGTGTATAATCAACATCTAGCACCAGCAGCTTTTTCCCTTCTCTAGGAGGATTCAGAATTTCCACTTTGTATTCTTTAACTCTACGGGAAATTTTTAGTAGATTTTCTTCCCTGATGTAACAGTGTAAAAAGTTACAGTTAATTAAAATGCACACTCTACAGTCAATAACAAACTGTTTTAATAGCTTGAACTCCTAACCTATTTTCTACTTCCACAACTTCCTCTTCAATATCAAAGTCATTGACCACATCATCGTTATCTGGAGGTGGCCCAAGGACATCTTCCTACAGGAATAAAAATAAAAGATTATGAGGATCAGAGAGGGAAAATAACAATGGATACGAAGTTTCTGTTACTGCACATTACAGGGCAGAAATACTATTTGACCAAAATAGTTTCACTTTACTAGTGGAAAGAATTACTGAAGTATACTGATGATTGTTCAGATTTAACGAGTATCACAATAACAGGTTTGTACTATAAGTGCAGAACATCACAAGGGTTTCATGAGTAAATTGCTCTGACAGTTCTGCAGCAAATTTACATTAAAAAATGTCAATAGAAATCTACTGTACTATCATTTTTTTAAAATGATGACTGGATTATTCAAAATTTAAAATCACAAATGGAAGACATGAAGCATTTTTTCCTGTTCAAGCTAATAAACAAGCAAATTACTTACCAAACTTTCTTCACGAGTGCCCATCATCATTATCTTAGTATTTGGTTTCAACTTGAGGGCTCCAAGCTTAACATCATCATCTGCAGGTTTGCCTGTAATGCAGATTTTTTTTTTAATTGAGGTAGAGATTTTAGAAAAATGTCAATACATTCCATGCTTAATTGAAATAGGCTCCCTGTAAAGTAACAGCTATGCCAAGCTGTGTTATCATCATCCTCCATATATAGTGTCCTGATTTTGGCTGGGATTGAGTTAATTTTCTTCTTGGCACCTGGTGCAGTGCTGTGTTTTGGGTTTAATATGAGAATAATGTTGATGGCACACCAATGGTTTTGTTGGTGCCAAGCAGTGCTTACTCTAAATCAAGGATTTTTCAGTTTCCTGTGCTCTGGCAGTGAGCAGGTGCACAAGGAGCTGGGGGAGCTGGGCAAAGGGATATTCCACACCACAGAACCTCATGCCCAGTGTATAAACAAGAGGGAATTGGCTGGGAGACACCAACTGCTGCTCAGGGACTGGATGGGCATCTGTGAGTGGGTGGTGAGCAACTGGACTGTGTCACTGGTTTCTCTTGGGTTTTATGTCTCTCTCTCCTATTTTTCATTATTATTATTATAAGAATTAGTATTATATCATATTTTATTAACTTTCAGTCACTGAACTCTTCTTACTCAACCCATGAGGCTTCCTTTTTTCCCCCCAATTCTCCTCTCCTCCAGGACAGGGCAGTGTCAACCACTAAAAAATGACCAAGTAGATGCATTAATAATTAACAACACCCAGTGATGTATAAAGTGTCTGTATTCATGCTCATCCCAAAGCTACACCTGGGAGGTGGATGCCCTGTTAGTGCACACATCCTGCCTAGGATTGGGGGAGGTTTGTCCTTAAGCAGCTCAGGCACATCCCCAACAAGCAGTAAATAAGGACAGTTACCCTTCATTTTAAGCCCCAGCAGTTTTTGGCGCTCTGGTAACACTCCAGTAAGGCCTTTCAGAGACTGTTTCAGGTCCAACACTGTGTCTTCTTCTGACAGGGAGGTTATTGTGTACTCCTGTCCACCCCATTTTATTATGAGAGAGAGAGACATCCTTGAAGCATATGTTCAGTATTGCTGTCTCAAAAATCTGCTGCAGGAGGGAAAAACAAAGATCATGTAAGGAAGAAAGAGGAGGACTACTCTTTTCAGAAGACAACCACAACATCTACTTAGAGCATTCTTGATTCTTTATTATATTGCACATCAAAGAGTTGTTTGTTTCCCTTGAGCAGATGATAAATGTGTTGAGAGAGTGCTGAAACAGAGGGAGAAAGAATAGTGTTAAAAACTGGGGCTCCGAGTTCCACTTTGATGTTTTTAGCAATGTCACATTCACATCTGCTGTGTGTTCTGTGCAGGTACAGCCTGTGCACTGCACACTCAAGCAGAGCACTGCAGCACCACAAAAGCCATTGCAAAGCTCAGAAATGTCCTCTGCAACACTTATGCAACCAAACCAGCCATGGGTGCCTTTACAGATGTAATAACAGAACAGCAAATATGAAATCCCTAACACATATAAGCCCATAAAAATAGTTCTGAGCCCAGCAGTCCATTTTTGGCACTGGATTTCTCTAATCCCTTCCACTGTGCAATACCTGCAGTAATGCACACCCCAGGTCACATCTCACCGTAGCAATATCAAAGCAGGAATTTGAAAAGAAAGCCAAAACACACACCCACACAATGCAATTACACCAGAAGATCTGCACTTTCATTGCAGGGCTGACAAAATACCCATAATTATACTATCTTTAATTTACACAGCATCATTTATACAAATTGTATTTAACAGTTTAGTCCCACATTAAACACAGCAGAAAAACAAGATATTTAGCTTAATGCAAAAGGAAGAACATGTTTTTTGTCTGTTAGGGCTTAGAAATCGAATCAAGGATACAGAAAGGTTTGAAAAGGTTGCTAGAGGCAATCAAGAGATGCAGAGAAGGCCTCTGCACCACTGATGGTGAAATTGTCCTCAAATGAATGATATTCAAAGAGCAGATCTGTGAAAAACCTAGAGTTCTCAACCTGCAAGAAATGCAGGTCTGGCAATTCTAAAAAATCTCAGAAGCCAAAACTCTGATCCTTCTTCCTCCCTAGCTTTGTAGTCTCAGAGGTTACCCACACTCAGAAAAGATATTTCCCTTTTACACAGTAAAGGCTGCGGGAAACAAACTTGTAATTGCTCAGGCATAGCCACCTCAGAGCAGATGAAAATTAGTCCAGGGACAACCTCCTTGCTAAGGACACTACAAGCCTCACCTCCATACTATTGCCTCCAAGAGCCCTGAAAACAAATTGAAGAGGAAAACTTGTACTACTAGGAAATGAATTAATTTTTTTCCCAAATATTGGCAAATCAGATTGGGACCTGGTATGACATGGTGAAAAAGGAGTCTTAGAAGCACTAAGAAATTCTACTGAGCCTAAGGCTGCATGGTGTAGAGAACTGTTGATACAGAGTGTCATTATCATAATCCTTATATTAAGCCAGAAAGAAGAGTTTATTGTCTGTTTCCTTACCTGTACCATACACCTCAAATCATTCTGCAAGGACATGCACAGGGAAAGAACAGTAAGAAAAGTTCTGCAGTCTCTGTCCAGTGCTAAGTTGAAAAGATCATCCCTGCAAAGCTGAGCACTTGACCAACCTCAATCCTTACAGATCTACAGCTCTGTCACGACAAATGCTATTAGAAACTAGACATTTTTATTCCCTGCCAAAATACTCAGGGATGTCCAAATCAAGGAAAAAGGGAAAATGATTTGCGAGTAGAAAAAGACAAAGGGATTTCCAAGGGTTCTACCATCGAGGCTGCGTGCTGTATAGAAGTGAAGATCATACAGCTTCATTTGGTTAACTTCATCTTCAAAGCCTTTCCAAGACCCTTGGGCCACCGAGACCCAGTGGGTTGGAAGGCCACAGGTCAGAGAAAGCGTTCAAGTTCTGTTGTTAAAACTGCAGCACTACACCACTTTCCTTGGATAATAAAACAACATAAACATGACCCCCCAAAAACACCCCAAGTGCCCGCTGAGCGCACGGGGCCGCGCTTCCCACAGCACCGTAAGAGGTGTGGGACGGGCTTTGGGGCCGGCAGCTGCTCCGTGTCAGTGGAGCTCTCCTCCCCCTCCCCGAGGCCGCCCCGGCAGCGGCGCGGCCCGACCGGGAGCGCCCGCTCCGTGCTGCGGAGCCGCTCCCGCCCTGCGGCGGCACCGGC
>VWYI01036149.1:2656-14814 GCA_013399455.1 Anthoscopus minutus | reverse complement strand
GAGCGCAGGAGTAGCGCCGGGCAGGCAATAAGTGTCCTGTTGGGGAGGGGGTAGCGGGGGGTCGCGGTTCGCACGCCCAGCGGCTGCCCGTGTTGACCCCGGGGATGAGCTGCGGGCTGCTGCAGCCCTGACACAGCCGCTGGCTTGGCCAGGGGGCTGCGGTGCTGCCCGCCCCGGCCGGACTCGGGCTCTGCCCCGGCCGGGCTCGGGCTCGGGCTCTGCCCCGGCCGGGCTCGGGCTCGGGCTCTGCCCCAGCCGGGCTCGGGCTCGGGCTCTGCCCCCGCCCGGCTCGGGCGCGGGCTCCGCCCCTGCCGGGCTCGGGCTCTGCCTTCGCTAGGGTCGGGCTCTGCCTTCGCTAGGGTCGGGCTCTGCCCCGGCCGGGCTTGGGCTCTGCCTTCGCTAGGGTCGGGCTCTGCCCTGGCCGGGCTCGGGCTCTGCCCTCCGGTGCCCGCAGCCGGCCGAGCATCCCCCGGCCCGGTGCCGTCACGGCTGAGACACGGAGCGGAGCCGGGCACCTCTCCCGGAGACGGGCCCTGGAGCATATGGTCATGCTTATGTAAGGAGCAGCCTGCCCGTGGCGTGGGGAACAGTGCTCTTTCCATCTTCCCTACTTATGTCATGTCAGTCGGTTTTATGAGACCTTCTGTAGCCTTTTAAAATAAGGTTTGTGATGAGAATTTTCATTTTTCTTCTCTGCTCGGGAGTAGTTCTGCGTACCAAGTATACTTGTGACAGATGGAGCTCTTAGAGGGATTCTTACCTTCTGGTTTTGCTGCCTTTTTGGGGGTGTGTGTGTGTGTGGGACCTGATGCATAAATAATGTGATTGGGGGAATAAAGTGAAAAAAAAGGTGAAATTTTTTTGTGTGTGTAATGCTGCAAGTATCAGCAAATGAAGGAGAATATTAGAAACTGTGAGCAAAATATACAAAAGAAAAGTGAGATTTGTGTAATATGTTTGACTCATAAATATTAGCAATTTGTGATCTCATTCAGAATACTTTTTTTTTGCAATCTGTAGGTGTTGCGGTATTAATTTCTTAAGCAGTTTTTAGTTCAAGAGTTTCTGTTAACTTGTTTTTCAGACTTGGATACTTTTTCATGTATTTCAGTTAGGTTTGTCTGTGCAATGTGTCTGTAGAGATAAAGCTTGGGACAAGAGGGACGTAATCATCAATTACTTTTTGATCATTCCTGTACGGTTAAAAAAGGTGGATTTAAATATGAAAAAAAAAGACTTTGTTTAGGTGGGTGGTCTAAGCTATTGCACCCCATGACTTTGGTTTTTCTGTAACCTTGGCTTCTTTTTTGCTGGTTATCTTAGATATGAGGGGGCCTTTACATGAGAAACTGTATTTTTTTTGTTTCTAGTTAGCTTTAATAACTGGTAATGAGCTCTGGTTTTTGAGTCGTAATATCACTAAAGGATTTAATTAATTGCTGAACTCATTAGCATTAGGAAATGCTTGTCTTTGTGACCACTATTACATTGAAGGTTCATCAGAAATCTTAGCAATATAAAACTGCTGCTCATCCAAAACAAAGATTCACTTTGTTTACATCAGTCTTGAGAAACTACTGATGTTGGAGCAACTTGATTCTGACGGAGGCATGAACTGAGCAACATCCATTGGAAGAAATGCTGGGGAATTCCTTCCTTTGGGAGAGGATGGGCAGAGATCGATATCTCAGTCCTTTTTGGCAGCTGGAGCCCTTGGTGCAGATGCAGAACCCGCATCGTGCCCGTGAGCTCTGAACGATGGGTGTGTCCTGGAAAACTCCGTGAGCCTGCTTGGTGTTTGGTGTTGCACTCACACAAACCTTCTCTGAGCTGTTTGCTAAATTTGGGTCGGTTTCCTCCTCTTCAAACAGTGCAGATGGCTCCTCTTCCCCTTCTCTGGAACCCATGTGGTGATTTACTGTTCTGAATGCATTTTTAGCTCTAAATACACCTGGCAGTGTTTGATGTGGTTAGAGTGGACAGTTCACCATCGTTTTGCTTTTTAAGTGTATATTCAAGTCCAGTCCTTCAGTGTGATTCATTCTGTTCCTGTTTCCCTGCCCTTCCAGCATCTCTCATTTCAGAGAGGCCCTGCTGCTCTGTAATTAGTCTCACATTTGGGAGGAACACTCAGAAGTGGGTACTTCATCTTGAGGAGTTTTTCTGGAAGAATTCTTTGGTTGCGTATCTCGAGCATGTTTTAAAGGGAACTTTTGTGGGTATTTCCACCGTGCATTTGATATTTCTGTCAGGCAAGTCTGGTTCTGCAGGAAGCTGAGCTGCCTATTTAACAGGCCTTGAAGCTTTATTTACATGATTCAGAAGACAGATAAGGCAGCAGTGGGGATGGAAACTTTATCAGTGCTGACCTAGAGAAATCCTGAAAGGCTTATTTTCTATTTTAACTATTTGCCAGTTTGGTAACAAGTTATTGCTATTGCAGGTTCTAAACATAGGCTATGTCTGAAATGACTAAAAACTGTCTGAGCAACTGTGGAGGATGAAATATATTCCATTCTGTTGTGTGGCTTCATCCTGGTAAAACATTTGAGTTGTGGGGCTTTTTGTGAGCTTTGCCTGTGGTCTGGTGTTCCTGGGAGCTCTGGGGTGGGATGTCACTGCATCATCTCGGGCTCTCATTAATGCTCGGTGTGCAGGTCCTCTGGGTATTCTCTCCTCTGCAGAGGCACTTTGGGATTGCTGCCCAGATTTTCTCAGAATGTGCTGATACAAATGTGGTTAAGCAGGCTTGTAGGTGTGGGCTTGCAAACATGGCTGTGATGGCAAAAAAAAAAGTGCTGAATAACTGGTTAATGGATCAAACCTTGAACTGGCCAGAAACCAGGGAGCCAGAAAGGACCTCGGAGCAGTTTAGTTTGTTGAGTCAACCTAATTTTTCTTCTGAAGATTTTAATTAAAGACATTATTAATTATATTTTAATTTTAATGAATTAGCTTGCTGTCTTTCAGGCACCCAGCTAAGCTGTGATCTCAAAACCAAGCAGCCCCTCTTTAGTGTGACTGGCTTTGAACTGATCAAGGGCTGGCAGGGCACAGGTCCCATAGGAATCCACAGAAGGGAGGATTTTGCTGCATACCTGGTGGATTTATTAACCTTTGTTAACATGTGTTAGGCCCTGAGTTGAGTTCCTTTGTCTTACCTGCTCATTATGAAAAATAAAAGCCACAGATGTTTTACAGGTTGCGTATAAATAATATAATGCACTTGCTATATAACAGAGTGGGCTGAAACTGTTCATAGTGTATAAATGTATTCGAGAAATAATCTTTAAAGAAAACTTTTTCTTTACAGCTCTGTGATATGTATCTTCATTTCCTGGATTTGTTTTCCTTCTCTTTATATAAAATTTGCTAGAATTAATCATAGTTGGAAATGTAGATTATTTTTTATTATCTGCAATTAACCTTACATAGTTCATTTTTTGTCCATTTTTAATATGCCTTTATGTAAATTCATATTCACTGAAGTCCCTGTGAACACAGAAGAGTTTGACCTAATTTATTTTGCAGTAACATTTGCTTTTGCAAAACACGTGCTGTATTTGTTTGGAATGGTTAACCTTAGCTGTGCCACAGTTCACAACTGAACGAGTCTTGGATGAATAAGAATGTAGGAATTACTGTGTTTTCTAGGTAGAAATACCAGTTCTTCAGGCACACCACTGCAGCAGCTGTATAGCAATCCATGTTGTTAGACCAGATGGGAAAAACAGGTAAAAAAAAGGAGGAAAAACAGAATAAGGAGGAAAAAAAATGTTGTTTGTTCTTGTTAATTGCTTACACAGCAAGATCAAACTGTTTGCTGACTGACTCTCTCTAAACCTTTAATGGAAGGCTAAATACTCTCTGGCTACTACTTGAAATTTCTGAACTACTCCAGTGATGTAGGACTGAGCATTACTGGGTGCAGTAGCTGGGTGCCAGTGCTGGTGTTGCTGTGCACGTCTGCAGTGTTCCAGGGCTTTATTCCTGCTCTTGGTCTCCTGCTGGATCTGGCCTTCTCAGCAGAAATATTTGATTGCTGTCCTTGTTAGCTAATTTAAATTGTATAGGAGCAAGGCAGTCTTCCTCTCCTTGCCAGTGTCTGCGAGGGAAAGAGCCCTTTTGATGGATTGGTGACTCACATACTCTGAGTTCTAGGTTTGTTTATGTTTTTGTTTTTTTTTTCCTACAGAGTCACACAGAGGGATTCTTTTCTAAGTGCATAAACCTTTTTGTCCTGTTCCTTCCCTTTCCTTCCCTTTGTTCTCTCCCTTCCAAATCTGATGATGGAAGGATCTGAGTCTTTGAAGAACGAGATTCTTCTGTTGTTCAAATTCTTTATGCTCCTCAGACCAGGACAGGTATAAAGAAGGGAGTGTGTGGGTACAATCCAGCTGATGGGTCTAATTTTATTGTTGAACTGTGACACTGAACTTACCTACAGCTACAGATAGGAGTTGTATATTTTGTATTTTATTTGGGTTTATTTTTAAATTTTTTTTTTCCTCTTAAAGTCTCTCTACCAGAGTTTACCTCAAAGGAAAACAAAGGTTTCCTGGTGATATTTTTAGTTTCAGAATCTATTACTGAAAAAATAATTAATGTGGAAACTAAACTATAGACCAGAATCCGCTTGGTAATGGATGTATCCAGAGTAACTAGAATTTCATAGATGTGAGAAACAGAAGTTGAAATTCTCTCTTTTGGTTTTTAGTCAATCTTGCCAAGTATTTTAGGTTGTGATGCTGTAGCAGAATGAGCATCTTGTTCACAGATGTGAGGCTGAATGTTGCAGGATCAAGTCTGGTTTTAAGGTTCTGATCTTGACTGGAATTACTTTCTGTGGTGATTTTTGGTGGCAATAGTCTTGGAATAACTTACATTTGCAGATATTCCAGTTTATTTCTGTAACCATTAAGTAACTTTATGATTAATGCTTTCCTAAATGTACAAACTTTTCTCTGTTAATGTGATTTTGTACCTGTTTGGATAAATGGGTGCAGATTTTTACTCCCCTTTGTAATGCTTTACCAGGGCACATTTCCTGCCTGTGATGTGATAGATTTACATTTATGTTGGTGCAGAAGCAACAGTTACGCTGGTTTGAGTGGCAGAATTCACAGCTTCAGCTGAAATGGCAAAATTTTATGTTGTGACGAAACTTCATAAGGAAAATTCTGTGAAAGGGAAAATGTGTGTTATCTTTGAGAGGGTACGTGCTGTGTGATCACACTCAAGATGGTCTGTTCTGCTGATGGAATGAGCTGGGACAAACTTGAAGGAGTTTTTAATTATTTTTTTTTTAATTGATTTTTGCCAACTCTACTGTCTTCTTTAAGCCTAACCAGAAATATGCATTTGACAAAATGGGTGTGCCAGGGGAGGGACAGATTTTTGAAATATAACTGTTATAAAAGTAAAATGAACAATCCATGTTCTGTGAACAATCAGTTATAATGGGAATTTTTTAAAAGGTTGTTTTGGCCAAATAGCACAGCTTAAGATGTGAAATCAAGTTCTTGGTCTTGGCTTTTGCTGGAATTCAGTTAATTTTAGTAGCTGGTGCAGTGCTGTTTTGGATTTAGTACAAGAATAATGTTGATGGCACACCAATGGTTTTGTTGGTGCCAAGCAGTGCTTACTCTAAATCAAGGATTTTTCAGTTTCCTGTGCTCTGGCAGTGAGCAGGTGCACAAGGAGCTGGGGGAGCTGGGCAAAGGGATATTCCACACCACAGAACCTCATGCCCAGTGTATAAACAAGAGGGAATTGGCTGGGAGACACTAACTGCTGCTCAGGGACTGGATGGGCATCTGTGAGTGGGTGGTGAGCAACTGGACTGTGTCACTGGTTTCTCTTGGGTTTTAGTCCTCTCTTTTTCTGTTTTTGGGGTTTTTTTGTTGTTTTCTGCCTTTCATCACAGTTATCATCATCAGTACTTTATTTAATCAAGTGTTCTTATCTCAACCCAAGGGTTTTTTACCTCTTTTTTTTCAGTTCTCCTCTCCATCCTACTGGGAGGGGTGATGGGGAGCAATTGGCTGTGTGATATCTCATAGCAGGGGTTAAACTGTGACACTTCCCGAGACTGTTCCTTTTCTTCCTCTTATTTGGAACAGGGGGATGTTTGAAATAAAGAGAAAAAAATCTTGAAACACAAACAAGTGGCTCCCCAGTCCATATTTTGGCTTTGTAGGACAAGTGACCTATTTTTTCTGCCACCTGAGCATCCAGCAACTCTTGTCATCATCATCTATCTAAAGGTTTTAGAGGTTTAATGTTGTGGTCGGTTTTTTGTTTGTTTTTACACCAATCAAAATAATATATTGTGAGAGCTCTTTACAATATAATGAGCTTAGAGCAGTGGACTTTGCTTGCCTCTACTTTGTTCTGTTAGAATTTGGCAGCCATTACAACTGAGGCTTTATTTAACACATCCGCATTTCTAGTGGAGTTAATTTTAAAGGGTTTCTTATTAGTATTGGGTGTTTTTGTCAGTCAGGGACAGAAGATGCTGTGGAGCTGCAGTGGCTGCTCCTCACAGCACTTCCGCTGTGACATGATGTGGTTTTCAAAGTTTGTGTTGCTTTTGTTTTAGCAGCATTTGAAATGTAACTGTTCTCCTAGATAATCTAAATGCTGCACTTTTTAGTTTGCTATATCTCAAGTGTGTGTGCATGAATTTGGGAGGAAGAATTTTTCAGCTTAATTTGGATGTGTTGACCCTCAGGTTAACTTCCAGTATTAAGAGAAGTTGTCTGTTTAATTCTCTTTTTGGAGTAATTAAGGGAAGTGAAAGCTTAAGTGAAAGTTACCTTCTTGTCTATCTCTGGTTGTTGTTGATGACTGAAAAAGGTTTGACAGCTTTGAGAATGTAATTTGATATCAGGCACTTGTCACTTTATGTGGGTATTTTTATGACAGAATGAAAACCTGTCAGTCCCTGCTCATACTTATCCCTACATCCCGATCTATTTGAAAAAGGAACCTAGTAAAAAACAAGGAGGCAGCCCAGCTTCAGAGCTTTGGTTAGATTTATGAACTTGACAAACCCCATTTTTGAAAACTCCAGTACATTTAAAATATTTTGATATGAATTATTTAAGCTTGCATTTTTTTGTAACTCTTTGCATACAATGTGTGTAACTCCCAACTTCTGATTGCACAATACCATCCCTTTAAACTCAGTCTTTTATTCACAAAAAATGTTGAATGTTCTGATTCTGTAGTAGCTGCTTGGGTGGTAGTTTTGGTTGTCCATTCTATGTATTTCTAATCCTCTGGCTGATCTTTTAATTTGTGTGGGGCAGCTCTGTGAAATGCTGGTGGTGTGTGGGGCTGGAAGGCACTTCCTGTGCAAGGGGAAGGATGTGCTTCTCTTGGGGCTTGCAGAACAGTTGCAAGAGCTCTGTAAAAAGTGCCAGCATTTACATAACTTGAAAAATCAGACTGTGGGCTAGACAGTGGCAAGCAACAGTCCTGCAACTTGTGGTTTGTTGAGCCACATTTTGTTTTTGATCTGTCCTGACTTCTTGAGCTGAATTAATGTCATCATGGCTCGAGAAGTATGAGTGTGCCTGAAGGTGTGACATGAACAGTTTGCAGTGTCATCTAGGTCATGGCAACACAAATAAAACCTCACACAGGGCTTGTGTGTAAGTGAGAGGTGTTGGCTTTTTTTGGTTATTTGGGTTGGGTTTTTTTCTTAATGTATATTCACATGGTTTCACTTCATGCTGGACTTCTGTGTTGGCTTGAGGTATAGAAGTTGCACAGCTGCAAAAACTTTTATAACTTACACAAGAACACTATGAGTAAAGTCTTGTAAAACTTTATTTAAAATAAAGTGCAGTTCAAGTGCAGGTTTTTCCATTTCTTTGCTCAAAGTGCATTTCTTTTCAATTGCCCCCCTAATCATTGGGATTTTTCTTAAATCTGACCTCATTGGGGGGCTGATTATGCTGCAGATGATTTTACTTTGAGTGGCTTCTTCTGGATAAAAACTTGCTGGATCATCCCCAACTTCAACTGCACTTCTCTAATGCAGCCTGCAGTGAATCATGTTCAAGGGATAGGCAGGTGGTGAATGGTAAAACGAGCACATTTCATTTAGGAACAACTGTGAGTTGTAGCTTACTGGATGTCAAACTGATTTTTTCGCTCTTTAAAATGATTCCATTGGTGGTTTTTGAGATGCTGTTGTGGTGCAGTTGTTTTTTAAAAAAAGTGCCCTTCATTGTTATGCATCATTCATCTTACCTGATGGCAAATTCCAAAATTAAATTACCTTCTAGTGTTCAGGAGTGAGAATATGGTCTTTTGTTTGAATAATTCCTTGTGGTGAATTACACAGAAATGAATAGAATAGTTGTATTATTGGTCCTAATCTTCAAAACACACAGCCCTCAAATTCTATAAATAAATAAATTTGTAGAGGTTAATGAAAGCTGTAAATGATTTTTTTAAAAGCACGGGTATTTGAAAATTGTTTATTGCAATTTGCATTGAGGAAGTGAATCCAAAATATTTAAAGAACTGCCTTAATTGGTGATTATATAATTTGAGAGACATCGAAATAGTGCTGAGCTAGATGGATGTAGTGTCTGAATTTTGTTGGTGTTTGGTTTCTAAAGCATACAGAGTATTGAATTCTAATGCTGATCATGTAAATGTTTATGTAGTTCCTACTACACTGGGCTCTTTTGGCTGAGATCTTGGATGCTAAATGAGTGTAAATAAGAACAGTGCACACACTTGGACCATTTTCATGCCATTAACTGTCCCTGCCCCCCATTTTACAGTGTCACCATGGAAAAAACTGCTAGCAAATTGACCTTTATATAGCCAAAATAGAAGCTGTCCTGTCTGGATTTGAGTTTAACTCAGTTGATTCATTCAGTCATTTGTGGCCACACAGGAAGCCCCATTCATAGGATCACAAAGCCTAATGGCTGTTTGTACAGTGGGATTGATCTGATTACTCTTCTCTCTCTTGTGCTATTTACAGTCTGCTGCCAATTCACAGAAAGGGAAGAGAATGGCTGCAAAGGAGAAGTTGGAGGCTGTATTAAACGTGACCCTAAGGGTCCCCAGCATCATGCTGTTGGATGTCTTGTACAGATGGGATGTCAGCTCATTCTTCCAGCAGATCCAAAGAAGTAGCCTGCACAACAACCCTCTCTTCCAGTACAAGTACTTGGCCCTTAATATGCATTATGTGGGTAAGTATAGATTTGCTCCAGAGAAAATACTATTACTAAATACCTTGTGGCTTGCTACAAGAATTTTAAGAATTTAGTAATAGCATGTTAATGTATTGATTACAAAGAATAACATGACAATGCATTCATTACAGTTCTGCCTGAGGGACAGTTTATGTTGGCAGCAAAGAAACCCTGCCCAGAGTTTTTACTGATGGTTGTTATTTACACTTTACAAGTAAACCTGGTGTTTGGAAACACAATTGGTGTCCTGAGAGAAGAGCAAAGTGGCTTTGGCCTGTGTTTGTCTGATGAGGAAGCTGCTGTGAAATGCTGTGCAGACAAGAAACTTAAACAAGAGGCTAGGAAAAAGGATGTCTGGTTTGGATGAACCACAGCACTAGAAGTTTAGTTCTCTCTGCTGCACAGATTTAGCTCTTCAGTTTACACCCTTATGAACCATCTCTGTGCTGTGAGTGCATTTGAGCAGGTAACCAGTCCTTGTGTTGCAGATAAATGGCCAAAATTACTAACTCAGCTCAGGCAGCTGAGGTGTGAACCTTGGCCTGCAAGTCTAGCTCTGGAATGCCAGATGTCTGTTTTTAGGAGATGAAAGGATTGGTGTTCTGGGACCTGCTCTCCAGGTAAGAATGTGATTCATCTGCACATGGGGTAAATTAGGGATTGGATTTGGGCTGTTGGGGTTGATCTCTGGTGAGCATCTGCCTGAGCACTGCCTGGCTTGGAGATAAAGGGCTAGCATATAATTTAACCACTCTGGAGTGCTTCTTCCTTGTAGATGGTTTTGGAAGATAAAAATGCACTGCAGTCAGCTAAAGGAAACACACTTTACTTAAGCAGTTAGAAAACTGGGGTTTTGAAGGAACATGTCCTGACTTTAATCCTGTCTGCATTAAGTATTGGCATGAGGCTTCCCTTTTTTTTAAATGTCTGTTGTCTGGAAATCATTTACTGCACTAGGAATGTGTGCAGCTTTCTTTATGGCTCCACTACACTCGTGCTGGGATGACAATGTGCTTGCAGTACAAAACATTGGTGTCACAGTTCCCATTTCCTTTGTCTGTGGGAGAGGATATGTTTGGAGCTGGTGAATGTGACACAGCATGGTGGCCCATACCTACAGCTGGCTTTCTCCTGCATTCATGTGCACACACAAAGCTTTTAGGAATAACTTTATCAGATCAGGTTCTAATGCAGAACTAACAGTTGTGCAGTAGGTTTTCAAGATGGCAGTGGGTAATTTCCAACTGTGACAAAGCCCCTCTTAAAAGGCATTTGATAATCTTGTCCTTGTTCAAGTGTGTCAAGATACACCAATAAAAAGCACTACAAAGGGAGTGGGTATTGTTACCAAATAATTTCCCACCTGGTTGTTATTTTGGTACTAAACCAATGGAATCTGACTTTGTGCTCCTTGTACAAGGGGTCTTTTTGTGCTGGTGCCCAATCACTCAGCAGTTTTATTACTTCTTGCTTTTATGACGTTGAATGGATGCACTTTTATTTCTCCAACTGGTGGTTGCTGTGCAAGAAGAGATTCTAAATTATCAAACAAGGTGCTCATCTTAGAAGATTTTCAGACAGTTTTTAATGACAAAACTTTGCTAGTAATTTTCAAATAAAGTTGCTGTGTTTCATTTCTTTGGTTGCTGGGTTTTTTTAAGTTGTGTCAGGGTGAAGCTGGGCTAAATCAATTTACATACCTCCATGACATTTAATACAGATTTAGTTGCATCACTTTAGAGTATAGCATTAATTAAGATGATGTATCAAAATGTATAAATTGGATTTGTAGGGAAAACAAAGTACTTTTCCACCAGTTAGGAGAATTAATCTTCTTTGAAGATATTGGGGGAAATTAACTGCCAGCATATAATTTAAACAACAATTCACCATGGATGTGTTTCAACATGCTAATCTGCTTTATTTAGGAAAAAAAATACTTCTGTTCATATTTGCAGTTAGGAAACACTATCAGCAAATGCAGTGGCAGCTTTGCAATATCAAACAATCACTGAATTTCTCCTACAAGCCAGTATCTTGTGGTGCTATATATAGTGCTATATCAGTGCTTCCAGCAGCTGAGGAAATTGGGTGCATTTATCTTGGGCAGATGCTCAAGGAACAATTTGATTAGAGAGCCCTAAAAATTAATAAACTCTACCAATCTTTATATAGTGAACCTTTTCCTGGAACTAAGGAGATAGAATTGGAAATTTCCTCAGAACTGAGGCTTACCAGGAGTGCCTTTTCTGTTTAAATGTAACAAGTGAAATGATGGATGTTCCAGTGTGATTCCCATTCCTGTTAGCAGTACTGGGAGTATAATAAAAACTTCTAAAATGCACTTTGTTCTTTGAAACAACTTTTCTTTTTGATATCTTTCCATGAAACAGCCCTTATCTGTTTAACCAAGGGAAAATACTCAGTCCTGATAACCACTCAACCACAAGTTCGCCTACATGAAATTTAACTAAATATGCACAGAGCAGTGCAAACAGCAGAGATAAATTTCTGGTTGGAACTGGTGCAACCTCTGTGTAGGGTAGATTAGCACTTACTGCCAGTCTTCTCCATTTTCTTCTGCACTGTAGAGTAGCTGTGAGAAGACAGACACTTCTTTTTGTGTTCTTTTGGTGGAGAAGGTGGAAAACAGTTGAAACCACATAATTTCCTCCTGTGAAGAAGGGCAAAACAATGCTGTTTGTGCTAACTGGTAAATATTCTGAGCTAGATGGAAAAAGTCATGAGCTTAACCTATAATCCGAGTCAGGCTTGGAATTTAAGTGACTGTCATGAGTGAGGCACAGAGTTGCACTAAATACAGGGTTTTCTTACTCAAGAGTAAAACCAGAGCAGTTTTCCATCTTAAACTGTATTCTTTATCATTACAAAAAATAAAATTCTCAGGGAAAAAAATAAAAGTATTTAAAT
>VWYI01036147.1:717-21949 GCA_013399455.1 Anthoscopus minutus | reverse complement strand
TCTAATTCCCTGCTAAATCAGAAATATATGGGATTAGCAATAGCAATTTGAAAAAAAAGCAGATATTTTTTCCCCTTTCTTGAACAAAAACTTCTAATGAAATAACTTTCCCTTTGAAAACACTGTAAAATAAAATGTGTGAACCTAATATTTGACTATTTCTGTAACTTAAACAATTATTAGCCTTTAGACTATATTCAGTTTTACTCTAAAACAGACTCGCACAATTTATCACTTGTTTAAAAAGATATGTGAACCTGCAATAAGTTTTATATCCTAACTCAGCTAAGAATATCTTAAATAAACAAGTTAGTAATAAATCTGCTGTTGAATCTAAAGAAAATGTAACTGTTCCTACTGAGTATCTTCTTAATGTAAAACCAGACCAGCACAGAAAACCTGACATATTTCTTCTCTTCACAATGTTAATAAGTTTTCTAATTATACATCCAGATAGAATTGTTGAGAAATCTTCATCACTTTAGGCACAAACATTGGCCGAAGAAGATGCAAAGTCTTCAAGTACCATTAGTGGTTCACTGAATATTTACCAGTTAAAGATTTTTAAGTAATTCTCAACAGGTATCAGAACAAGAGAGATATTTACGTGCCCAGATTAAGTCTGCAGCAGTTGATTGTATGAGTCTAAGCGGCTCTCATCTGAGGCTCTCCTTAAAACTCTAAAGATGGTCACATATAAGTTCTCCAGAAGCTCTCTTAAATGCTACACCTCCAGAAGATAAATTCTTTTTCTACCATAGGCCTCCACAACAGCTGAATGTGGATCAGCCTCACAAAGACATCTATTCCTCTCCACTATTAACAATAAGACTCAAAGCATGACTTAGCTATCTGAAGTGAGGCAAGATGAATGCCAGTCTAAGAGAAAGTTTCAAAACTCATTCTGATCCAACCACAAATGCAGTGTAATCTTCTCTTATCAACCTTGCAGGGCTTCTTCCAGTGTGTCTTCACTTTGGCACCAATTTACAAAAATCAGCAAAGAATAAATCACAGATTATCTGAATTAAGGAATAAAGCCATTTGCTTAGTGACCTTACCAAAGGAACTCTTCCTACTAGCAGAGATTCTGTTTCATTGTGTAAGGCCTTCACATTGACAGCTATCTCCATGGCAGTGTTTCTGGTAAGGCTCTGGGGAATAAGAAGCATAAACATTCTTTGAAGTGACACAAGTCAGACTAAGTACTTTCGCCTTACAGCACAGATCTTAAGTGTCTTCTCCTAGGAGAAATACATCAGTTTAGCTCTAAACTGAAAACCTGTTCAGCACTGGGAATAGAAACCAAAAATGTAGTATCTATTTACTGTCTTTTCCTCCACTTCATTATGACTTTATTACAGTCCTGAAGACCAACAGGTGATCAGCCACCATATCGATCCACATATGAAAAAGGCCAGCAGAAAAGTCATGAATCTCATTTAAGAATGACTATTGATTTAAATTTTTCACCTTATCCTCAGCAGAAGCAAGCTACTAACTATACTTCAACAAACAAAGGTCAATTAACCTATTTACCATGTGTCAATTTAGGTTAGATATGGACAGCCTCTACCTAATTAATAATTTCTGGGACCAGTCCTTGAAAATACCCAGATTATCTAGTGTGAAGAGAGAAACCAGGAAACTCATTTCTCCTCAGCCCCTTTGCCTTCCCTCTATAGCACCTGGATAGCAATTAAGCATGAAAATTTCTATGAAAGCATCCACAGAAATTGGCCTTCATCTAGCAACAGATCTGGTTCAGCTGCTGTCATGCCTCCACCCTCTCTGAGGATATGCCAGTACCCGGTGGGGAGTGCTGATAAATGCAGAAACTGCATCTTCTGCCTTCTCATCTCACTTGCTTTCAAATGGGGATAGGGAGTACAATACAGCCCCCATGTCACAGGCTTGTGCACCCAGATGTTATAGTTTATTTACATAAACTTCTGCTCTTCTTTACCTCAGGAAACCTTGGGTTGGCTTTATTTAATGCATGTGAACATGCATTAACAGCATGAGCAAGCTCCTGCTCCAAGAGGCCATGTACTTTTGCTGCTTCACAGATCCTACAAAAACATTTAAAGAGGAGAATATTTCTTAATTTCTTTCAAGAATATTTCTTGAGTACACAACTTCATCAGATGAGAAAATACACAAGAATATGTTTCACAAAACACTTAGAAAATTATTGTCCTTTATAACAAAAATTGGAAGACAAGTATCTCTTCAAGCAATATAGCACCTCATAGAAATTATATCCATCACTCAGATTATTTATGATGCTACAAAATACTGAGATACATTTATTTTTCTTCTAACACTAATGCTATACAAGAAAAATCGACCAAAAAATGTTGGTCCTATTAATTCAAGTAAACTACAGAGGAAAACACAAGCACATTGCAAAAACTTACTTGAAATTATCTTAAAAACCCTTACACCTATTTCACAATGCATATCCTTCAGATGTGACATGAAAATTGGCTGCAATCATTTAAGATTATAGGAGGTCCAGCTGCAACTACAACTTCCAGACCATCTCTAGAACAGTAAAGTTTTTAAGACATCTTGGCTAAACTTCACTTTGGATAATTGAAAAACTAAATTATTTGCCTATGACTGCAGTATAAAGAGCGTATGCAGCCCTTCCTTTCTTATATTATTGGTGATTTTGATGCTAAAGATAATTAGTTGTTATGATAAAATGAATAGTAGCTTTATAAAATGTTCTGGAAAAAACAAAGCTTTTTTTATCTCAAGCCACATGAATGACTGAAGCGTCCAGCCTGCTGACTTCTACAGTTGACTTCTAAAGGGTTTTTGCCAATAATTCTCATTTATATTTTTGCTTTGTCATAAAAAGGGAAGCTTCAATTTTTGCAAAGAAGCTTTCCAGTTTTCCATTTCTGTTGCTGCTTCAGAAAGTTGGATTTTACAAGTGAAAGAAAAACCAACACAAAACCACACAAAATTTTTAAAAATACATAAGAAAATCACACAAAAAGAAGTTGAGCATTAAAAATAACAGAAAATTTTTAAATTAGAAAAACCCAACTTATATAGTACCAACAAAACTTTAATCAAAACATGGGAAAATGTATACTTCCAAGTCTCTGCATGAATTTGCATTAATAATTCAGTCTTGGTATCTAGGTTGCCAATCCAACTTATTAACTTTACTGTACCTGGTAATAAGTTCTTCTGCAGCTTGTGAACACAACTGGATCTGTGCAACTTCTTCTTCTGTAGCCAGCTCGACAGCTTGCTGAGGGTACAAGGGAGATCGAATGACAGGTTTGCAGGAATCATACTTCTGTTTGTCCTCCCAAGACTTCAGGGTGTTTTCAAAGGCCTAATCAAAATGAATTGTAAATTCAATTCATAGCATTTGGGAGTATTCTTACTCATTGCAAATTTTTATTTTACATTTTACATAAATTTTAATTATATATTATTTTAGTTAAAATAAATTTTACAAACAAACAAACGCTTCATTTAGTTTTATACAAATAACACTACCTGATTAAATAATAATATTTACACCTAAAGTTTTTAAAACTTAGTACAGAGAATAAGTTACTTCTGAAAGCTTGTTCTCTGTCTCCTCCCCTTGAAAATCTTGAAAATATGTCTTCCAAGCCAGTAAGAACACAAAGACAGTGATAAATGGCTGGACTCAATGATCTCAGAGGCATTTTCCAACCTAAATAATTCTAGAATTTTGTGATTCTCTAACACAAGCGCATTTTGTGTGGATAGCAGGATTAAAATTCAAAACAGATACAGAATTCAAGCAATAAAAATGGTGGAGAAACAGCCAAACTTACTAAAAGAGAGTTCAAATTCCACCTTAACTCCATTATAAATTCAGGATCCAGCTAGTGGATAGAGAACTGAGGGGCAGTTGTACCTTTCACACAATAGTCCTAGACATGCATAAACTCTCCAGAGGCTTTGTGACTAGGCTGTACTTGTGTCTCTCCTGTCTGAGACTGGCTCATGGGGGAGAGGGAGGATTGGTATGACAGAGAGAGAAATCTACAGAAAACGACTCTGGAAAATGGACAGTATGGAATTTTGCTATTTATGCAACTGTGTTAAAATTTCCAGTATGTGACTGGTATAACATACCTAGAGAAAAAGAAAGAAGCAGGAGCAGGGGTAGGAGGGAGGGAGGAATTGACAAAATGTTGAACATTCTTACTATATAATAGTAAGAATACAGGAATAGCATTAATAAAACAAATAAAAGTTAACAAACAAAATCACCTTCACAAAATAATAATTCTCTGTCTGGCTCATTATATAAATTATATCCCTGTCAGTAACAGTATGAATTATATAAACAGTTATAAAACATTTTTATAAGTACTGTTTTGTTCACATTATAACTGAAACAAATTGTTACAGAAACCAATGTCAGCAATGTCAGCTCTTTCTGCAACATACTCTGTCTCGTGTTAGCATCTGAGCTCTGTTTTTATGTATGATCTTAATAACTCCAGGGGGCTGGATCCATGCCTCTCCATCGACTTGCACTGGAACCCCTTCATCACCAAGTATGGTGATCTTTACTGACCGGCACTGGAAAAGAACAAACAGAGCAATAAATAATGGTGAGACTGACAGGCCACCTGTAATCTGTTGATTAGGGGGATCTGTGGCTTCTCTCCAGAACTGTGTCAGGAATTAAGCTCTCCTATACTTCATTCATCATTGAAGACAATTTGTTACCCACTAAAACCAAAACAATGTCAGTGCTTTATTAATGTATAGGGTGGTGGTCATCAAGAGTCCCACTACTTGCCAAAATCCCAAACTGCTGCCAACCATCCTGCGTGCTTGCCAGTAAGCAACAAACCTGAGCTATCCTGTGGTGCTGCAGTTTGATGACTCTGGACACTGCCATCTGCATGCTGCCAAATACAGCAACAACTTCTAAGATTTTATCGTCAAATGATGGAGCTCCAAATATCTGAGAGGAAAAGAAAGTATTTCATTTTTGATGGCAAAACCAGTGTTTAGATTGCAATGAAACACAGGTTAATTTACAGATTTGTTTTCAACATTTAACTTCTAAGCTCTAATTTCTTTACTGTGGAATAATTACATCATTTCTCCAAAGTCATAGCAGTAAGATACCACAGACAACAGGTAAATATCATTTAAAACAGCAATGCCGATACCATTTGAAATACCAGAATGACAAAGCATATCCTTACATAGGAAGAATGGCATGTTTCAGCATGCAGATTAAAAATTGTTTTTCAAGGCAAGATGAAAGGCCAGTTGAAATCTCTGCTTGGTTAATGTACTTAATATCTAAGAGGTTCTTGAAGGTAAGAGAAATAAATGCTTTACTTTTCTTCTCAGAAGTGCTTATCTGTTTATATCTGAATTCTTTGGAAACCAACATTGGAGTCCATGCTCTGATTTGTTTAACACAGCTTTTATACTGAATACAATCTTGTTTGTGCTGTGTATAATTAGCCACTGTAAACAGAAAAACCACTTCTCTATGGAATAAATGTCCTTCTGTGCAGCCAAGGGGCTGAATTTCCAAACGCTCACACAAAGCGCAGGAAGTCCCGCCACCTGTGTGCTGCCGGAGAATTCAGCCACAGGACAGACCTCAGGCTGGGCTCCAGCTGAGTGTGATGGGTTATATCATGCTCAGGTCACTTGAAGCTTGGCCATTCCATCTTGATATGCAGTAGGGAGAAATGAGGGAGAAAAATCAGCAGGAGAAATCATTCCAGTAAGAGTTTAATGGGTAGAGAGATCACCTCTCTGAGCAGTACTTGGACTCCCTTGGTTGACAACTTAGGCAGAGTAAATTTCATCATTAACACCTGAGACCAGACTGGAGAAAATCTCAGCTTCTCCATCAGAATTTCTTCCCTCCCTCCCAGTTTCCATGGAATTTATTCCATTTTTCCACAGGAATATATAAATATCTTGAAAAGAACCAAGATGGTGATTCTGCTGTTCCATGAGAAAAAGTATGCAGAGTTCTTGGTCCACTAACTGACATTTACAGGGCTAGTTCTGCCACATGTTAAGAAAAAGCAGTTGTAAAATTTCATTTATTTTGCATTGCCATTTCAGCAAAAGGACAGGAAAAACTCAACCCAGTCTTCTGCTGTGTCTCTGTACCAGTAATATCTGTAGTGAAAACCAATCTTTTTTTCTCCCCTCTTTTTTTTTTAAAGGCAAACCAATCTCTGTGGATAAAAATTCAAATTGACTCCTTTGTTATTGCAAGTCATGTTTCCAGCCTGTCTTCTGGATACCAAAATAAAATGCCTTAACAAGGCATGATCAAGCCAGTCAGGGTGCAGATGCCCTGCTTGGCTCACTGCTAAGGTTTCAGCAGCACTCAGAGCTGTCAAGGTAATGTCTTTCATTTGTCAAGACAGGCAGAATCAGCAGCACTTCAGACCATCATCACCACCTCCTGATGAAGAGTCATTCAAGACCATACAAAAGTACTGAATTATGCTCCTAACTTTGTCCAGAACAAACATGTCATTCTGCTGGCACATCTGCTCACCAGAAGACTAATAACATCAGTAGAACTGCTCCAGGACACACACATTTGCTGTAACAGGAGCTGAGCAGATGTTAGAGGAGCTTTGAAGTTCTGACTATGAACATGGAATATATATAAAAGCTTTAGATATCCATTGCCAAATATAAACAGAATTTTCATCCTCTAACATATACCAAAAATAAGAAAAGAACACTAAAAGATGTCTAAATTTCTTTTTTCAATTTTATGTATGTGTGTATATATACACACATATATCACATATATATATACATATGCAATTATATATGTATTATATAATATAAACATGCAATTGCATATAATGGATATTATAATACATTATATTAAGCTGCGTGTGTTATATATAGGTATGTTTGCATGTGTGTATTAAAAAATGAAACAATAAAAACTCACAAGAAACCTAAAATTTTCGCAAAAAAGTCTTGGATTGTCTACATCAAAATCACAAGCCAGTTTTCAACTGCACTTTTAGGTGCTTCAGACATCACAAACTAAATTAGGACATGCAGATTGGGATAATCTGCTAGTAATTACAGTTGGTGCACTGTGAGTGAAGTGGGTAGCAGCAGTAACATTGTTCCAGGTTGTAAGGCATGTAGGGATCCATATGATGAAATGTTTCTTGGGAGTTGAAAGGAAGGAGAGGGAAAAGGTACCTTAAAGTATTTTAGAGGATCATTGAAAATAATATTCACAAATCAGTTTACTACTCCTTTAAACTATTAGTCACTAAACGCATCAGTCTTCATTTTCTGAATTATCATCCCTCACAGGAAAGCTGTTTGAAGAACAGGAGGAAAATTAAGGTATAAGCTTTGAGTGATTATCCTGTCTATCTTGCTTGTTAAGACTATAGCAAACAAAGGAATCTACACTTTGAGAAATCTTATTTACAGACTTCTGTAAAACAACATAGAGAGAAATTACTAGTGCCTCTGTTTATAAAATTAGCTTCTAAAAATACTCATAGAGCCATTTAAAAAAACCCAAAATCATCATGCTTTATTATGAACATTTTGGTTGCATGGACATGACAGAAGACAATGGACAGTAAAAAATCATGGAATATATTTCCAATTAAAAAGAACAGCAGGACAATACAGTTTGAACTGAAACAGCCTCCTTAAATAAGAGTTGTTATCCAAACTATATGCTACTAGCATTAAAATCAAGTGAGAAGAGCAGTTTGTAATATTTATTGCTGGTTTTGCCCAGTTTAAGTCTCTTTAATGCTACTTACATCATCTTCTTTGGTTCCACCCCAGAAATTAGTCCCACCAGCATAGCTGGGAATGTTTAGCACAGCTATGCCCTGCAGGCTTGGAAGGGGGATGTACTGTCCATCACACTGTAATGCATAAAAACTCCTTCAGTACATAAATAATTTGATGAAAGTAATCAGTAAAGAGTAATTTTTAGCACATGAAGCTTCAACAGAGTTGGCAGGGGAGAACAGAGTCATTAAGAGGTCTGGCACAAGACTACTCCCTCCATGCAATGAAGCACCTCTAAAATAAACCTCTTCTTTCCAATCTTAGCATTGATTTTTGCAAAGGTGAAGAAACATGTAGACCTACATGCTGTAGTACCTACAGCAGTGGTGTTCCATGACTCTTGGAAGAAACATTTTCACATCCCTTGTTATGAAATTTCTCATGCACTTAGACCATGGTCTATCAAGGATTAAAAATCTTTTTGCACTAGGAAAACCAATCTCCCTGAGTGCACACAGTAAGATTGCCAAGGACATTACAAAAAGATTAATTTATACATTCAGTAATTAGTCTTCCATCCTATATCAGCATTCCCAAAATTGCAACAGACTTGTTATTTAGTCAAATGCATTTAAAATGGGGGTGGAGGTGTCAAGAATATCCAAGAATATTTCTGGCATAGCTGCAAACATGGTTAGCTGTCAGTGTTTGCATGTATTGTTGACTTCCTGTAAAAATAACTTCACTCTCCTCCCAAAAGTGCAAAGACAAATCTAGGACTGACCCCACAAATGTCACCCTGGCTGTAGATGGGAGTTGTGGATTTTGCAGGTAAGAGGTCACTCTTTAGTCCAGCTGTTCGTCCTTCCTTACCGCTTTATCTCCCAAAACTCATAAGCAACTCCATGTCCTGCTCAACACGACCATGGGATGACATCAATCTCACTTTTGCTCAAGAGTAAATTTACAGACATCAGTGAAATCACTCTTGACTTACAGCAGTACAACTGCCTGCAGGGGGGAGCTAAATGATCTCAACCATTCCACTGGGAGTCAAAAGTGCAGTCCTGCAGCAGTGCCACAGGCATGGTATTGAAGCAAGTTAGAAACACAAGGTTGTAAATGCTGGACCCAGGTGTCACTTTATGGACCATGAAGTTGCCAGTCAATCTGCCTTTAAGGAAGATTGCTAGATGACTGCACATTACCAGTCCACAGAAGGATCTTAAAATTATACAAATAAAAAAGAAATTCTAAAGAAATAAGGACAAAATCTGTAGCATCTTTATCAGGAGGAGAAAGAGATGCAAATTATTTCCAAGATGTGCTTGGTGCTCTCTTTTAGTGATTTAATCTCATCAGCAAGACAGAATGTAAAATTTTAATCAAGATGTAACAGTATTCAAAATATGGTGCGATAGTAATAGATGCTGCACAGCCATTTGTATTACAACATAATTCTGCCTCTAATGCCTGAGTATGCAGGTATATTATATCTAATGTTATGCAAGACAACAGTAAATGTGAAATTTTTACTTGCTGACTTACTCACAGGAATAGAAAAAAAAATAGGGAAAGTCAGCAGTATTATTGATTCCTATTTGAATCCAATTCAAAAGATCCTTAAATTAGAATTCTATCTGCAGCATACATAATGCTCTCTCCTGTCATTGTATTTGCTAACTACTGCATAATTCCTTGATAATTACTCAATCCTTAGCTAACAACAATCTGCTGCTACCAGACAAAATCCTCCTAAATCTCAAAGTGAGAAAGATCTCCAGTAACCTAAAAATATTCTTTCCGCTTCAAAAGTTGCCCTCATATAACTATCATAAACTTCTATACAAAATAGTCAGCATGAAATACAAAGAGAAAATACATATGTTCTCTGTTAAAATCCACCTTAGATATCCTTTGGGTGAAAAGAACAGTAACCATCCTGTAGTCTTTTTCTGTATTTGGGAGTAATTTCTATCTCTTTTAAATTCCCAGCACCACAGATTCCATGTTAGAACTTAAAAGCCAAAAAATAAGTATGTTTAGACATGGAACTTGTTGTTGTTTTGTTAATATCTTTCTTATTTTGTGTGACTACTAGAGAAAGTCTCTACCGGTGTAGCTGGGCTTCTTGTGATGCATATTCAGAACCTCCTATGTATTGTCAGGAATTTTTACTATTTACATGCTCTTCCTATATGTTTAGCTTTCAGATAGTTTAAATTGAACCTGAAGGATTAAGACTCCTTATCTCTTTTCTTCTCTTTATTTTAGAATGAAAAAATAAATTTCAGCATTTCTGTGGTTGCTCTTAAACCCTGGTTTGTCTTTTGATAGAGTGAATGTCAAGAAATATATCCTACCTACACAATTTATTATCTTTTTTTCAACCCAGTAATTACAAGAAACATAATACTGGGTGTATTTTGTGATCTTAAAGTACTGACATTTTACTCAAAAACATGGCTTGGAGAACAACTTTTACATAGCACATCTTTACACAGAGCCTTTGAGGTCAGCTTGGGTTGACATAAGAATGATAACAGGTTTCAAAAATAAGCGCTAATTCTTCACTACACACTGTGCAAGCAGCTCTCTCTATAAATAAAATTTACCTCAAGTTGAACTTTTTGTTCTAAGTTCTTGTAAGTTCTCTGCAATAGCTCTTTTGTGCCAAGAACTCCATACCACATCATGTTTTTCGTCCGACTTCTGAAAGCAGGCAAAACAAGATTCACATATTGACATACACACATTATTGTGTCTTGTATTTGTAGGCAAAAAACTTTAAAAAATCATATAAAGGGGTAAGGAAAAGAAAAGAATGAAAACATCTTGGCTCTGTTACTGACAGAATAATTATATTACCTGCATTTTTCAGGGTGCTCTTCTCGCTTATTATTAAATTCCAGTGAAATTTTTGCATCTAACCCAATTCCAAAGTAGTTGTTCATGACACATTTTTCTGAATATCCCTCCCTGTTAGAAGAAAAGAGAAAATCAGGTGTACATTTGCACAGAACCTGGACAAACAAACATCTTTGACCAAGACTGTGATTGATCAGAATATGAGCTAAGATACTTCAAGATATCTTTCCTCTGAATGTTCCTAAGTAAATTGGTTTAGGCTGAAAAATCCAGCTCTGAAAGGCTACTGACCTCCTCCTCCAGGTGAGCAAATGTCGCCCATTATTTTCAGCTGCTGCAAAAATATTTGCACTGCTCATAACTAAACCAGCACAGTCCAGCTTGTTTTCAGATATAGAGGTCTACTGCCAAATGATGGCCAACAAGAACTTCATAATGCAAAAAAATAAGAGACTACAAAATTATAAGAAGGATGCCCTTAAGGAAAGCAAAACAGTACATTTAGAAAAAAAAAATTTCTTACAAGGAATCTGGATCCGGGTCAATAAACGGCGTAGCACCAAATGGATCGATGTTTGCTAGCAACATTTTGCTAATAATTGAACTTCCTGCAATAGAAGCAGCTAGACCAGCCCTTAAACCTAATTTAAAAAGAAAAAAGAAAACAAAACAGAACAAAACAGAAAGAAAATAATAAAAAAAAATTGTATTTGATAAATAGACAAACATATAAGCCACATACTGGGAAACAAAATTCATTAAATCTGTACAGGGTAAGATTGTGATTCTATCTCAATTTTTACCAAAATGGGTTATCTTTTCAGCTCTCTGGCTCCCTTAAGCAGAAAGGCAGCTATGCTGTGGTGGCCCTCTTCAGATACCACCACTGAGAAAGAAAAAAAACCAAGATAATTTAGGTTTTCAGGCCAACACTCACTGGCTGGTATAGTAACCAAATGGGTGACCTAACATCCAAAAAGACTGCTAGAGCTTTTCATTCAGTTTAATCTTCATCTCCTAACTGTCCATGATTTTTCTTTTGTCCTATCCTTTGGAAGCATACATAAGGAATATTCTTACCATTTTTACAACTGGCAGAGCCATAGTTTAACTTAATTTGATCATGGCCTGAACAGACCTGCTTTGACTAATATCAATTTCACTCTACAAAATGTTCTGTAATGCATGTAAACAAAGCAAAATACTAACAGCTTTCACTTAAATTTGCTAAAAGAAAAAAATATGACCTTGGTTCCACTGTTTTAGCTATACTAATTAAGTTAATTAAAACAGTTTTACTAGTGCTCCCTAGTATTAATTGCATTTGGAGCAGAACAGATATCTTTTCATCTGTCAATTGCATTTGGGTAAGAATAGATTTTTTTTTCTAACTGTTTTACAGAGCAGCTTTGTGTGGTTTCAGTTATCCACTTCCAGAGAGATATCCACAGACAACTCAGAGGGTTGAACTTTACACAGCTTTGTACCTCAGCCTCTTCATCCTAAACCATTGATTAGGATAAATGATAGAAGGATTTGGGAGTACCTGTGGATAAAAACTGGATGTGACCTGGCAATATGAGCTTGTGACCCCAAAAGCCAAACCTGTCCTGGGCTGCATCCAAAGCAGTGTGGCCAGCAGGGAGAGGGAGGGGATTCTGCCCCTCTGCTCTGCTCTGGTGAGACTCCACCTGCAGTGCTGCATCAGCTCTGGGGTTCCCAACACAAGAAGGACTTGGACCTGCTGGAACAAGTCCACAGAGGCCCCTAAAGCTGATCAGAGGGCTGCAGCACCTCTCCTGTGAGGACAGGCTGAGAGAGCTGGAGTTGTTCAGCCTGGAGAGGAGAAGGCTCCAGAGAGAATTTATTATGCCTTTTCAAAATACAGAGCAGGTTTATATGAAAGATTGAGAGACTTTTCACCAGGGCCTGCAGTGACAGGAGAAAGGTTTTAAACAGTGCAGTGGTTTTAAACTCAAATAGGGTAGGTTTAGATTGGACAAAAGGGGGAAAATGTTTGGGATGAGGGTAGTGAGATATGGGAAGAGGTTGCCCAGAGAAGCTGTACAAGCCCCACAACTGGAAGTGTCCAGTGTGAGGTTGAATGCTTTTCTGAGCAACCTGATTTAGTGAAAGATGTCAATGCCCATGACAGAGGGCTGTACTAGATCATCTTTGGAGGTCTCTTCCAACCCAAACCACTCTTCAATTCTATGTTCCTGAATTTTACTTTACACCCTCCGAAATTAAATGCAACACTTCTGCTACTTCTGGTGTTGTGCCAAATAATCAGAAATATTCTACAGTATTATTCATTTGCTCCTATATAATACAACACAAAGATGTATATGTAGGTTCAAACAAATTCATTTCAAAGTAAAGGTCATTATTTGACAGCAATCAGGAGACTGGAAGACAATATCAAAGTAGGGTAGGAACAGCAGATTTCAAAATCATAATTACCTGGGCAGATAATCCTTGTGTTAAGTACTGGGAGGTTTTCCTTGCTTGCTGCCAAAGCTGGAGCAGAGAAAGAACCTGTCTGAGAATGGATACCTCGGCTTGTACGTCTGTCAGGAGATCTTGGTGCAGTTTTAGCTGTGCAGAAAAAATAGAAGCAAGAACACTAATTAGATCTAATATGACATTACCAATACATAGTTTTTACGGCCCTGAAAGTACATCAAGAGTAATAATTTAATGTTACCACTCCATGACAAAAATCCCTCCTCCTCATACCACAGATTTTCTTCTAAATACAGTAAGAAAACTCAGAAACAGATCAAGTGACAAACACAAATTAAAATGAGCAAGTGTGGATGGCACTCAATATGACGAGTTCCCAACTTATACTTCAAGCCACCAGCAAAAGAATTATATATATTAAATGTAAATATATTCATAAAATGCAGCAGTATTTAACACTGCAGTAACCTTCTGATAAGCATATTATCAAAATACTTAAATTTCATCTATGTATACTTATAAATATACACATATTATACAGTATATTACCACTTTTAATAATTATAGGTAGTTCCATGGCCTGTAGGTTAGAATATCTATCTCATCAACGCCTACACTATTTGCTTCAACTAGCTAAAATGGGCTCATGCCTGCATCAGATTCTGAAAAAAATCAGAGAAAACTGATATCTTTATTTACAACCAAACTGAAAATTACAAAGGAAGGGAAAAAGCCATGTTGTCTTCTGCATTTAGAGAGATTGTGGGGGCCATCCATTTTCCATCATCTTTTTTCACAGAAAAACCCAGAAAACAAACAAACCAGCAATTCCCCAAATAATTAACTTACTTACTGAAATTCTCAGGAATATGGATCAGTGAAACCCTGACACATATCAATGTTTAGCAGATGATGAAACTGTTACTGACAAAGGCTCAGAAGAAAAGGGAAGAAAATCAAGGGGGAAAAAAAGAAGATATCCACAAAGCATAACTGGTAGCTCAGTGAGGCTGGTCATCCTTTGCCTGCCTCTGGAGGCAATGAAGAAGGATCAGCTTTTCAGAGGGCTGACCTTGGGTGCTGTAAGTTACTTCTTTCCTGGCAGAACCTGCTTCATGCAGCCTGATAGAATATGCCAGTGCCTGCTTCAGCCTTGGGAAGTTAATCTTTGTGCAATTCAGCCCCATCAGACCTATCCAGAAACCACCACCCCAACGAAAAAAGTTTGGGTATTACCAAATGCTTTGTTATAGCATTTCCATGTATATGTAGAAAACTCTCACACAACAGAGGGTCACACACAGACACTTCTTGGCTATCTCTGCTCCAAATTATCTCACGTTAAAACTACTTCACCTTATGACAGCTTCAAGCGACCATCTGAAGAAGCTCAGAACAAGAAAATGAAATTATTCCAGGATAATCTGATTTTTTCTCTCAAAACATGACAACTAATCCGGCAAAAATAGAATTAGTAGGACTAGCACCAAGACAACCACAGGGAAACAGCATCAGGAATGTGGTGGGAAGGATAGAATGCAGTGGGACAATTCAGGTCATGTGAATCATAACTTAGTCTGAGAGTAACATGGGTGTACTTCATTGCATGAAGATACTAATGGAAAGAAAATGTTGAGTGGAAAAATTTATAAACAAAAGGAATAACTATAACAAGAGTTTAGACATTGTGTTCACATCACTTCAGCCTAAGATTTTCCCACTCACGAGGGTTTCTTAAGTGATGATAATCTAACATAGACTGTAAAAGGAATGGCAAATTCTTCACTTTCTTGTATCCCTGGAGTAAGATTACATACATCATTTCTGGAAGTTATTGCTGAAATAATTATACACAGGACAAAGAAAAGTGGGTGAATTTTTCTGGATTGTTTTATATGAAAGGACTGATCAAATGGACTAACAGCTCCTTCTGACTTTAACACCTGCATAACTTCATAACATAATTTCAGTTATCACAAAATGCTACAAAATCACATGGTAGCAAAACAACACATTGATTTATATCTATATATGACAAAACACTGTAATAATGTCAAAAAATAAAAACGAATAAAAATGGCAAGTGATATCTAACAAGAGTCATCAAATATTTAGATGAAGGTATTAACATATGGAGAAACATTATATTCATCAAATGACCAGGAAGATCCTCATAGGGTAAAATATAACACTCAGAACAAAATTAACATTAATTTTTCATAATACTACTGAAAAATTCACAACACTGTTCACACAGTCTGTTCTCTCTGTACTTGCAAAGAAGGCAGTTGTATTAAATAGGAAAATCAGCAGAGCAGCTGCTCTTTATTTGACAGATGAGACTCATGGGAATAACTGCAATAAAGATAAACTTCTGCTGTGAATGCTCTGATAAAAACAACAGAGCCCTAATGAGGAAAACTGATGTTTCAGGGCAGATAATTGAATTCATGTTTCATGCTTTGTTGCTAAACATCTATCGTCCAGTGACAGCATTAATATGCACTCTATTCCACACACATAAGAATATAGCTCCCCATTAGCTGCAGAAATTATACCATCAAGAAGCAAGGAGTTCAATAAATTTCTAGATCTGTATATATCTTTATTATACAGTTATGGCAGTAGGATTGGGTTATCTGTAGGGCCGGTACCCTCTATGAGCTACTACTGAAAAGGGCCAACCAAGAATTGATTCGTACAACCAAGAGAAAATAAAAGGGACCAGTGAAGAGACAATCACTGGAGTAAGCCTAACTTTTTTTCTGGAGAAAACCTGAGATCCTGGTCAATGGAAGTCCCAACAGCCCAGTGTCTTATTTCCAAAGTAGGAGCTACAGACACAGGCACCAGCTTCAGAGCAGAGCCTTATGGGGACAACTTTTCAGGATTTCAGTGTGGGTTAGGGTGAAAAAAGGAGATGCAAATCTCAAAATATTTCTCTCATTTTGGCCCAAGAAGTTGCTCATCGAGTATCTAGAGGATGGTCTTTGCTGCCTACCAGCTACCACTGCTTCTCTATGACTCCCAGATCATCTTCTGACCTCACCAGCAGTGCATCACTGTCCATTTTAGTAATATGGAAAAGACTGAAATTTCCATTGCTAAGAAGCAGTTTTCCTAAAATGTCTATGTAGCCTGAGAATCTCAGTCTACAGCTGAGACATGCTATTGCAAACATCACCTAGGCTCTTTGCTCAGGTTCATGTAGAAAGGTGAGTGTAAACACTGGATTAAATTCAGGCACTTCTCCCCCCAGTAAGTGCCTTCTCAGCTTTGTAAACAAATTCTAAAACACTGCTCACCTATTATTTCCTTCGTTTTTCCCTTAACTTTTATTTATTCAAATCTATTAGAATTTCTGAGTAGTTTCCAATCAAACAGAATGCTAGTATTTTTAATCATGGAACCAATTATGATCCAAATACAATTATAAGGAGATGGAATATTTCTATTTCATTGCTAACGTACTTACTTGATGGAGACTCAAGTTCCTTGGTATCTTCCTCTTTTTCCTCTTCTTTGGATTCATCCAATTCTTTGCTGTATTCTATTGGAGACTGGTTCACTTGTTCTTCACTGTGAGCATTCTGCTCATCCACAACTGTTATTAAGAGAAAGGACAAAGTTTCAAGGATTCTAAAGAAAAAATGCATATATTGAAGTAAGCACTTTTTTTTAGCTTTTAGTTTTAAAATATCAACAAAACAGTTCTATCATCAATTCAGTAGAAGAGTCAGTCAATTCTTTACCAGTTGATAAAGATTTGCTGTCAGAAATCTTCATTTTGTGGAGGCTAATAGTTAAAAGAAATGCACTTTTATATGTGCACACACATGCATATTTGAGTACTCACACCTGCAGAGTCATCAACATTCAAACAAGCTGCATTTCTTTACCTTGAAGCTTGTAATAAGCACATAATTTTATCTATGAAAGAATACAGAAATCAAATTCTATAACGAAAACTTATTCCAGTTAGACAAACAAACAAACATCAGTATCCTATCCTATTCTGCCAGTCTGGATCAAAATCTTACTCATGTGCACCTTTTTCTGCCTGTTCAATGATCTGCCTCACAGCCTTCTTCAAGCTGTTTGCTCGGAGCATTAACTGTTCCCTTGGTTTGAAGAGCTTCTGGGAAGACTTTGAGACACATTCTGCTAATTGCTCTTTGCTTTCAGACAAGGATTCTTCACTTGAGAACTCCTCTGGTTCTTCTTCCACAATGCGGGGAGCAATGCCTGGGAGAATGGGAGCAGCCTGGGCTTCTGTGTGAAGAGCCTGGAGCAATAGGTCCAGCTTTTCATTTAACTCTGAGCACTAAGACAAAGTGGAAAAGACGCACATACATCAACAAGAAAAATTCAACAGTGAACATGCAAATATTTTCAGGATATACAGCACTAGATTATATTTGAAATTGTAGGTGTCATTAGTGTCTATGTAATTCCTCATGTAAAATCCAAACTGAGGTTCAGCATTTCAGAATATCAGATTATGAGTAGTTCTGCATGGGCTTTTTGCAGACCCTGTGACACTCAATCAGATAAGAGTGATTATAATACAAAGTCCCTACACTTAGATTCAAATGACACTCCATGCTAACCTCAGCTCGCCCCATACCTGTACAGATTGCATCCTACCCCTCTCCCAATGACCTGCAGCACAGAAAACACCGGAAGTTTGGCCACACATGGGTGTTCAGTACCTCAGTTTGGAGAGATATCTATCAGCTGTTAGACTGAGACACATGGGGTTGTTTTTGCAATACAGCTGCATATTCAAGCGAGTTGTCACAGAGCAAGCTGCTCAAGCCAGAATCAGATACTGTCAAGTGCCTCTCCTCAACACTAAGTTAATTGTTCTCTCTAGGTACACTGGAAAAGAAAGGATTTTCTGTGCCTAAGAGAAAGAAAGCACTCTCTGGCCGTGGAACAGTTAAAAAGAAAAACTAATTTTCTAAAATGTGCACCGGATAGAAACATGAACTACAAATTGCCACTTAGCAAGTACATTTTCTGACTCTGGGATTGTCAAGGATTTTTTTTTCTTCATTTCTTTTCAGCTCATGCAAATTTTGTGTCTCATACCAAATCCTTCTGTTGTTTTCTTTCCCAATGTTTTTGCAACATGATCTCTGTATTTTGCAGCTTAAACCACTATTTTTAACATTGTGGTCTGCTTCCCCTTCATTCTCACAGCATACTCTTCATTATCCCACTGTTTTCCTGTAGCTAAATTAATCCCTAGAATTATAACTAATGCAAAAAAAAAATCCTTTCATCTCTATGCTACCATGAACATTATCCTTTATGAAGAAAGAAAGTATAAACAGTTTAAAGAGATCTCATAGCTTCAAGATGGTTTGTAAATAACTCTGTGCAATAAGAAGAGAATTTTGAAGTCACTGGTTGAAATGAAAGCCAAACTGATCATTCTAGAGCAATGTGAAAATGAAATATCCATGAGCTATAAACTTTAAGAACCCAACAACTTTAAATCTGAATACAGTCATTCATAGTCTTACTTTAATGGCCATGGCATCAGCTTCCTCTGCATTTTCCATTGGTTTTTCGTAAGTCTTCCCTATTTTGGCAACAAAGTCCTTTACAGTTTCACATAATATTCTTCAGATGAAAAAAGGAGAGGGAAGAAATCAAATGAAGAAATAGAATAGATATGTTTTGAATATTAAATTCTTATGGCAATTTATTTGTATGTACACTGCTATAAATCATTCCTATTGGAAACTGAACTCTTGTGATCACACCTGAAAATCAGATTACACTCTCTTCCATAGCTTCCAAAATTGAAGTGATAAGCTTTAAAACAAAAACTCTTTCACTTAAGCCTTGGTATACATTGTATCTCAGCCTCTTACCTAAAATAAACATGACTGATTTTATCCACTCCCTTGCAAGTACACCATCCCTACGAGAAGACTTGGCAAACTTGCATCCACTTTGGTAACTTCAAACACAGTCACAAATTCCCATGAAAATTTCCATGCAAAGTTGGAGCTTAAAGACCATGGAGAAAATCTATTGACTTTAAGAGAGCACTTCTTAGATGAAAGTGTATGGCCACACACATCCCATTGCTCGTGCTTTTTAACTGACCCTGAAGCTTATCTGTGGAAACTACAGTGGCTGCAAAGAATTTTCACTGTGTAAATCAGAAAAAGACTTGGTTCTTGTTACCTGTACTGCAGACAGATAGCAAACTTACTAATGAGGTGAGGATAATTGCTTAGTACTGCTCATTTGGTTGACATTTTTCTGACAGAAATTAAACAGATTTAAAAAGGTACAGAACCAATTTAGAATCTGGAGTTAATAATATCCTGCAGTTTAATCTTCTACACATGCTATGTGTAGTTAAAAAATAAAATTTTGTTAACTTGCTTTTATGAGAAAAAAAAGATGTCATGATATTCAGATGTATTTTTAAAGGTTAAATGACTATCTTTTGCATATTGCAAAATGTAAGATATTTTTTCATAGAGAAGGTATACACAGAACAGTTCTGATTTCAGATGATGTCCATGATTTGACAAGTTTCTCTCATTTCAAAATGTTTCAGTTTGGGGAAAAAATCCCATTTATGTCACAGATCAGTATTGACTGAACTGATATAGACAGGGCTACAACAAAGCTACCTAAGCTAAAGTTCTGCTTCACATTGGTGAAATTGTCTGCCCTTTAAACATACTCATTACAAAAAATAGCCAGAAGAAATACAGTGTGAAGTAGATCACATCTTTGCATTATTAACAGTAAGTTTCATATTTAAGCTGTACACTGATTTGGAATAATTTAACACCATTTTATATAGATATTGTGTGATTATTGTTTTAATTTAGTATTAAGCCAGCCATTACAACTGTACCATCTAAAAATTTTGCAGAAAAGAACATCCACTCTAAAAGCTATAAATCAAGATATATTAAGCCAAGCCAGTTGGCCATCCATAAGAAAATCAGGCTTAGACAGAATGCTATTACGGTGATGATGTTACATAGGGAGTTTATCTCCCACATAGTACATAAAATTGATTGACTTACTTGGCAGATGATATGACAACTGAATGCTGATCAGAATTGAGAATTTTTGCAAGATGAGCAGCAACTGAATCCTCATAAGCAGATATCTGAAAATAGAAAGAGACTTCAATTTCCATACGTTCCAGCAGTTTAACACCACATAGTGAGTTTAAACACCTTAAAAATATTCCATTTCAGATCTAATACAAGGCCATGTGTCTGGCAAGGAAGATTCTACGTGCATACTGCATTTTATGTACCAAATTTCTAATATACAAAGTTAGACTGCATTTGAGAACTTGAGCCACGGTTCTTTTCCTCCTGTTGAGAAAACAGTAAGTTATTTCTGGGCTAAAATCAGTCTGGGAGGCAGAAAAGAATTTACCTTCTCAGATTTATAACAACCTATTGTACTGTAATCTAATATCTTTTACTTCTAAAATAAGCAAAGCTTTCCTTAAATAATTTGCTTAATAAGAATAAGAATAAATCTAAAGTTTGCAGTAATAATCTGAAATTTTCACTTTACTATCAGGTGGGCTCTCACTTGCCAAGAACCACAACAGACAAAGGTTGCCAAACTAGTATAATGTTATCAAAACAAATCCTCAAGGAGCAAACCATTTAGGGCTCAGTCTTTACAAGAATATTAAAAATTACAAATTAAAAAATACCCAGGAAAGTTTTTGGACTGGATCAAAAATGAATCCTCACACACCATATCCTATCTCAAAATAGCTCTGGATATAGACCTCCATTTTAAAAGAAAATTCTAACAAAAGTCCAAATCCAAAGCTAAAAATAAATTCAGTTCTGACAGCTCCTTTAAGAATATCTTGAAATGCTTTTGTCTTTGACTTTGAACAGACAGATATACCACTTCAGTCTTTTCTCTTAAAATCCACTCTTCATTGTAGGACTCTGACATTGAATCAGCTTTCATTTCAAACGAGAAAACAAAGATAAACACCTGATCTATAAGAATGAACTACTGTTTTTCAATCATCAGTACAAGATTTCTGGAAACCAAGTGGAACAAGTCTCCTGAAACTCTAGGAGGA